>CM021108.1:524804869-525401541 GCA_007115665.2 Sequoiadendron giganteum | reverse complement strand
TAGTTGTTTTATTTTTCAAATTAGGGGGTTTGTTTTAATTTTTATAGCTATCGGTTTTAAAAATATTAAATAAAACAAACCGATGCCAATAATATTGTAAAGCCATTCGATGGCTTAGCGGTGGCTCTCTATTTTGTGAAGCCGGCGGTTGCGGGTTCAATACCCGCTGCTGGCTTTTTAATAGCCATTTGCCAAATTTTTAAAACAACAAAAACAACCCGTCACCAATATTAGAAAGGCCCGCGGATTTGGTGGAACGGCCAAGCAGAAAACTCGCGAGGGAGAGGTTCGGGGTTCAAATCCCCGAAGGATTTTTTTTTTACAAACAAAACAACTCCAACCCGCCGGAGGTAAAAGTGAGGCCACGTGGCACGCCGAGGAGGTGCCACATGTCAACATCTGATTCGCCGATAGTGATGACTGGATGTCGACGTGTCTACCAATTGCATGATGACATGGAACTAACGTGGCATGCTGACGTGTCCGATGACTGGACTGCCACCTGGGATGCCCGTATTGTACGGTTGGACACGTGTCATGATATGATTGGTCCGTACGATCTGAGTCACCTGCCACATGTTTCATCTGAATTTGTCCACTTGGCTTCCGTACTGTGCGGACTGACATGTCAGCATGATGATGTCATCATCTGTACCTTCAAGTCAACCGAACTTTGACTGCCAATATCTTGAGCATACGGTGTCGGATTTCGACAAAACGAACGCCATCACAATCATCTCGATGAGCTCTTTGCGATGATGCCAACTTCGAGAACTTTTGATGACATCATTTTTTTAGCTTCCTGGACGCCCCCTGATCCCAGTTTGACCCAAGGTTTGATTGGCCATAACTTGCACAAACGGACTCCTTTTCGCTCCGTTCGAGTTGCGTTGGAATCAGGACGTCGAGCTCTTTCTGATGGTGCTGATTTTGGAGAGAAATGAGACACTTCAATTTCCACTGAAAATAACCCGGATCATATGTTGTGCTCATCCCTCTTGATGCTTGTTGTGTAATCTATTTTCTTTGTTTTCTCCTTTTTTCTTGCATGTCCATGGAACCATCCTTGAATTTTATAAATAATTATACAATTTTTTTCATTTGCATGTAAACATGATAGAGATATGAACCAAAGAGAGAAAAGTGGGTGTCAAAATTTTGAAAACATATTTTTTTCTACATTAAGGAGATGATGAGCACATATGACCTTGTCCATGGCACAAAATTGTAGTGATGATAGCATCAAAGGTATTTAGATGACAAGGGATGACATGAAACTTTTGTGTTTATGTTTATAAAGTTTCAATGTGAAGTAGGTTATGCAATTTTAGTGTAGAAAATTGTATGCTCTTGAAAGTAGTGCAATTTCACACTTAATTTGGAACTATTCTAGAACCCTTGCATTAAATACCCCTTTAAGTCATCATTAATAGGCCCCTTAGACCCATTATTTTGGATCTCGAAGCTTATTTCAACTAAAAATTCAACAAAATCATAAAAAAACTTAAAATTCTAGCAACCCACCTCGAAAATCTAGGGTGGGACTCGTAATCCACCTTGGGTGTATGAGTCCCCCTAGGTGGGACCCATATGCCACGACTGGTGTATGAGTCCTATTTGGGGATTTTTTAGGGTTTGAGCGAGAAAAACAACTTTTTAATTCAAATTTTTGGTTGATATCAGCTTTTGAGATCTAAATAATGGTAAATTAGGTGTTAATGCCTATATGAACAAGCTTCTAAGTCATTATTTCATCTAAGCAAGCATTTTCAAGAGCAATTTGAAGACCCAAGCATTCAAGAGTCTTCAAGCATTCTTCACAAGAGCATTCAAGAGAAAGTAATCGACAAATTTGAAGCTTTGTAGCAACACTATTGTGTTTTTGCAAGTCTTCAAACTCACTTTCATTCAAGATCAAGCATTGTCAAGGGTTGATCATGGTTGTCTATGGTGAATCATGATGGATTCTAGGTTGGGGAGATGCAACTAGCCATCAAGCCAAGCTAATGAATTATTTCCTAAGTGATTCCATCTTCCATTATCACTCTATATTCAACCTAAGGAAGGTGTTGGTGTAATTAAATATTTTGTACCTTGTCCTAGGTCATAATTACACCTTAGTTAAGTTTACTTAGGGACCACATAGGAGTTGTTGGAGAATTTCCACCTTTGATGGACTTATCTTCTTATTACTTTATCACCTCCACCTTTCATGGACATATCGTGTGATTAGGGTTCCACCTTTTGTGGTAGATCCACTATTTGTGGTGGTTATCACATTATCACCTTTCCACTTTAGGTGGAGTGATAACTTTTCATTGTTGTCTCATGTCATAAGATTACGACACTTGTCATAATCTTATGCACTCCTATGTTCTCACCTTGGCTATATAACCAAGGGGTCCCTCATTGTAACACATTGAAGCATTATCATTGACATTGAATACAGTTTATTCTTGTCATATTATTTTCTCTCTTCTTTGTGCTTTCTATTTGGTCCATAGATCTTGGCATCCATACCCAATTCTAACATGGTATCAGAGCATGTTTGATTCTAACATGGTATCAGAGTGGGTTGGGTGCCATTGGAGAGTCTTTTTCTGAAGAGAGGTACCAGATTTGGGGAGGCTCCATTTTTGGCTCTTTATTGCAGGCTTATATCAGAGCTTGCTGGTGCAAATCTGAGCTCACCATTACGTCTAGAATGTTCAAGAAAGTTGATTTTGCCTTTTGTTTCGTCCAAATCGGACATATGAGGCCAAATCTAAGAGGGTTTGAAGCTGCATTATGGTTGCTAGATCCAGAAAGTAGCTGCATTTTTGGAGCATTTTGGGTCAAATTCGACCCTGCCATTGTGTCCAAAAGGGCCAAAAACCCTAAGATCGACTGTCCAATCATCCAAATCAGAGCAAGTCATTTGGTGAAGCAAAAATCTTTTTGCCCGAAGAGTCGTACGACCCCCCGAGCGTCATTATTGTCGACGGTACGATTTTTTTAAAAAAAAATATTGTCAAAATTTTTTCAAAATTTTTTTTGTAAAAATTTCATTTGGAAAAAAAATTGTGTTTCAAATATTTTTTGATTTAAAAATATAAAAAATAAAAAAAAATATAGAAGGTACACAGTCTATAGACTGGTACCCTCTGTCCGCAGGGTACTCGGCGTACCCAACGCCCTCCACTCGGTGGTCACATGGCCCACCCATCAGCCCGTGGTCCCACCCGTCAGCGCTTGCCTCCACCAGCAGTCTACAATTCATCCGGCGATTACCAGTCAGCCGACAATCTTCAAATACCGGCGACTTTTACAAAATCCGAAAATTCGGCAACACACGAGCTTGAATATTCACAGAGAATATTCTAGGGCATCACTAATATTCTGTCAAAAAGAGCATATTCCGAGAATCATTTCTGATGGAAGGGCACTTTTTCTGGTGACGGGCCCCAGGCCATCAAATTTAACCTCAGAGATTGATGACGTCAGCACCACGTCATCATTTCCTAGGAAATTTTTTGCCCCCTCACGGATGAGCTTTTTATTTTTGCAGTCTGACTTTGAAGCTCCATAACTTGCTCATTTTGGCTCCTTTTTTCGAGCAATTTTTTTTGATTTGGGCTAATTTTTTGTGATCTACACAGTGGTGCAATCTGTTTTTGGTTTTGGCTTCTGTTTTTTCCAAAAATTGCAGATTCTCACAGGTGTTGTTGCTTCATCCTCATTTTGGGCACTTTGGGAGCCCATAACTTGCTCCTACGGTAACATTTTTGAGTGCCATTTTTTTTTGAAAGTGCATGATTTTTCCTGTACTTTCCAGTGGTGTGATCAGATTTATCTCATCTACTGTATTTTTATTCATTGTGAGTTTGTGGCCTATTTTGGCATCTGCATGTACCAAGATCAAAGTCCACCTTGCTGTTTTTGGTAGTGGCAATTGTAAACGCACTAAGTATAAAGTGCCAAATTAGATATTGCTTGGGGGGGCTTCATGATTGAGTGATTTGGGGGGTAATCTTGCAGTGATTGGTTTCATTCTTTTGCTTGGTTTGTGTTCTTGCAATGGGTAAATCTCAAATTGAACTCCTAACTCCACATAATTATGCTACATGGAGAAAATCAGTATGGAACTATCTCTTGGGAAAAGGTCTAATAGGCTATCTAAAGGAAACCGTTTCTCAACCTACTGATGCTAATGAATTGGCAAGATGGGAGATTAATCATGAGAAAACACTTGGATGCATATGTTCACTAGTCTCATTTGATTTACAATTTCATATTGATTCATGTACAACAGCTAAAGAAGTATGGGAGACTTTTGAAAACTTGTATGGTAAAACAGATAAGATTAGGGGATATCAGATTGATAATGATTTGATGAATCTTGATCCTAAAAGTTTTGACCACATCCAAGACTACATCTCCAAAATAAGCAATTAAGAACACAGTTGAAAGAATGCAGTATTGAAAAAGAGGATTTACAATTGATTCTGAATGTGTTATCCAAGCTTGGTCCTTGAGTATTCAGTATTTGTTTCTGGCTTTCATACCCATCGACTTTCTATGGGAGCATCATATGTTGATCCTAAGTTTGATGACTTTGCAAATCTCCTAATCCAAGAGGAAGCTAAGTTAATGAACATGGGTCTAATCAAGTCTTCCAAGCCACATGCTTTGGTTTCTAGTGAGTCAAAGGTACATAAAGAATCAGGGAATCTTGATAAGAAGCAAAAGATGAAAAAGAACAAGCCATATAAAGAATCAGAATCCAATCATTCAAAAGAAGAATCGTTTAAGAAGAAGAGGTCTTTTTGTGCATATTGCAAGAAGGATGGACATGAAGAACAATATTGTTATAAGAAGGATATTGATGAGTTGAAAAATCTTCTCAAAAGGAATCAAATTGATTTGCCTTCTAGAATGTCTGAATCTTCTTCTTCTTCTTCTTTAAAATAGTCTAAGGGAAAAGTTCATTTGGCATCTACATCAAGTAGTAAAGGACAAGCTCTTTGTGCTTATTCAAGTCCAGGATTAGGTAGATGGCTTCTAGATTCAGGAGCATCACATCATATGGCATCTTCACAATCTATTTTCTCTTCATTTCAGCCTTGTTCTATGTCTCCTATCTTGATGGGAAACAATACATACATGAGTGTAATTGGGAAGGGATCTATTAGTTTTTGGGACAACACTTTCCAAGATGTTTTGTGTGTTCCTCATTTGACGAACAATCTTCTTTCCATATATCAGATTACACATGGTGAAGATGGGAGATCTGTGGAGTTCACACCTGATTCTGTCATCATTCGAGACTTGGAGAGTAGAGAGATCATTGCTACTGGGGTGGTTGATCATTCATCTTAGTTGTATACCTTTGCAGATTTTGCTTCTGATGGTGACATTGTTCCTTCAGCTGTTGATCACACTTCTAGTGTGAACCATAATTCAAAGGAGACATTTGGCTACTTGAACTTGGGAGTTCTCACATCAGATCCATACTTGAGCCATGCATTTCATCTCCTCCATCTACTATTGTAGTTGATGATGCTTGTGATTCCACAGTTTGGGTTCCTTGTGATTCAGTGCAGCAAGATATACATTGTCTTCCAGATATGGCTACTTTGGATGGCTTCTTGACAAGTATTTCAGACTTGTTTGTGGAGTCTCATCTTGCAGATTTGGGGGACATCATTGATGACATCCATCTTCTCTTTGATGAAGATGCTCCTTCTTCAGTTATTGCGAGGGAACACTCTGACCCTCTTGTTCATTCTCTACATGATCATTCCTTTCAGTTTGACATGAGTGTGGATACTTTTGGACAGCATTTGGAGGAGGCTTCTTTTTCTTTAGAGGGGATATCATTCTCTTTGGATCATGTTCTACATTCTTCTCTACTAGATGTTGGATTGTACTCTTCAGCAGTGTGGCCTAGAACGTCTGTTTGGAGTGTGTCATCTTTTGGCATCGACATGGAGATACTTGAGCATCATTCAGAGACATCATTCATCCTGCATATATCCTTGGTTTTGTTTCTTCCTAAGGGGAGGAATGTTGTTCGGTGAAATTGGATCATCTTCAGCATTCAATGTCGAGCTTCTACCATCATTGTAGGAGACTCAACATTGAGGGGGGGCTGCCTTGTCTCTCTTCTACTTCTCTCTTATGGGGGGTTCTTTTTCCTCACATGGGGTTTTTACCTTCTCATTCATGATCGAGAGCATTTCTATTTTGTATTTCATCTCTCTTTTGGGGAGGAGTTTTATCCCACTGGGTTTTCTCCTTTTCTCTGTTTGTGAGAGATTGCATTGTATTTGTACATGGGTACCTAACATGGCCTAGTTGTCGGGACCCATCTTGCATTGTTTGCATTTGTGTGCATTCTCCCTAAGTTGCACTTAAGGGGGGGTGTTGGTGTAATTAAATATTTTGTACCTTGTCCTAGGTCATAATTACACCTTAGTTAAGTTTACTTAGGGACCACATAGGAGTTTTTGGAGAATTTCCACTTTTGGTGGACTTATCTTCTTATTACTTTATCACCTCCACCTTTCATGGACATATCATGTGATTAGGGTTCCACCTTTTGTGGTAGATCCACTATTTGTGGTGGTTATCACATTATCACCTTTCCACTTTAGGTGGAGTGATAACTTTTCATTGTTGTCTCATGTCATAAGATTACGACACTTGTCATAATCTTATTCACTCCTATGTTCTCACCTTGGCTATATAACTGAGGGGTCTCTCATTGTAACACATTGAAGCATTATCATTGACATTGAATATAGTTTATTCTTGTCATATTATTTTCTCTCTTCTTTGTGCTTTCTATTTGGTCCATAGATCTTGGCATCCATAGCCAATTCTAACATGGTATCAGAGCATGTTTGATTCTAATAGAAGGTACAAGCATCATTAGGGATCATTTGGGTGATTAGAGATCTCTCAAAGTGAGTCATTGCATTCAAGCTTCATTCATGCATCTCATTCTTACACATTATAATAGGGTTGCATTGCATTTTTTATTTCCTAAACTTAGACATATTTAAGGTTAAGATTTATGTTCACATTTCCATCCAAGTTTCATTGTCTCAATCAAGTTTTAATTACCGAACTGGTGGTTTGACCAAGGAAAATCAAGTATATATTGTATTTTGTAGGTATTTGTACTTATTCAGATCTGAAAATCAAATTGGAAGGAAAGAGTAGGTGCTGAAGTGTAGATTTGAACTTTGAATTCCTAAAAAAGTGGAATGGGACTGATACGCCAGAAGTAGCGTATGAGTCCCACTATAGGCATTTTTCCAGATTTTTGCAATTTCAAAAACCCTTTTAGATAAACTCAATGTAGATAAGTCAAAAATTCAACCTGATTCCTTATTGATTTGTGGATTTGATAACATAAGAAAACTATTGCTGGGTGTGATTACTTTACTTATTACAGTTGGAAATGCTACCTTGGAGACTCCTATTCATGTAATGCTCGATAATCTTTCATATAACCTTCTTTTAGGGTGACCTTGGATTAATGAAATGCATGTAGTTCCTTCAACTCTTCATCGTATAATGAAGTATGTTTACAACAATAAGCTATACCGAGTTGAAATAGACCTCGAGCTTGAAAGTTGCTTACAAGTTGAAAAAGGAATGACAAGTCCTCTAAACACATTAATTCCAACATCAAACATAGAACTTATGGAAGAATAGAAACAAAAAATGGAAATAGTGTTGAAGTTATTAGACAATGATTGAGGTTCCTTGGAGTTCACACCTTCATTTATGGGAGAATATATAATCACAAGAAAAGAAGATGGAAAAAAAAAAAACCAATGGTCATGTCAACACAAAACTCAGAAGAAAAATCACAAGCATCTACCTAATCTACCCTTGAATAAGATACAAGCTACACAACAAAATCTGATGAGATAGATTATCAATAACCACCAAACTCGAAAGAAATGGAAATATTTTATGGGAGAGTATATGAACTTATGAAACAATTGGATTATAGTGGAAAAGGATGTGGAAAGAAGGAGCAATGAATTCGTGTTCCTATATAACCTAACACACAAGAAAAAAAAGTGGTTTGGGATATTGTCCTTGTAAGATAACACAAGCAAACAAAAGACCTTCACTAAACATCAACACCAGTATGTGTAAACCTAAAATTAATCTCACCTTGAAGCAATTTGAATTGCTTGAGATGACTTGTGAACCATCATGGAATACTTTGAAGATGATGAAGCCTTGAATCTAGTGCTAGGAGTTTATGAGAAACCATCTACTCCTCCTCAAAAGAAATGGGTTACATGTGCTATGATTAGCACCAAAAAAAAAGATGGAGAATTAAGGAAATTAGTGATGTTGACATGAGAAAAGAAGAATACAACCTTGAATTTCCAAAACAAAGTGCACTTCCTTTAGGAGATACAGTGGATATAGTAATTGACATCAACAACAAAGAGAAAGTGATTAAGATAGGAAAGTTCCTTGATGATGAAGAATAAGAGGACACTACAACTTTGATTCATGACTCTCCCAAATGTTTTTCTTGGAATTATCCGGATAAGCCAGGAATTGATCCTAAGATTGTAACACACAACATAGTCCTTGTTGAAAATAATAAACCCGTTATATAAAACATATGAAAGATGAATCCTAAGATAACCTTTTTGGTTAAGGGAGACATTGAGAAACTCTTTGAAGCTAGTTTCATATGACCTATAGACTATTCACCTTGGATCTCAAACATTTTTCATAGTTGCAAAACAAGATAATCATATTAGGATGTGTATCAATTTTCATGATTTGAATTAAGTATCCTTAAAAGATGACTTTCCCCTTCCTAATATTGACATGATAGTAGAATCGACTACTAGACATGCTTTGTTGTCATTCATGGGTAGATTTTCTAGGTATAATCAAATCTTTATCAACCCTCAAGATCAATACAAAGCAACATTTACAACTATTTGGGTAACATTTTGTTGGATCATGATACATTTTGGATTGAAGAATGCAGGGGCATGTGCAGGATCATCATGGACAAAAAGGCCCTTAAGTGGCAATAAAATTCAAAAAAATCAAAGTTAGGCAACTTGATGTAAAAAAATGAATAATTTATCTATATTATTTCAAAAATATGTAAGAATAGAATTTTTTGAATATTTAATGTAGTTTCTAAACTACTAGGTTTATTTTTATTTTTAAAAAATCTATTTGGTGAAAATTTGAAATTTCAATGCAGTAGTACTTAAATTTCAAGGAAAAAATAAGAAGTGTTTGTCTGACCACCCTAACCACAATAAAATTATAATATTTTTTTATAATATTTTAGATATAAGTAGAAGACTCATGTCCTGATGTGATGCATATTTTTTTGTAATTTTTTTCCAAGTAAATAATTAATTATAATTTTTTTATTACAACTTTTAGAAAATATCAAAACTCTTATGTCTGACCACCTTAACTTGATCAAAACTTCAAGAAATTATTATTATTTTTTTTTAATCCTATAGTATGTGAAGCATAGAATGTGACACATGTTTTAGATTTAAAAAATGTGATACCATTTGAAATCTATAGAGTTTTTCCAATTAGCCTATCAATTAGGACTTTAGTCGTACTTTAAATAGAAAATGAATAATAATTATTTATTAAATTCACAGTAAAGCATAATTTATATTGTGGAAATCTGAGAATCTCTTTTAAAAACCCTTTTCATTTCATCAATTTTGGGTAAAGAAAAATTTGTCAGCTACATGGGCCATCATATCACTTACATATTGCCACTTTCTGGCCCATCATGATCCTACACATACCTGCAGGCGCAACATATCAATGAGCCATGACATTGATATTTAATGATTACTTACATATGAATTTGGAAGATTATGTTGATGATATTATAGCCAAGTCTTTGAATCGTTAAGACAATGTGAATGTTCTTTAGAAGATCTTCGAGCGAATGCAAAAATACAACATTTGATTGAATCTGAAAAAGTGTCTTTGGTGTAGATAGTGGAAAACTTTTAGGTTTTATCATATCTCATAGAGCCATTGAGGTGGACATGAAGAAAATTGATGCTATATAGTTAACGGGTCATCCCACAATAGTGGTTTACAATTTTTGGCCAAACTGGACACTGCAATTATTATTTTTAACTAAATCTTCATATTTGGGCACCTATAGTAGCTAAACTATGAGGAATTTGAAGATGATGAAAACTAGAGTCTCATCACATTTCGTCTATAGATTCTAAAAATATTTTTTTCAAAAGTTTTGAAATCAGATTGCAATTTTTTTTCCATCTCCCACGAAAATTGGTTTTTTTCAAAAAACAACATTTAAAAAAAGTGACGCTCACCGTATACAACATAACTTTTTTTGTATAAAGGATAAAATTCTAATTTTTTCAAATTTAGATTTGTAACTACGATATCTAGCACTTGAATTTGGTCTCATAGTTTTTTATTGAATATTTTTTCCTTAATCAAGTTTCGAAGTCAAGCCAATTGCAATTCAAACATAGGCGGACTGTATACAACATAGCTTTTTCTGTATGTATCGAAACTCGATTTTTTTTTTTAATGGATCAAGGACATCAATACCCAGGCTCGACGTATTTTAAAAAAATATATTTTGATAATCTGCTATTTTTCCACATGTGCAGAATAGAGAGCTTGACTTTCGCTGAAAAACCTATGTTTAGCAGAACTAAAAAAACACATACATAATAAAACCAAAACATATTAAAATTTAATTCGTTGGATAGCTCGTTCTAAGGACTACCATCTTCCAGTTGGGTTTGTGAAGTATCCTCCATTTTCATCCTCAACTCGAGCTTCGAAGGGCATAATTCTGCTAAAATTTGGTGGAAGAGGGGGAGAAGGGAAAAAAAGGGGGGGTTCGAGCGAACCCCCCTTTGAACGAACCCGCCTTCGCTTGAAAGGCTGAAGCAAACCCCCCTTTTTTTGAATTCCCCATAAGGGAATGTGGCATCACAGGGTTCGAGTGAACCCACCATGCAAAAGGGGGTTCGCTCGAACTAGGGGTTTGACCGAACCCCTCTTTTGGGTTCGTGCGAACCCCCTAGTTCGAACGAACCCTTTAAAACATGAAATTTTTAATGCGTGAGAATTTTCTCAAATTTCCTTCCTCATAAAAATTGTACACCACTATTATGGGTTTACCCTAACATGCCACCTCCTAGAAACATCTCTCAATTGTGTACCTTACAATGAAGAATTCAAGCCATCCATTGTTTTGTAGCATCCTTAGTGGATCAAACATTACCATTTGTAATGACGAAAAAAGGTCCCCTTAACTTGGCCTTGATTTAGTTTTGTAATATGCGAGACATCTGGAATAGATGTCAACAAAGGAAGCTCCATGAAAGGAGCGATGAACACCTAGGTATGTGCAGGATCATGATGGGCCAAAAAGTGGTGATATGTAAGTGATATGATGGTCCATGTGGCTGGCGATATTTTTTTTACCAAACATTGATGAAATGAAAAGGGTTTTTAAAGGAGATTCTCAGATTTCCACCAATATAAATTATGCTTTACTTTGAATTTAATAAATAATTTTTATTCATTTTCTATTCGAATTATGACTAAAGTCCTAATTGATAGGTTGATTGAAAAACATCTATAACTTTCAAACAATATCAAATTTTTTGAATCTAAAACATGTGTCACATTCTATGGTTTGCATACTATAGGATTTAAAAGAAATAATTGAATTTTATGAAATTTTGACCAAGTTAAGGTGGCGAGACATACAAGTTTTTATATTTTTTTAAAATTTGTAATAAAAAATTCATAATTAATTATTTACTTGGAAAAAAATTACAAAAAAATATGTATCACATCGGTGCACGAGTCCTCTACTTATCTCTAAAATCTTATAAAAAATAATTACAATTTTATTGTGGTTAGGGTGGTCAGACAAGCACCTACTTCTTATTTTTTCCTTGAAATTTAAATACTACTGCATTGAAATTTCAAATTTTCACCGAATAGTTTTTTATGTTTTAAAAATAAACCTAGTAGTTTAGAAATTACGTTTAATTTGACACAGATTCTATTCTTACATATTTTTGAAATAATATAGATAACTTATTCAAATTTTTACATCAAGTTGCGTAACTCTAATTTTCTAAATTTTTGTTGCCACTTAAGGACTTGTTTTTTCCATGATGATCCTGCGCATACCCACCTGCACCTTTCTAGGCACATGTGCACTTGTTACAAAAGCTGGAAGTGATACATAGTTAGTTTGGACAAAACAAAAGGGAAGAGATAGGAGGACATGGTAGGAGGTCTTGATACAAGAGCAGTTGTCTCTTCTTCCTTCTTCTATAAGGCGATTTACTCACCCAAAAGAACCTTTCACCGGCAGTTGCGCTCACACACAAGGTGGTTTATGGGACTCTTTGAACTAGAAGATAGAGTTTGCAAAGGAACGAAGAGCTCCTCCTCAACCATGGGAGTGTCTTCCACAACTATTTCTAGTGGAGGGACAAACTCCTAGATGGAAGTAGGAGGAGTAGGTTCAGAAATGGTAGGAGGGATTGACTCCAATGCCTCGACAATGAGCCTCTTCCCATTCCCAAGAATGGTAAGAGGTCACGGGGAAAATTCTCTTTGCGAGCCTTTCTATCTACCATATAAATAGTATTAAGGTCCAGGGGACCCGTTGGGGAGATCTGATATCCTTATCTTGGGTCTATGCCAAGCAAGAACCATCTGATTCAATGGGTAGAAAATAGGCTTATTCATCCATTACTCCTCTCAAGAAAGGGGAGTAGACTAGGCAACTCGAGAAGGAGCAAGATTCTCCTTTCCCTTTTAGGAGGAGGAGGCAGTTGGCTCCTCTACTAAAGGAAGGGTCAATTTCGGTTGTCCCTTGCCTCCAATATTATACTTCACATAGTTCTTATAAAGTAGGTATGTATTTGGTGGAAGCAGATCACCTCGAGTGGGCCAAAAGTGATCTAATGAATATCCCCCATGGGACACCACAAGTTGGTATCCAGTATCATGTACCACGTGCATGACACCTTCATGGGAAAAATTAAGGCACTTATGAATCACATAGGTGATCCCATTCATGGAAGCCAACCAAGGTATACCTAGCTTCACTTTGAATAGGTCTGACTTAGGAATGGGATCGAATATTGTGTCTACATTCCTATGTCTGACCAGGATGGACAACGTTATTGATCCATAGGGTTTAAGGGTGAGACCATCATGTGTAAGGATGATGGACTTTGTTTTTTCATATTCCTCCCTTTGCATGGAGTTTAAGATTAGATTCTCCTCGTGGGATCAACTAAGACCACTGTCATAATGTTTCCACTGAGGTGAGTGAGAATGTAGAGTCAAGAAGGTTTCTCATGTGCTAGTACATCTTGCGAAGTGAATGTTATATCTAGCGAATCGGTTGTAAGACGAGGAGAAGTAGTAATAGTAACCATGTTAATGTAGGCTTTAGTCTAGGAAACAAAGTCAGAGGGATTGATCATCATGTTAGAAAAATGCAACAAAAATAGGTTTGTGTATATCTGCAATTCACTGTTAGCTTTTGGCACTGATCTTCTCATGTTTTTCTTACCTTCATCAAGACGAATAGTACCATCCTCGATGAAATATTGTATCTTATGACACAGGTGCATGTAGCGTTCGATATCATGTTTGTTAACTTGATGGTATTGACAATAGGTATTTGCTTCATACCAGTTAGGATATGGTTCCCTAACTAATTTTGGAATTGGCAAGCTAACGATCTTATCCTTTAACAACTTTTGTAAGATGGGAGAATAAGATTCAGATAACTTTGTGAAATTTCTACCACACTTGAGGTCATTTTTATTCACAACAACTACTACATTTGCAATAGCCTCTCGTTATCCAGAGATTGATATAATGGACTTTCCCTTTGGATAGGAGTGCGAGGAAGATCCCTTGAGCTGAACTACCATTTGTTGGTACTCTTGTAGGGTCGCACACAAATGCGCGAAACAAGGGTATTTCATAAGGGCAAACTTCTCTTGCCAAGGCCTTTGTAACTTCCCTATGAACACCTTCTGCACATCAAAGTTTGGAAATGGGTATGATATTTGTGAAAGAGTGCTTGATATCATGCTATAAAGTCGGTAATATTCTCATTTTCCCCTTGTTTACACCGAACAAGGTTAGAGAAGGTCATCTTAGGCCCGATGTTGGCTTGGAACTATCGTAGGAACTGGTTCACAAGATGATCAAATGTAAAGATGGAATTGTTAGGCAAGGAACAATACCATTTGAGTGATGTATCCTTGAGGGATCAAGGGAACAATTTTTCCATCAACGCATTGTGATGGAAGAACTTTGTACACAAGGCATTAAAAATGTTTGTGGGTCCTCTTTGCCGCTTTATTTCTCAGATTTAAGAATATCCATCCCTTGTGGGAAAGGAGTATTTATAATTGCTACTAACAATGGGCTATATCAAAAGAAGGGTTGGAAGATAGGCTGGTAGAAGCTTGGGAAATTTTTACTTGCTAGTTCTACATCTTACCCTTATTCTGAAGAAGGGTGTTTAGAATAGGTTCATTAGAAGTCATAGGACCAATGGAACCACCACCAGAGCCACCGCCTAGATCACCACTGTGACTACCATTGGAGGTACCACCGATAACACTGCCACCAGTGTGACCTTCGCTAGAGCCACCACCACTTACAAAACCACTACCATGACCTCTACTAAAATAAATTCCACCATTGAAGTTACCACCACCAAAGCCTCCACCAATCATCCCACAAGATCCTCCACCACCAAAGGTGACATAAGGGGTGAACTGAAAACCTAGAGGGTTTATGTTTACCTTAAAAGTTTTGGAATTTTCAGAAGTAATGAGCACACTGACTGAAGGGACCGTGTCAACCATGTACACACACGTAGGAGGAATTGATAACTCAATATTTCTCTCATGTTCTTCAAAGGGGTCCACCTCACCTCATGTGGTTATGGTTCAAGGGGGTGTGCATGCTTCGACTAGACCAATGAGACTAGCTAGGAGTTTTATGCCTGTTTGATCTATTCCTACCATATACTTTATTTCACTGATAACTTTAGTAGCCTTAGTTTTGGATGTGGAAAACTTCATTATCATCTATAGATGATGATGTTGGTGATGCAAGAGGGGTAGGGATGTGATTAGCTTCATCAAAGAATCTAAACTCACCCCATTATATGTAATCCTGCATAGACAGGTCAACCGTAGAACCAGAAAAAATATTGGTAGTGAAACTAGAAGAGACCTTCGTCTTCTCCATCGAAAGGTGTCACAAAATTCTCCTGAGGATATGCCTAGAGTTCATGGAATAGGTTGTGATGCTCATAAACCTTCACAACACACAAGAGTGCAATGATCAAAGGGTATAAGGGAAAAATCCCAGAACACTGACAAATGAAAAGATGTTAGTTCACATCAGGTACACCAAAAATGTAAGAGAGGGGGACCAACCACTACAAGGCCCCAGGTCATGAAATTCCAAGAGTAATATGGCTTCCCTAACTTACCTCAGTTTAAAAGAGTGTTAGGATGGATGGGATTAGAATGATGAGGACTATAAGGTCCTTCGATCACTCTACAAACCCGAGAGTTGAAAGGAGACTAAGGAAGTTGGTTTTTAGGGCCAACTCTATGTCTCAGATAGCTCTTTGTCAGAGGAAAAAAGTGTTGTTCTCAGATGAAAGCACAACACACTTGCATCTCTCAGGTGCGTTGGCATCCATACAACCAGAAACCAAGGAGACAAGGTCTAACCTCTAAAAAGTTGTCTAACAGCCTAGTTACGAGTTTCGAAAGGTGTTGAATAAGAAAATGGAATATGAAACATAAAGATGAATGTGATAAAGAATGTAGCTTACCACAAGGGTGAAAAAGATGATCTCACACAATAACCTTTTCACTAGCTTGCTCCAATATCTCCCCACCTACACATAGAAAAGAGGGAAAATGTTGGGGGGCTATTTATGGGTTTGCCTCAATCAGACCCCCATTTTGGTGTTTCCACCTCCATGGACAACCAAGTTTGCAATGTTGTAGAAATAATACAATAAAGAGGTATATACAAGAAAAGTACACCAAAGACACTACAAAATAGTACATGCTAACTCAACCAAACAATAGAGAAGATGAGTGAGGAGCTTACCACCTCCATCTAAAGCACTCGAGGCTAGTGGAGGAGAAAGATGAGAGGAACTCAAACCTCTATTGTAATGGATTCATCCTACACTTTCTCTATTCAAGTGATGAGTTGATAGATTTTTGGTGTGGAGTGCAAAATGCTACTACAAATCTTGTGGATGAATGCTAGAATTATGAGAGATGCTCAAGAGATGGCCAAATGATCAACTAACTCTCAAATGGATGAATAAATGAAGAATATGAAGGAAGAATGGAATAAAATGACCATATTCAGGTTGACCAACCAAAGGGAGGCATTACACTTCAACTTCCAATAGGAAGTGTAACATCTATGAAGACTCTAGCCGCAGGAATCTACCAAAGGACATAAACGCGCCACACGGTTGTCTCTATGTCATGTCGGCATCCCTGATAGAAATGCCTCCACCGACACTCAAAATAGGTGCCAAGTGTAATGGGAATAGCTGGATTATATGAAATTAAGCCTCTGAGTTTGGTTTTCTAAAGTAAATTTGCATTAGGGGTGAAAATTCGCTCTTATACATTTTTCCCCCACTTTAGTGAGTACGAATACTAGTGAGTGGTCTAGTAAATTAGATAGAAAAAGTAGTAGGGTTAGAGATGTATAACTATACTAATGAGGAAGAAAATCATGGTCTAGTGAACCCAAAAGTGTAGGAGAGGACTTCATAGTTCCATAGAACTATAAAGATGAAGAATGAAAGTGCCTCACAATCCTATGGACCTGTAAGGGAGGTATACTTCAAGAACTCTCACATGAAGGAAACCAAAAAAGTACCTTACAGATCCATTAACCTACAAGGAAGGTACCCCCAAGAAATCTCACATGAGGGAGACCGAGCAAAGGGGACTCCGCAGAGTCAGGAACGACGACATGTTTAGCCGTAGATGAAAAACATCAAGAAGTGGTCACGCAGGCCAGTGAATGGACAATCACAAAGACCATCGCTAAGTTGGAAGACTTTCAAAGGGGTCCCTCAGGAACCCTTCAAAGGGAAGAGGGGTCCACTCATGGGACGTGCTATTTGAAAGGTAAATTCTAGTCGGGCTACCCCCAAGCTAGATACTAAGGTGTGAAGTAGGTCTAGCTGGGTTACCTTTGAACTAGAGGCTAAGATGTAAAGGGATTTTCGAGGGGGTTCATTGGGAACCCCATGCAAAAATGAAGGGGTCCACTCAAGTATGCACCATTCACTAGCCAATGCTTTCTTTCTCGAACTGATTCGTCATTAAGGAATCCTTTCGAAAGATGTTCACTTCATCAAGGAATTCGAAAGGAAGGATATGCCCCCACGTGAGGGGAAGATCAAAGGTGTTCCCGCTTCGGAGGAAGGTTTCCAAGTCCTTACTTTATGAACCCATGATGAAGAAAACATGTTCCGTTAGGGTTTCAAGTTGAGAATACAATTCTAACAAAGAAGTGTGTGGAGGGTTTCTGAGAAAATATTCATTTGCAATGAATTCATTTTCTAAAGACTATGTAATGTAGAAGTGGCATTGTCACACATGAAAGGGACAACTCAAGCAAAGAAGAGAGAAAGATAAAGAGAAAGAAAAAGGAACAAAGGGCATAGGGGGAGTTGGTTTTGCGAGTTTAGATCTGCCTTTATTTATATATACAATAGGTAATCATGGTGTGAGGCGAAAGATCATCACTCCCCAACTAGATCGGGAAGAATGCATGAAAGACAAAGTGAAAATTAAAAAATGGGTCAACATGGAAGGAATCCTAAAATCCCCCAATGCTTTGCATCATCCCCAATTTACCAAAAGTCAAACACAAACATGAAAGAATGATGATACAAATAGAGGAAGTTCACAACACAAACACCATGCCCATATCCAAGCACCAATAGGGGTGACAAGGGTCATCTAGGCACATATAGCACAATCACGGGGGAGGAACATCACAACACACACACATATCTAACCTAAATATTAAGAAGGTTTGCCCCTAATATTGGTCAACCATGAGGTCATTAGCTTCCCACTCTAGATCATCATATGGGGAAGGATGATGAGTCTACACTGGTGTAATTTTAAGGGGAGGTTCTTCCAATCCTCCTATAACAAGGGCCAAAGAAGAAGGACCTGCAAGGTATTTGTCACTCAACTCTTATGGATCTAGGGTCAACAACCTTGCGAATATTGTTGACAAGGTTAAAACTCCATCCATCGAGTTAAACATGCATTTAACGGGAGTGCCATGTTTTACCTCGACAAATGGAGGGGTTTGCATCTGAGGTTCCCGCTAGGCTCACCAAGATATTCGAGAGTAGTGACGAACTTAGGAGAGGTCGAGACCAGTTTAATCACTAGCATAGAAAAAGTCAGTGCGAGACCACCTTTCGAAGAAGGTGGGATCCTATTACTTCCTCCATTTTTGGAGGGACCCCTCTCTACCTTTTTCTTCATCTCAGGAGTTGAAGTCCACACAAATGAAGAAAGAAGGGTAGAGTTGGAGGGAGGGAGAATTGTAGAAGATACATCTCAAGTGTTAATCATATCTAGGGGTTTCGAAAAAGGTGAGATATCTAGAATAAATTTCAACAAAGGTGGCTCCATGGAAGGAGCGATGAACATGTGCACCTGTCCAAGTGTATGTGCACTCGTTGTAGAAGACGAAAGTGATACCAAGTTAGTTTGGATAGAAACATAAGGGAAGAGAGAGGAGGACACGATATGAGGTTCTAATATAGGAGCGGTCATCTATTCTTCCTTCTTTTGTAAGGCGCTTGCTCAGCCAGAAGAACCTTTCACCGACTCTTGCGCTCACACGCAAGGTGGTTTTTGCAACTCTTCAAACCAAAAGCCAGAGTTTGCAAAGGAATGGAGGGCACCTACTCAACCATGGGAGTGCCCTCCAAAAATAATTCTAGTGGAGGGAAAGACTCCTGGATGGGAGGGATCAACTCTAGTAGCTCGATAGCAGGCCTCTTCCCATTCGTAGGAACAGTAATAGGTCACGGGGAAAATTATCTTTGCGAGCATTTATTTTTTTCGTATAAATAGTACCAAGGTCCAAGGGACCTATTAGGGAGATCCAATATCCTGATCTTGGATCTACACCAAGTAGGCACCATTGGACTCAGCAGGTAGAAACCAGGCTAATTCATCCAATACTCCTCCCAAGAAAGGGTAGTAGATGAGGCAACCTGAGAAGTAGAAAGTTTCTCCTTTCCCTTTTGGGAGGAGGAGGTAGCCGACTACTCTGCTATAAGAAGGGTCAACTTCGATTATCCCTTGCCTCTAGTCTTATACTTCACATAGTTCTTATAAAGTAGGTATGTTCTTGGTGGATGAAAACCAACTGGAACGGGCCAAAAGTGATCCAACAAATATCCCCATGGGACACCATAGGCTGGTATCCAGTATCATGCACCACGTGCACGACGCTTTTATGGGAAAAATTAAGGCACTTATGAATCATAGAGGTGATCCCATTCATGGAAGGAAACCAAGGTATACTTAGCTTCACTCTAAATAGGTCTTACTTAGGAATGACATCAAAAACTGTGTCTACATTCCTAGGTTCGATCGAGACAAACAACGTTATCGATCCATAGGGTTTAAGGGTGATACCATCATGTGTATGGATGATGAACTTTATTTTCTCCTATTCCTCCCTTTTGAAGGGAATTTAAAAATAGATTCTCCTCCATTATGACATTGACTCTACTCATGGGATCAACTAAGACCCCTATCACAATGTTGCCATTGAGGTTAGTGGGAATGTAGAGTAGAGAAGGTTTGTCATATGCTGGTACATCTTGTGAAGTGAATGTTATATTCGGTGAACCGGTCACAAGATGAGGAGGAGTAATAGTAACCATGTTAATGTAGGTTTCAGGCTGGAAAATAGAGTCAGAAGGATCAATAATCATGTTAGCAGAATGCAACACAAATGGTTTTGTGTATATTTACAACTCACTATTAGCTTTCACTATTGATCTATTCATATTTTTCTTACTTCCATTAAGACAAATAGTACCATCCTCGATGCAATCTTGTATCTCATGAAGCAGGTGCATGCAGTGTTTGGTATCATGTTTGTTAACTCTATGGTATTGAAAATAGGTATTTTCTTCATACCTTTTAGGATACGGTTCCCTAACTAGTTTGGAGTTGGCAAACTAACGATATTATCCATTCACAATTTCTATAAGATGGAATAATCAGATTTGGATAAATTCATGAAATTTCAATCGCACCTAAGGCTGTTGTTATCCATAGTGGCTACTACATTTGCTACAACCTTTCCTTCTCCAGAGATTGATATAATGGACTTTCCCTTCAGACAGGAGTACGAGGAATATCCCCCAAACTAAACTACCGTTTGTTGGTACTCCCATAGGGCCACACACAAATGCGTGAAATTAGAAGGTTATTTCATAAGGGAGAAATTCTCTTTCCAAGGCCTTTGTAAGTTCCCTATGAACACCTTTTGCACATCGGAGTTCAAAAAGAGGTACTATATTTGTGAAAAGAGTGCTTGATATTGCGCTATAAAGTCAGTAATCTTCTCATTATCCCCTTGTTTACACCGAACAAGGTCAAAGAAGGTCATCTTAGGCCCAATGTTGGCTTGGAACTATTATAGGAACTCATTCACAAGATGATCAAATGTAAAGATGGAATTATTAGGCAAGGAATAGTACCATTTGAGTGTTGTATCCTTGATGGATCAAGGGAATAATTTTTCCATCAACGCATCATGATGGAAGGAGTTTTTACACAAGGCGTTAAAAGTGGACACATGTGTTTGTGGGTCCCCTTTACTGCTGCATTTCTTAAATTTAGAAATCTCCATCCCTTGCAGGAAATGAGTATTCAAAATTGCTACCGACAACGGGCTATGTCAGAAGAAGGGTTGGAAGATAGGCTAGGCAAAAGCTTGGGAAATGTTTACCAGCTGGTTCTTCATCTTCCCTATACTTTGAAGAAGGGTGTTCAAAATAGGGTCATTAGAAGGCATAGGACCAATGGAACCGCCATCAAAGATAACACCTAGAACACCACCATGAATATTGTTGGAGCCACCACCGATGCCACCACCACCAGTGTGACATCTGCTAAAGCCACCACCACTTCCAAAACCACTACCATGACCTTCATCTGAACCACTTTTGCCAGTACCACCTCTTCTACCAAAGATACAACCACCAAATCCTCCACCATAAGAGACAACAAAAGGGGTGAACTGAAAACCCAAAGGGTTTCTGTTTACCCTGACAATTTCAAAATTTTCAAAAGCAATGAGCACACTAATTGAAGGGACCGTGTCAGCCATGTACATAGATGTGGGAGGCATCGATACCTCCAACTATATCTTGTGTTCTTCGAAGGAACCACATTGCCTCATGTGGCTATGGTTCAAGGGGGCACATGCTTCATCTAGACCAGTGAGACTAGCCGGGATTTCTATGCATGTTTGGTCTTTTCCTACCATATACTTTATTTCATTGATAACTTCAATAGCCCTAGCTAGCATCATCTTTTACGCTAGGTAATTTTCCAAGGCACCCAACCCCTTGCTTAAACTATCAACATATTCAAAAGGGATGTGGACAACTTAATGCTTTTCTATAAATGATGAGGTTGGTGATGTAGGAGGGGTAGGGATGTGATCAGTTTCTTCAAAGAATCTAGACTTGTCCCACGACATGTACTCCTGCGTAGACAAGACAACTTTTGAACCAGAGAAAAGTCTAGTAGTGAAACTAGAAGAGACCTTCATCTTCTCCATCGGAAGGTATCATAGACTTCTCCTGATGATATTCCCAAAGGTCATGGAATGGGTTGTGATTCTCATAAACCTTCACAACACATATGAGTGCAAAGATCAAAGGGTATAAGAGAAAAATCCTAGAACACCGACGAACAAAAATATGTTGCTTCATGTCAGGTTCACCAAAAATGTAAGAGAGGGGGACCAGCCACTACAAGGCCCTAGGTCATGAAAGGCCAAGAGAAGTATGGCTTCCCTAACTTACCTCAGTTTAAAAGAGTGTTAGGATGGACGAGATGAGAATGACGAGGACTATAAGGTCCTTCGATGACTCTACAAACCCAAGAGTTTAAAGGAGACTAGGTGAGTCAATTTTTAGGGTCAACTCTATGTCTTAGATAACTCTTTGACAGAGGACCAAAGTGTGGTTCTAGAATGAAAGCGCGACACAGTGGCATCTCTCAGGTGCGCTGGCATCCTTATGGCTAGAAAGCTAGGGAGACAAGGTCTAACCTCTAAAAACTGAACTAAAAACTTGGTTATGAGTTTCTAAAGGTGCATAATAAGACAATGAAATATGAATGTGATAAAGAAAATAGATTATCGCAAGGGTGATGAAGATGATCTCACACAATAACCTTTTCATGAACTTGCTCCAAGATCTCTCCACCTACACAGAGAAAAGAGGGAAAATGTTGGGGGGATGTTTAGGGGTTTTCCTCAACTAGACTCCCATTTTGGTGTTTCCACCTCCATGGACAACCAAGTTTGCAATGTTGTAGAAATAATGTGATAAAGAGGGAAATACAAGAAAAGTACACCAAAGACACTACAAAATTGTACATGCTAACTTAACCAAACAATATGGAAGATTAGTGAGGAGCTTACCACCTTCATCGAAAGTACTCAACGCTAGTGGAGGAGAAAGATGAGAGGAAATCAAGCCTCTGTTGCAAGGGATTCATTATGTGCTTGCTCTATTGAAGTGATGAAGTGATATATTGCTGCTATGGAGTGAAAAATTCTACTACAAAGCTTGTGGATGAATGCTAGAATGGTGGGAGATGCTCAAGAGATGGCCAAAAGATCAACTAACTCTCAAATGGATGAATGGATGAATAATATAAAGGAATAATGGAAGAAAATGACCATATTCGGGTTGGTTAGCCAAAGGGAGGTGTTACACTTCGACTTCCAATAGGAAGTGTAATGTCTTTGTAGACTCCAATAGCAAGAATCATTTAGGGACGTAAGCAGGTCATGTGGATGTATGTCAATCATGCATCCCTAACAAAAACACCTTCACTGACACTCAAAATACGTGCCAAGTGTAATGGGAAAAGCAGGCTTATGTGGAATCAAGCCTCCGAGTTTTCTTTTCTAAAGTGGAGAGGGGTAAAAGGGGAATTTTCATTAGGGGTTCAAATTTTCTCCTATACAATTGGTTTTCACACATTTCTAAGAACTTTTGATTTTTGATCCCATACTTTATGCCAAATGGGGCTCATTCACCATCTTGGGTGAATGAGTCTTATATGGCCCAAAATAAAATTTAATTCAAACTTCTGGCAGGATTTTATCCTCCTAGATCTAATGTCGGCTTGTAGTGTTGTAATTTTGGAAATTCTTGCATGATTAAGTACATAAATACAAGGTTCTTTCACTCATTTTCACCTAAGACTTTTGTGAGAGCATTCATACTAGAAAGTTTGAGTTCACAAGCATTCACAAGAGAATTTAAGAGCATTCAAGGGAATATTTTCAAGCATTTTAGAGCAACATTCAAGAATGAATCATGATGTCAATGATTCCATATGTCATGTGTGTTATTGTTCTAACAATTATGATGTAGGGTTTATGATTCGAGCAAGTGTTCAATTCAAGCTCAACATCATTCAAGAAAAGATCAAGAACCACATCCATTGCAGCCATTTTAAGCATATTTGTAGCACTTTATTGAAGAGTTTGGTGAGTTGCAACATTGTCTTTTGTTCATTCATCATTCTCCATTTTTATTTGCTTTCATTTCAACATTTAATTACCAACAAGGAGTTTAACCTAGGCAAACCCCTATCCACTAACCCAACAACATTTTCCCCTCTCCTTTATGTGTGATTTTCTGGTCTAGTTTGCAAATTTCCTAAGGAGCAAGATTGGAGAAATTTTTTCAAGAGCCCAAAGTTGTCATCAAGCCTTCGAGAACATTGGAGAAGACCTATAAGTGGAAAATTGCAGTTTCGAATTTGGAAATCAATCACAAAGGACTGAAACAAAATAAGAAGAGAAAGGTCAATTTTTAAAGTTCCAGAAAATCCCAACTATATTGATTCACCACTTCTGGCGAATGAGTCCTAGTTCTAGTCAATTTTCAATTTTTTGTAGATTTGGATACCCTTTTGGAAGATTCTTGTTCCTACACATTTTTTTTAGAAATTGGATTGATTTGCCCAGCTTGGAAAATGAGTCCTAGTCAATAGTAAAAGAATATTTTCCAATGTTTCAGTCCTCCATTCAGCCTTCTCTAGATTTTCAAGTGCACACATTCTATTTTGCAAAATTATGTGTTGTTTCATTCACTTTTCTAAATCATTTAGTGTTAGTTTGCATTCAATTAGGATTTTGTGTTACATCTTGTATTTTAGTGTCTTCTCCAAGTTTAAAATTGGTGGTGAACCCCTCATTAGATCATATTCAACCCCCAGGAAAACCCTATAACAAGATTTCTTACTCTTTTGCATTGAGATCTTTAGGGTTACCCTTGAATGAAATTGGATTTGTGGGTGTGTTCTATGTGCTAAAACCATATGCTAGCATCCATACCGCAAATTCATCATTTTATTTTCATGAAGCTGCATTTAGAACATCATAATTTTGACTTGGGGTGCATTATCTAGTTTTCATTAACATTGCATTAGGATTTGCATTGGTTAACTTGAATTCTAGGGTTTCAAATTTTAGATTAGTGAAATTTCATATAGATTTCATTTCTGCATCTAATTTCATTGAAAATCATTCAAAATCTATATTTGTACTTAGGATCTTGATCATATAGCATAAAAATCATAAAAAGCAATTAAAAATTTCTGAAAATTTTGAAAAAAGTCCTCACTAGTGCTCATTTGCCACCTTCGGTGAATTAGTCCCTTTGCATATTATGTACTACATTTTCTAGCATTTAAAATTTATTTTTTGAGTTTCTATTTACTATTATTGTCTTTTTGTTTCAGTTTACAAAAAATTTGTTTCAATCAACTCATTACATCTAGTATAAATTCATTCATCTTGTGCATTCCTAAAATTCAAAATTGCATCTAGAGAATTTCATCTCACATTGTTTCATAGTTTAAAATCAAAAGTTTGCATCATGGATATGTGCTTTAGCAATATTTTGATGTCATTAAAGGCCTTAGTGGATGTGTCAAGTTGCGCTTTTGGAAATGACTCTAATGAAATTGAACTCACTCATACTCACTCAACTCCTAATGCATGTCCTCCTCATGATGTTGACACCATTGGAGAAGATGATGAAAGCATGAATAAGTTTCTAAATGATTGTCTTTAAAAAATTGAAACTAATGAATCCTTTTACCCATCAATGAAACAACAAACATGTCCTACAATACCACCTCTTGAGATGTTTAGTTACTTACATCCTAAAAAATGGTTGAACCTAAGTTCCCTACAATAGGTGAACCTAGTTCCTCTAAACAAGAAAACACTCGACCATTTTATGGTAGCAAAGTAACAAATAGTTCAATCAATCTAGAAGAAACATATGGAATAGGCTTCACAATCTTGAGTAAACAAGGATGTGCTACAATAAGTGAAAATGAGATTCATCAAATCCTAGAAAAAATACCAATTAATAAAAACTCAAAAGCGTTAGGATATCAAGATCCCTCTCACAACATATGAGCTCCTAAAGAATACCTCAAACTTCATAGTGATGGTACAATGATCTTGGATTCTCCTACCAATATGAATGACCTTCTTCCTAAAGAGAAACCAAGGATTCATAACAATGACTCGGATGATAGGATCACTTTAGGTCCTCCTCATCAACCTTCAATTTGACAAATTGGTGAATCTAGCAAGTGCAAAAGGCCCTACAAATTGCAAAAACTAAAGTTTCCTTTTCCACCACCTGAAAGTGAAAGGAAACTCCAAATGATTCTAAATAAAGAACTTATAACATTACCACCAATGTAAGAGAGACTAGTGCTATATCCTAAAGATGCAAAAGTTCCACATCGCCAATACTATAGGACTCTTAGACATAGTACCGATGAGTGTTGTGCATTTAGGTTAGTATTGAAAAACTTTCACTTTGATGGTAATGATTTCCATGAAGTGATCTCCTAGTCTATCCTTTTCCATCCATTTTCATGTAATAATTGTAGAATACTCTATTCTCATTATTGCACAAACTTTCCCATCACCTAACTTAGCTCATTTTTTTCCCATACTTAGTGGGGGAAATAGGTAGATAGCCTTGTCCTAGTAATGCATTTTTTGTTGTCCCTTCAATTCATTGTCTACCTTCTGCTTATATAGACTGAGATGGGGAGGAAAACAACCTACTTTAGGTTGAATTGCATGTGCCATAGTAGTCTTTTGCATTATTTATTTTTCATTTTATTTTGTGTGATTGCAGGTGTGTAATGTGATCCCATGTGATTCTTTTTTTGATGTTTTATCTCTCTTTGTGTCATTCCTCTATTTATATCTTTTTTCTTCTCTATGTTGTAAACCTTTTACTTTTCAACTTTTATAGTTTTTGCTTGTCTTGTGTTTTAATTTTGGTGATTTAAGGTGTCGATACATTCATGTCTCTTCCATGTTGACCTAAAAGGATTTTCCTTTGCTTTATATTTTATATTTTTCTTTTGTTTTCCTTTTGGGGATGATGAAAGGTGTCGAGACATTCATGTATCTTCCATGTTGACTTGAAAGGATTTTTCTTTTTTTTTCACTCTCTTTGTGTCAATCTTCTTTTTCCATGAGTATTTGAGGAGTGATGACAGTTTTAGGCTCTCTAAAAACATTGTAGAAAGAACATACTGACCCCAAATCCATGGAACCCTCATGTGTTTGGACTTCGATTTTGGGGAGAAACCCCTTCTTTTCTTTCATGATATAGCTTTATTTGGAAACATATGACTTGGCATAGGGCTTTCTAAATAAGATTTCTTGTCTTCTCTATTGTTAGAATTTATCATTTTCTACTTTAAAGTAATTTCTCACAGCATACCGGTGTTTATAAATTTATTTAAAGTGGGGGCCTACATTGGCATTATTCTTTTTCATTTTTCTTTTCATGTTTCATGGTGCATTTTTCGTACTTCATATGATGCGTTTGTCACTTTGTGGATGAAATTGGGTGTGATGTAATTACCGATCATGACCTCTCTCAGCATATTAAATTCCTCTTAGTGGCTTGATGCGACACACTACATCCCCTAAGTTGCAAATTTTATATTCTTTGATTGGTCCTCTCTTGGATAAATTACACATAATGTTCCCTAAGTTAAAGACCTCACATGAACTAAGCAAGAATCCTTTGAACATTCCTTGCATTTTGAATTTGTAGTTATATGGCCACCTTGCATAACACAACTCATTTTGTGTGGCATCTTATTAAAGTTATCAAAAGGTATAACTTTGGTATGGTTTGAGTAGGAAGCCCAACCAACACATGACTTTCCCCATACCCACTCATGTGTGTGTGTGAGTACATACCAACCATGAGTGTATGTTTCTCACCTTTTTGGACTTCTCACCCAGTAGATAGCTAAGAGTTCTATTGCCATAGAGTGAGTATGCATTCTTTAGACAAACATCCTAGATCTAATCCACATCATGTTGGACAAATAGTCAAAGCTTGATCCACCTTGTTTTCTTTCCATGTTGTTTTTTTATATCTTTTACATGGCATACTTATGCTTTGTTGTTTCTCTTTACCACTTTCATGTATTTTTTTTGGTGCTTATGTTGGTCTGCCATAGGACCTTGGTCCTAGGGGCTTGCACAACCCCCTTGGCCATGGTTGTCTTATCTTGTGAGCATTGATACATTTGAATCACCCTTTTTCATTATTCCATTCAGTCTACTTTAGTGTGAGTTGGAAGCAAGTTCCTCCTCTCACTAAAGTGGGGACTAGATGTAATGACAAAAAAAGGTCCCCTTAACTTGGCCTTGATTTAGTGTTGTAATATACTTGAAATACACACTAGGTCTTGGGTCCTTGTGAACTAATGGATTTAAATGACACATTTATAAAGTGTTGTGAAGTGTTGTAATATACTTTCACACTTTTCTAAGGTCTTATCAACCTAATAAACCTCTTTTTAATTAAAATTAGCATTAATCTTTCCTTATTTGGATTGTTGTGAAGTGTTATAACACATTTTTACACTTCTCTAGGCTTGTCATTAATAATTGAGATTTCTTATGCTTTACTTGGCCCCATTATGCATCTACAAGCCTCATTTATTGCATCTTCTCAAGGATAATCCCAACAATAATCATAATTCAAATGTTTCTAGCTTGTGTGGCCCAGATTTCGGGATTTAGGACTAATTCACCACTGTAGTGTAGTAAAATGCATACCCTTGCATTTTCACACTTGTTTGGGCCCACATTTCTTTATTTATCCTTCTTCATGGCTTATTTGGTCCTAATTTGTGTCCACAAGCCCTATGAATGGCATCTTTTTTTGGCTAATCCCGATATTCTCCAATGCATAAATGATATCCTAATGATTATAATATTTTTGTCCCTAATTTTTTGTGGGACTAAAATTCCACTTAGGGCGTCTTTGTCCCCCGAGGTTTTGGGGCCCTAATTTTGAGGCATCTTAATTGTGCCCCTTTTTGGTGTTTGTGCCCCAAGTTTCATCACTTGGGACTAAGATGCCACCTAGGGTGTCTTAGTCCTCTTTGAGTCATTTTAAAGATTTAAATTCAAATTCTGGTGGGATTTAGCCTCCTTCATTTAATGAATTCATATGTCGGCTTAGTGTGATATAATTTTAGGATATTAAGCATAGATAAGTATAAATGCAAGGTTCATTCATTCACTTTAATCCTAAGCATTCATGAGATCATCCTAGCATCTTGAGTATTCATTCCTAAGGAAAATTTATGAGATTAAGAGCATTCAAGAGAAAATCATCAATATTTTGGAGACATCATCAAGATTTAAGCATAATATCAAAGGCTATTCTTGTATCATGTGTGTTTTTGTGCTAACATTTGTGATGTAGGTTTTTGATTCAAGCAAGCAACAAATTCAAGATCTATCAAGAATTTCAAGATCCATATCCACTATAGCCATTTCACACAAGTTTGAAGACTTTACAAGTGTTTGGTGAGTTGTAGCATTTCATTTTGTTCATTCACCATTCCCCTTCATTTCATTATTCCATTGCAAGGCTCAATTATGACCAAGGGGTTTGACCAAGGCGAATTCCCATTCACTGAAATTCAACAAGATTTTCCCATCTTGCATATTTGTGATTGCAGGTTTAGGTTGAAGTCTTGAAGATCATTTGGATTAAAAATTTGTAAAAGTTGCAAAGTTGTCATCTTCATGGAAACTCACCTACAAGTCAGATTTAGAAGTTTCAAGACCTAAGATCTGAGAAGAAGTAGGTGCAGACCTTGGATCGCAAGACCACATTCAAACTTTTCATAAATTTGGATTGAAACTAATACACCACCTTGGGAATCTTAGTCCTCCTAAGCATATTTTCAGAGATTCTTCCAGATTTGGTTTTGACATCCAAAGATTATGTATTTTCCCCAAAAATAGTAGTGGGACTAATACTACATCTTAGGTGTCTTAGTCTTCCAAGGAATACTTTGATAGATTTTTTGCATTTCTAGAATCCTCACATCTCTAAACCTCCTAGGTACACATATCATATCTCCTTCTTGCTTAATTTCATTATTTGCATCTCTCATTTAGCTTGCATAACTAGGTTTTGTAGGTTGAATGTTCATTTTTCTTTTCCAAGCATTTTCTTGGTGGTGAATCCCTTAAAATTTAAAAGAACCCCTTTCTTAGGTCTTCCTCATTGTGAATTGACTCAACTTATGAGGTTTTTAGTCAATCCAATTAGGATTCTTAGGAAATAATTGAATGGTAGTTGGAGAAAGAGTGATGTTTTATGTCTTAAACCCTAGATCTCCCCTTTTTCAATGAATCATTTTGGTGAACCTGTCTTCTTCTTTTAGAGCATTCATTTTTTGATTTGGATTCCTTTAAAGTCATAGATCTAGATTGCATTCATTCTTGTATTAGTGAAATTACATCTAGGGTTTCTTGCATTTTGATTAGTGAAATTGCATTTAGGGTTTCTTATATTTGCATTAGTGAAAGTGCATATAAGTTGCATCTTTACTTTATTGCATCATTTCATTTCATTGAAAAACTAAAAAATGCATTGTTCATCATCCTAATTGCATTTAGGAAAACTATTATTGCATTCAAAATTTAAAAAATTGTATTCACTTTTGCATCCAATTGCTTCTCATTAGGTACTTTTTCTTGCATTCATTTGCATTATTTTTTTTTCTCAACATCGAGTCTCTGGGTAGTAAATCTAGGAACACTATTAACAACTCAAATTTTTTTGTTTTTCTATAAAAGACCTCCCTTGGGACAAAAATTCCCTTCTTGGCATCTTAGTCCCTCTTTAGGTTTTTACCTCACAATCCTATCTAAGTTGATTGCTTTAATCTATTTCAGTTTCTGAAACCCTCAAATTCCTTCAGTAGGACCAAGAAACCCTTACTAGCTTCTTAGTCCCTATTGACTTTGAAGTTCTAGTTTTCAAGGTTTAAATCTACTTTTTTGTGCTCCTATTTGATGCCATTAGTTATCTATTTCAACGAGTTGAATTTTTGTTTCATGCATTTTACTAAATCTGGCTTAAGTGGTCCATTTCATGCATTGCTTAATTCCAAGTTTGTATTCACAACATTTCATTTCCATGGTGTAATCAATACATTACCTTGTTTGAAATCTGAAAATTGTATCTACACATTTTATCACATTTCAAGTTTGCATAGATTATTGTTCAAAAATGTTAGTATCTATCCTTTCCAAGTTTACAAAGAAAAATATAGTCAATAAGCATGGTATTCATTCATTCAATGCATTCCCTAGTAATGAGGGTCTCTTAGTGCAGGAGAGTGAAAATTTTGATGCTTTCCTTAAACTTACACCCCTCTTATCTCTCCTATTTGTGAGGGTGATGTGATAAAATAGAATACATACTTAGATAATCATGATGATCATAATTGTTCTTCTCCCGATACCTCTCCTTTTAGTGACAAAGGTATCTTGGTGAAAGAAGATACAATCGTTGAGAATCATGAAGGTCTTGCTTGTTCTCCTCATCCCCCTTGGGAAGATATTATGGCACAAGAGAATGAGATCATAGAAACATTCCAAAACATCACCTTACCTAGCCTCCATTCATCCCTTGCTTTTGAGCATGTCCTAGATAAAGAGGATGAAAACATAGATAAACATGACAATCACATATATTCCTCTCTTAATTGCGAAGACAATACTATGATTGATGAGAATCTTATGTTTTTCTCTTTCATTAGGAAAAACCTTATTGAAAAAGACATTCCAACTATTGATAACTCCCTTACTTGTGATGAAGTTATATTAGAAGAACCAATCCTTGAATGTCAAGAAAATTTAGTTTGTAGTTCTCCTAAAAATTCTCCCACTTTGGAAGATATCATGGTGCAAGACAATGAAAACATTGATAATAATAATTCCTTAGATGAAAAATATGAAGTAACATCAAACTCCTCTTCATTAAGAGATCATGAAAATAAGGATAAGTCTTCTGAGGTTATGCACATTAGATACCCCTTGGAGTACTCTCCCAAGCATAAACTTATCATTTATACACCCTCTCAAAAACCACAAGTTCAAAAAAAACTTGTCCTTATCCTCAAACCACCTAAGAACAATGTTTTGCAACAATTGAGTTATAATACCATTGCTCATATATACAACACTAGGAACAATCTACAACCAAGAAAAACACCTTCAACATCCCTACCATTGCCTAATTCTATCTTTCCTAGTACCCTTTGTTCTCCTTCACAAAGTGGAAATGAGTATGATCTTGTTGAACAACTTAAGAATACTCCCACAAAGATATCCCTCTAGGACCTAATTCAAAATTCACCTAACTATCACACTATGTCACAAAAAGGTGTAGTCTTGACACTTTTCACTCATTTGGGCCTTTTCCCTTGGATTTTGGCCTAATTTTGCTTAGATCTAATGTTGTAATGTGGCCAACACATTCACATTATTTTTTCAATGCTTGCAAATCAACAAAAACCTAATAATGTCTTACAAAGGTGTTGTGAAGTGTTGTAACACAATTCCTCACTTTTCTTGGACTTTTCCACAATAATTCATCTAAATAACCCTTTTCCAAGCCTTATTTCAAAGTGTTGTAAGGTGTTTTAACTAACCCTCATACTTTCCTAGGCTTGTCACCACTAAATTAATCATTTCTTATGATAAAATGGCCCCTTAATGCACTTATAGGCCTGACTTAAGTGTGTTTCAGATGACAATCCTAAAAAACATCATTAATCACCTTTTAATTCTTGACAACCACTTGAATTTGTCCAAGTGGACTAAGTATCCACCTTGGGCGACTTAGTCCCATTTGGCATAAAAATCAAAATTAAATCAAATATCTAGTCCCATTTGGCCTGCGATGTGTTATTTTCAAGGAATTAGGGTATAACATGTATAAATATGGGTTTTTCTCCTCATTTTCTCTCTCTCTCTCTCTCTCTCTCTCTCTCTCTCTCTCTCCTATAATATCCTAAAAAAATCATCTTCTCAAGCAAGAATCAAGCATTCAAGCACTAAGCACTTCAAACAATATCCATTGGAGTTGATCACTTACATATCTTCAAACTTCTTCAATAAGGGCTTGGTGAGTTATTGTACTTGCATGTTGTTCAATCATATTTCCCTTTTCATTATATTTCATTATTTTGGGTCTTATTACCAACATGGGGTTTGACTAAGGCAAACCCCTATTATCTAACCCTAACCATTTTCCCCTCTTTGCATGTGTGCTTTGTAGGTTTGCATGTAAATTAGTCAAAGAGTAAGGTGCTAAAAGGTGTCATCATTCCATCCACATAAAAAACCTATAAGGAGCTTGAAGATAATTACAAGTCACATTCTAAATATTTAGACATGGGTCTCTATCAAAGGGTATGTGCAGGATCATCATGGAAAAAATAGGCACTTAAGTGGTGATAACATTCAGAAAAATTAGAGTTAGGCAACTTGACGTAAAAACTTGAATAAGTTATCTATATTATTTCAAAAATATGTAAGAATAGAATATGTAGCAAATTGAATGTAGTTTCTAAACTACTAGGTTTATGTTAGAAATACATAAAACTATTTTGTAAAAATTTGAAATTTCAATGCAGTAGCTTAAATTTTAGGGAAAAAATAACAAGTAGTTGTCTATCTGACCACCCTTACCACAATAAAATGATAATATTTTTTTATAATATTTTAGATATAAGTAGAGGACTCATGTCCCAATGTGATGCATATTTTTTTGTATTTTTTTTCCAAGTAAATAATTAATTATGAATTTTTTATTACAAATTTTAAAAAATATAAAAACTCTTATGTCTAACCACCTTAACTTGGTTAAAACTTCATGAAATTATTTTTTTTAATCCTATGGTATGCAAAGCATAGAATGTGATGCATTTTTTTGATTCAAAAAATGAGATATCGTTTGAAAGCTATAGATTTTTTTCAATCAACCTATCAATTAGGACTTTAGTCGTAATTCAAATAGAAAATGAATAATAATTATTTATTAAATTCAAAGTAAAGAATAATTTATATTGGTGGAAAGTTGAGAATATCCTTTAAAAACCCTTTTCGTTTCATCAATTTTGGGTTAAAAAAAGTCATCAGTCACATGGGCCATCATATCACTTACATATCACCACTTTTTGGTCCATCATGATCTTGCACATACCCCAAAAATAAAAGTACAAGTGGCTACCTAAATATTCTAGCCTCGAGACTCGTGAAAGATCGAGGTGGACTAAGTCACCATCATTGGTGAGTTAATCCCAATACCAAGCCTGAAAAGTGGTTTTTGTGTTTTTGGATACCCATTTTCTAGAAACCTGTTTCAAAAAAGTTTCTTGGGAGAAGGAATAAGTCGCACAACCTAGTGTAAGTGTCCTAGTTATAATTTTCAATAGAAACTAGAAGATTCAAAAGATCCTCTTCATCAACCTTCAGTTTCCAAGTGCACCACTTCTACTTTCTTCAGTTTTGTTACAGTTTGCATGCATTTTAGGTCATCCTTAGGTCATTTTACATAGTTCTTTGAATACATTTACATTAGTTTACATATAATAGTAAGATCATTTCATTACTTTGCAACACTTAAGGACACATATCACACCTATTACAAATCCCTAATCTTGAATGAACACCAAAAATAATTGAGTGCGAAAGAGGCATTTCTCACTAGCTTCTAGGTGAAAAACCCTAGGAGCCCATTGGGGAATCTTATTTCCTTATTTCATTCTTGGTGGTTCATTTTAGTGAACCTATCCTTAGAACACTTCTTTTTCACTTCTAATTTTCCATTTGCATCTTAGGAAAAAGCTTGCATTGCATTAGGGTTTTGCACTCTCTTACATTCTAGGACTCTTAAAAGTGCATTATTTAAAATTTCATATTAGCTTGCATGTTGCCTTACAATTTCATTGAAAAAGTATTAAAAAATATGCATTTCCATTCTATATTTGCATCATAAAATCCTAAAAATTAGAAAAATAATTCACTTTTTTTAAAAATTCTCAAAAATATCACTCTTGGGATTGATTCACCACACTGGGCGACTTAGTCCACTTGCACCATTTGCATTGTAATTTTTGGAATTTCTAGAACATTGTCTGTACCTTTGTTTATTGTCATTGCATTTCTATTTTTGTTTCCAAATTCTCTGTTTTATTCGATTTCTTGCCATACATTTTCTCTCATTATGGCTATGTCTTTCAAATCCCTAGTTGATATGTCAATCCGCACCTTTGCAATTGATCCTAATGACCTTGTACCCACTCCTGCTCAATCAACTCCTCATGCATGTCCTCCTCATGACACTGACATCATTGTAGATGATGATGCTAGCATGAATCGGTTCCTTAATGATTACCTTGACAACCTGGAAGAAAATGCAGGCTTCTACCCATCAATGAAACAACTTGAGCTTGCTACCATGTCACCTCTTGAAACATTTGGTTATTTACATCTTGAAACACACAACGAACCTTAGTTACCTACCCAAGGTGAACCTAGTTCATCTAAACATGTCATTACTCAACCATTTTACAATAACCAAATGTCAAACACCCCAATAAACCTTCAATAGACCTATGTAAAAGGTTTTACCATTCTAAGTAAACAAGGTGGTGACACAACAAATGTACATGAAATACACCAATTTTATGAGCAACTCTCACTTCATGAAACTACCAAGGGGATAGGTTATCAAGATCCCCCTCATAACCATATGCCTCCATGAGACTATCTCCGACTTTGTGATGATGGTACAATTATCCTTGATTCCCCCTGATCTAACTAATATCCTGCCTAAAGAACACCCACCATCTCTTAACACTATCATGGACAACAATAAGATCATATCAGGACCTCCTACTCTATTCTCCTCTCATGAAGTGGGAGAATATACTAGATGCAAAAGGCCTTATAAATTATAGAAACTCAAGTTTCCTCTTCATCCACCACCTAAATGTGAGAGGAAATTGCAAATGCTCCACAACAAAGGCCTTATTACATTGCCACCTAGGAATATGTTAGTAATATTCCCTAGAGATGATAATGTCCCACACTGTGCATACCATCATGTTCTTGGCCATAGAAGTGATGATTTTCATCATTTGAGAGAGATATTGATCAAGTATCATTTCAATGACGATAATTGCTACCCCCTCAAACCATAAACTACCATCACATGCCCTATCATGTACTATTTGTAGAACATTCTCTTCTCACTCTTACATGATCCTTCCTATCACCCAAATCGACTCATTCTTGCCTTGCATGTAGTGGGGGCAAGAAGTTTTTAGCCTTTCCCTAGTAATGCACTTTTATTTGTCCCCTAGCTATGTTATTCACCTCTTGCTTATACCAACTGAGATTGGGAGGCAAATGACTTGCTTGATGGTTGACTAGAATTTTCCTTACTAGTCTTTTACCTTTTCTTTTGCATGTTTTCTTGTGTGTAACGTGTTCCCCCTTAGTGTTATGTTTGATGTTCTCTCTCTTCATGACATTCTTCTATATATCGTGAATTTTATTTCACTTTTTCACTTTGCTTTTGGGGATGATGCAAGGCATTGAGACCACAATGTCTCCTTCATGTTAAACCAAAAGGCTCTTTCAATTTCTCTTTTTCTTGTTCTTTTTTCTTCCTTTTGGGGATGATGCAAGGCATTGAGACCACATGTATCCTTCATGTTGACCCAAAAGGCCCCTTTTCCTTTTCTTTTGATTATTGTCTTCCTTTTGGGGATGATGTAAGGTATTGAGATCGCAATGTCTCCTTCATGTTGACCCAAAAGGCCCTTTCCGCTTCTTTTTTTTTCCTTTTGCGGATGATGCAAAGTGTCGAGACACCCTATGTCTCTTCCATGTTGACCCAAAATGACTCTTTCTTTTTCTTTGTCTTCAATCTTTTTGTGTCCTTCTAGTTCTATGTATTTGGGGAGATGATGACAATTCTGAGTTCTCTAAACAAACATTGCATCAATGAACATACCGACCCCAAATCCATAGATCCCTTATGTGATTTGTGTTCTTCATTTTTGGGGAAACCCCTTTCCATTTATTTTTCTTCTTTCCTTGCATGATGCGGCCTTACTTGGAAACATATCACTTGGCATAGGGATTTCCAAGTTGGCTCTCATGTCCTTGCTTTCTTTTTGCATTTTTCATTTTGCTACTTTAAAGAAATTTCTCATGGTGCAGTGTTTCTCAATTCCTTTAAAGTGGGAGCATACACTGACATTATTTCCTTTTTCATTTTTACTGGTTCTTAGTGCAGCCTTTTTACTTCATATGATGTGTTTATCATTTTATGGATGACATTGGGTGTAATGTCCTTCATGAAAGTGATCTATCTTAGCACATTGCATTCCTCTTAGTGGCCTGATGTGACACACTACATCCCCTAAGTTGTGAATTTTATTTTCTTTGATTGGTCCTCTCTTGGAGACATTAGACACAATGTTCCCCAAGTTAAAGACCTCACATTAAATAAATAAGACTCCTTTGAACATCCCTTTTGAATTTTACCTTTTTACATGTCACATTTTACATTTTGCATACATGGCCACCTTGCATAACACAACTTGCGTGCTTGTTGTGCTATCTTGCACTTGTTCATGAGTCCCAAGAATACCAAGATTTTATTTCCTCATGAAACTCAAAACCCTTTTCTTTTATGGTGCCTTATCAAAGTTATCAGGAGGTATAAATTTGGTATTGTTAAGTAGAAAGCCCAACCAAAAACATGACTTTCCCTATAGCCATCTGTGTGTGTGTGAGTGCATACAGGCCATGAGTGTATGTTTCTCACCCTTTTGGGAATTCTCACCAAACAAAAAACAAAAAGTTTCATTTCCCTAGAGTGAGTACACTTCCTTTCAGACAAACATCCGAGATCTGATCCACAACTAGTTGGACAAACGGTTGAAGCTTGATCTGAGTTTCCCTTTCTCTTCACTTTTTCACATCACTTCCTTGTGTGAAATTTTCTACTATTGTTTTTTGTTTTCCATGGGATATTGATCCTAGGGACTTGATCATCCCTCTCATTATAGTTGTCTCATCTTACTAGCATGAGTGCATTTGGATCCCTCTTGATATGCATCTCTTGGCAAATTTAGTGTGAGTTTGAAGCAAGTTCATTCTCTCACTAAAGTGGGGGCCAAATATCAAAAAAACTGTAGCCTTCACACTTTTAACTCATTTGGGCCTTTTCCCTTGGATTTTTGCTTTATTTTGCTTAGATCTAGTGTTGTAATGTGTCCAACACATTCACATTAGCCCTTGAACACTTGAAAATCAACAAAAACCTAATAATGTCTTACAAAGGTGTTGTGAAGTGTTGTAACACATTTCCTCACTTTTTAAAGACTTTTTCATAATAATTAATCTAAATAACCCCTTTCCAAGCCATATTTCTAAGTTTTCTAAGGTTGTTTAACTAACCCTCACACTTTCCTAGGCTTTTCATCACTAAATTAACCCTTTCTTCTGACAAAATGACCCCTTAATGTACTTATAGGCCCGAATTAAGTGTGTTTCAAAAGACAATCCTAACAAAATTCATTAATCACCTTTTAATTCCTGACAACCACTTGAATTTTTCCAAGTGGATTAAGTCACCACCTTGGGACGCTTAGTCCTATTTGGCATAAAAATCAAAATTAAATCAAATTTCTAGTGATATTTTGTCTGCAAAACCCTAAGGTCGACCTATGATGTGTTATTTCAAGCGAATTAAGGAATAACATGTATAAATAAAGGTTTTTCTCCTCATTTTATCTCTCTCTCTCTCTCTATGCTACAATCTCCTAAAAAAATTATCTTCTCAAGCAAGCATCAAGCATTCAAGCACTAAGCAGTTCAAACAAAATCCATTGGAGTTGATCACTTGCATATCTTTAGACTTCTTCAAAAAGGGCTTGGTGAGTTGTTGTGCTTGCATGTTATTCAATCATCTTTCCCTTTTCATTCTATTTCACTATCTTGGGTTTGATTACGAACATGGTGTTTGACTAAGGAAAACCCCTATTCTCTAACCCTAACCTTTTTCCCCTCTTTGCATGTGTGCTTTGCAGGTTTGTATGCAAATTAGTCAAAGAGTAAGGTTCTAAAAGGTGTCATCATTCCATCCACATCATTCCAAGTCAAAAATCCCTAGAAGGAGCTTGAAGAAAAATTGCAGGTCACATCCAAAGATTCAAACATGGGTCTCTGTCAGAAACAAAAGTACAAGAGGGTACCTACAAATTCCAGCCTCGAGACTCTCAAGAGCTCTAGGTGGACTAAGTCACCATTATTGGTGAATTAGTCCTAGTACTAGGCCTGAAAAGTGGTTTATGTGTTTTTGGATACTCATTTGCAAGAAACTTGTTCTAGTATAGTTTCATGGGAGAAGGACTAAGTCGGCCAACTTGGCATAAGTGTCCTAGTCAACATTTTCAATAGAATCTAGAATATTCCATAGCTCCTCTTCATCAATCTTTAGTTTCCAAGTGCACCACTTGTGCTCTCTTCAGTTATGTTAAATTTTGCATGCATTTTAGGTTATTCTTAAGTCATTTTACATAGTTCTTTCAATACATTTTCATTAGTTTAGATTTCATAGCTAGATAATTTCATTTATTTTCATAATTTAAGCACACACATCACATCTATTCCAAACCCCTAATATTGAAAGAACACCAAAAATACTTGAGTGTGAAAGAGGCATTTCTCACTTGCTTCTAGGTGAAAAACCCTAGGAGCTCATTGGGGAATCCTATTTCCCTATTTAATTTTTGGTGGTTCACACACTATGCTTCAAAATTCGTTACAACAATTTAGTGTCCCTTCTAATGTGAAGTTGAATGACATAGCAGCCCTAATACAAGGAATGAATCCTGATATTTTTTTCCACCAAAGTGAGCTCCTTGGTTTGGAAGTACAAAAGTAATATGATGCTTTCATGATCATAACTCAATACAATACCAAATGGATAAAGAAAACCTTTGTTGATAATGACTCAGCCTTAAATGTGTGTAGTGTAAGCCTTTTGGATAAACTTCAGATTGATAAATAAAAAATTCAACCTAACTCTCTATCTTTTAAGGGATTTGATAATGTGGGAAAGAAATCACTTGGAGTGATCACTTTACTTATTATAGTTGGAAATGCTACTTTACAAACCCCTACTCATGTTATGCCTCACGATCTTTCCTATAATCTTCTTTTGGGAATGTCGTGGATTTGTGAGATGCATGTGGTGCCTTCTACACTTCATCGTAACTTGGAGCATGTCTGCAACAACAAAGTTTACACATTGGACATTGAGAATGAGCCTTACAGTGTCTTACAACTTGAAAAAAACAAAGACAACCTCTTGAAAATATTAACACCAACTACACAAGTTGAACCCATGTAAGAGAAATACAAAGAAAAATGCGTTGAAGAAGTCATGAACCTATTAGAAGATGATTGGGGTTCCTTAGATTTTGAAAATACATTCATGGGAGAATACAAGATCATAAAAAAATATTCAAACAAGGGAAAAGAAACAATGGTAATTTCAACACAAAATTTAGATGACCCTTCAAAATAATCCAACTCAACCACTTTAGAACAAAAGACAAAAAATTACACAACTAACTTTGATGAAATTAATCATGAGAAACCATCGAATCCAAAAGAAATGAAAAGTTTTATGGAAAAGGTTACAAAATTATGAAATAAATTTGTTATAGTTGAAAAGGATGTGGTGCTAGAGAAAAAGGTATATGTGTCCCCTTAGAGATGCACATGCAAGGAAAGACTAGTGGTCTTGGTTACTTCCCCTTGAAAGAAACAAACAAGCCTTTACTTCATATCAACACTATCACAAAACATCCTTCTAAGATGAATTTAACAGTAGTGCATCCTGAGGTGATAGACACTAGTTGTTTTTATGCTTTGCAAGAAATGAAAAAAATAGATAAGTCCTCTCTTAACATTAATGTCATCATAAAAAACACTTATGATTTGAATTCATTAGATTTTACACCCTCCAGTAAAGGAGAAAAAAAATCTCGCAATCTAAAGGGTCTTGTGTAGGTATGATATATTATACTAAACAAGGGATATCTTTGTTTAAAATTAACGCAACATCCTCTACTTTTGACCAAGAGAGTATCTTGATGAGACTCCTCCAAGATCATCTGATCTCTCTCCCCCCAAGAACATGAAAGAAATTTTACTACAAGAGTTCATTTTGTGCATACCATAGAGTTCATGGTCATGCTACTAATGAATTTAAGGCTTTAAGTAACAAAATTCAACATCTCAAGGAGTGTGGTGCTCTTTCTTGTGTTGAAGCAACTAATTCCTCTAACTGATTATTATTTTCATCTTATTTGGCTCACCCTTGTCCTACACTATGTGAATGCAATTTTTCCCAATTTTGAATGTAATAATAATGTTCCTAAATTCAATTAGGATGATGAACAATGAACTTTTTAGTTTTTCAATGAAATGAAATGATGCAATAAAGTAAATATGCAACCTATATGCACTTTCACTAATGAAAATATAAGAAACCCTAAATGCAATTTCACTAATGCAAAATGAAAGAAACCCCTCTTGATTGTGTGGCTAGCTACTATAGTGTGAGTTTGAAGCAAGTTCATCCTCTCACTAAAGTGGGGGCTATTTGTAGTGTAGTAAAATGCATAACCTTTCATTTTCACAATTTTATGAGCTCGCCTTGCCTTATTTATCCTTCTTTATGGCTTATTTGGTCCTATTTTTTATCCACAAGCCATATTAATAGTATATTTTTCTAGCTAATCCTAACATTCTCCAATGCATAATGATATCCTAATGATTTTTATCTGTGTGTCCTTGATTTTTGGTTAGGACTAAAATTCCACTTAGGGTGTCTTTGTCCCCCTAAGGTTTTGCGGCCCTGATTTTGAGGCATCTTAATTGGGCTCCTTTTTGGTGTTTGTGCCCCAAGTTTCATCACTTGGGACTAAGATGCCACCTAGGGTGTCTTAGTCCTCCTTGAGTCATTTTTGGGATTTAAATTCAATTTATGGTGGGATTTAGCCTCACTCATTTAATGAATTCATATGTCATCTTGGTGTGATATAAGTTTGGGATATTAGGCATAGTAAGTATAAATACAAGGTTAATTCATTCATTTTAATCATAAGCATTCATGAGACCATCCTAGAAACTTGAGTATTCATTCCTAAGGAAAATTTATGATATAAAGAGCATTCAAGAGAAAATTATCAAGCATTTGGAGCCATCATCAAGATTCAAGCATCGTATCAAAGGCTATTCTTGCATCATGTGTGTTTTGGTGCTAACATTTGTGATATAGGGTTTTGATTCAAGCAAGCAAGGAATTCAAGATCTATCAAAAATTTGAAGATCCATATCCATTACAACCATCTCACATTGGTTTGTAGACTTTACAAGTGTTTGGTGAGTTGTAGAATTGCATGTTGTTCATTCACCATTTCCCTTTATTTCATTATTCAATTTCAAGGTTTAATTACCAAAAAGGGGTTTGACCAAGGAAAACCCCCATTCACTAACAATCAACAATTTTTTCCCATATTACATGTTTGTGATTGTGGGTCTAGGTTGAATTATTGAAGATCATTTGGATTGCAAAGTTGTAAAAGTTGCAAAGTTGCATTGCAAAGTTTTTACCTTCACGAAAACTCACCTACAGGTCAAATCCAAAAGTTTCAAAACTTGAGATCCTAGAAGAAGTAAGTGAAAAACTTGGAGCCTAGGACCACATTCAAAATTTTCAAAAATTTAGATCGAGACTAATATTACACCTTGGGCATCTTAGTCCTCCTAAGAATGTATATCTGAGATTCTTCCAAATTCGGTTCCAACATCTGAAGATTTTGTATTTTCCCTGAAAAAAGACAGCATGACTAATACACCATCTTGGTAATCTTAGTCCTCCATGGAATATTTTGGTAGCTTTTTGGAATTTCTAGAATCCTCACACCTCTAGACCTCCTAGGTACACATATCATATCTCCTTGTTGCTTAATTTCAATATTTTCATCTCTCATTTGGCTTGCATAACTAGGTTTTGTAAGTTCAATGTTCATTTCTCTTTTCCAAGCATTTGCTTGGTAGTGAACTCCTTAAAATCTAAAAGAAGTACCCCTTTACTAGGTCCTCCTAATTGATAATTGACTCCCCTTGTGAGATTGATAGTCAATCCAATTAGGGTTCTTAGGGAATAATTGAATGACCTAGATAGAATAGGAAGTCACCCCTTTCCGATTTTATTTACGGTTCAACCACCTTAGGTGAATGGGTCTAACTTGAATCTTTTGGCCTTGAACCAATTTTCACACATTTATAAGAAATTTTGATTTTTGGTCCCATACATTATGCCAGATTGGACTCGTTCACCATTTGGGTGAATGAGTCCTGTATGGCCCAAAATCAAATTTAATTCAATTTTTAGGCAGGATTTTGTCCTCCTAGATCTAATGTCAGCTTGTATTGTTGTAATTTTGGGAATTCTTGCACAATTAAGTATAAATACAAGGTTATTTCACTCATATTCACCTAAGAATTTTGTGAGAGAATTCATACTAGCAAGTTTGATTTCACAAGCATTCACAAGAGCATTCAAGAGAATTCAAGGGTAGATTATTAGTAATTTTAGAGAAACATTCAAGCATCAATCATCATGTCAATGATTCCTTATGTCATGTTTATTATTGTGCTAACAATTGTGATGTAGGGTTTATGATTCAAGCAAGTGTTCCATTGAAGATCACCATCATTCAAGAAAAGATCAAGAACCACATCCATTGCAGCCATTTCAAGCATATTTTCAGCACTTTATTGAAGAGTTTGGTGAGTTGAAACATTGTCTTTTTTTCATTCAACATTCTCCATTCCTATTTGATTTAATTTCAATGTTTAATTACCAAAAAGGGGTTTGACCAAGGAAAACCCCTATCCACTAACCCAACAACATTTTACCCTCTCCTTTGTGTGTGATTTGCTGGTATAGGTTGAATATTTCCTAAGGAATAAGATTGGAGAAAATTTTCCAGGAGCCCAAAGTTATCAAAGTTGTCATCAAGCCTTTGAGAACATTGGAGAAGACCTACAGGTGGAAAATCACAATTTCGGATTAAAAAATCAATCAAGAAGTGCTAGGCAGAATAAGAAGAGAAACATCAACTTTGAAAGTTCTAGAAAATCCCAACTAGACTGATTCACCACTTCTAGCTAATGAGTCCCAGTTCCAATCATTTTTTAGGCTTTATCAAATTTGGATACCCTTTTGGCAGATTCATGTTCGTACATAATTTTCTAGAAATAAGACTAATTCGCCCAACTTGGTGAATGAGTCCCAATCAGTAGTAAAAGTATATTTTCTAATATTTCAGACCTCCAAATTCATCCTTTTGTAGATTTACAGGTGCACATATTCTATTTTGCATCTTTCTATGTTGTTTCATTCACTTTTCTAAATCATTTAGTGTTAGTTTGCATTTAATTGGGGTTTTGTGTTACATCTTGCATTTCATTGTCTTTTCCAAGTTTAAAATTTTTGGTGAACCCCTCATTAGATCATATTCAACCCCTAGGACAACCTTCTCTTTTGCATTGAGATCTTTAGGGTTACCCTTGAATGGAATTGGATTTGTAGGTGTGCTCTATGTCCTAAAACCATATGCTAGCATCCATACCACAAATTCATCATTTCACCATTTACACATATCCTTAGGAAAGATGTGTGCTTTGATTGGAATGAGGATTATGAATAGGCTTGTGAGATTTTGAAGGATTATCTTGCCACTCCACTTGTTTTACAATCCACTATACAAAACAAACCTTTCATCCTTTCTATTGTAGCATCATCCCATGCTCTTGCAGCATTGTTGTCCCAACAAGATGAGAATGGTAAAGAACACCCTATCTATTACATTAGTGTAAATTCGATTGATTATAAGAAATGATATACAACTATAGAGAAACAATGTTTGACTCTTGTTTGCTACTAGTAAGTTGAGAAAAATTACTTACTAAATACTAAGACACATATAATGACAAAATTTGATCCTCTAAAATATCCTTTTAGTAATTTTTTTTTATCAAGATGCTTAACTAAATGGGTTATGTTGTTAACATAGTTTAACCTTAAATATTTTTCACAAAAATAATTAAAGGACAAGCCTTAACCAATCACTTAGTAGACACTTCCTCACCCTTGGCATTATCTTATACAAAAAATATTCCCTGATGAAAATGTGCTAACTATTCAGAAAGATGAAAAAACATGGGAATTTTACTTTGATGGATCTAAGCATATAACAAGTTCTAGCACCAAAGTTATAATAGTCCTACCCACAGGGAAGCCTATTCCCTTATCCTATTGATTAAACTTCCTATGCACTAACAACACAACACAATATGAAGCATTAATTTCTAGTTTGCATGTTATTTTAGCCTTGGGAGTTTGAAATATTAAGATATTTGGTGATTGAAAATTAGACATTAAGTAAATGAATGGGAAATATCAAGAAAATAATGAAAAATGATCAAAATACAAGGATCTCACAATGAATTTGTTAGAGAAGTTTGAATAATTTACCATTGATAGCATCCCACGAAAGGATAATCAACATGCAGATGCAATGACAAGTGAAAATTATCTTATATCCGCTTAGTATCCTTCAAAGGATTTCACATTTATTGTCCATACAATCATGAAACCATAAATTGAATCCAAAACCAAAGAAGTGTTATCAACAACTATGGAAAAATCTAGTGAATGGTTTAACACTGATATTTAATTATTTAAAAAGAAGGTACTTTTCTTGAGCCGACAACTAAAAATAATCAAGATCATCTTTGAAAAATAACATCTAAATATATAATTCTCATCAAAGTATTATATAGAAGATCCTTTAACGGTCTTTTACTTAGATTCATTAAGGAATCTCAAATCCCCATAGCACTTGAAGAAGCACATGCAAGTGCTAGTGGAGGTAATTTTGGAGGAAGATCATTAGTTTAAAAACTCATCTCCATGGGATATTAGTGGAGAAATATGGAAAAATATTGCTTTGATTATGTTAAGAGATGTCAAAAATTTCAAGAACATAGCAATTTGATTCATGCTCCCACTTCTGAACTACATGCCCAAATTCCTATTTGGTCGTTCTTAGTGTGGGGACTAGATCTGATTGGAAAAATTTCACCACCTTCCTCCATCAGACATACTTTTATAATCACCATGAAAATTTATTTCACAAAATGGGTAGAAGCTATTCCCCTTCATTCTACAACTACTAATGTGATATGTCATTTCATACTAGAACATATTATTGCTTTCTTTGGCCTTCCTTTTGCATTGGTTTCAAACAAGGGGACACCATTTAAGAATAATGATGTGAAGAAGTTCCTAGAAAAATTTAACATCCAAAACCATCTCTCAACACCTTACTAGCCACAATCTAGTGGTAAATTTGAATAAACTTATCAGACCCTTGAAAAAATCCTAAGGAATATGATAAACAAACACAATAAGGATTGGCACACATAGTTAACATATGCATTATGGGATTATCGGACTAGTATCAAAAATTCCACCAAGGATACTACTTATAACCTTGTCTATGGTACCAAGGTGATAATGCCCTTGGAATTAGAGATCCCTATGTTAATGATTTCTCTTCAAGGAATTACTGATGACAAATCTTATAAAGAACAATGACTGCATCATCTTGAGATGATTGATGAATAAAACCTAAATTCTCTTGAACATCTCCAAGCTTATGTTAGAAAATTGCAGCGTTGTTACAATGATCATGTCATCCCTCATGTATTGAACAAAGGAAATTTGGTGTTATTCAAAAATCAACGCAATTCCAATACTGACCTGATTGAAAAAGGAAAGTTTACTCCTAATTGGTTAGTACCTTTTGTAATTAATGAAAGTTATGGCTCCAAAGCATATACAATAACATAAATGGATGGTGCACCCCTTAAGGAAACTATAAATTTCATGCATATGCATTGGTATTATGTCTAATATTTTGGAATAGTTTGGATGATAAAGTGGTGGTGTTAGAGTTAGTAGATGGCATTCTATGTGATCTCGCATTGCTTCATTCTTGATAAATAATTATCTATCTTGAGAACTAAAGTGATCATTTAAATTAACTTTTAAATGATTACTTTAGGTTTCATTCTATTCAAGATTATCTTGTATTTTATGTTAGATTAGATCCCTATATGCATTTAATGTTCTTTAATTAGTTCATAGGTGCATTTAGTTTAACATAACATACTTAATCAAAAAAATTCATCTAAGAGAAACTAGAATAAGTTTTAATTAGATCACATAAACATGTTAAATCATGGAGACATTTATTAAATTTTTACAAATATTATTTGATAAATCACATTGCCATTTAACATTAAGTACATAAAAATAAACAAGAAAACATCAAATGATCATAATATATATATATATACATGTATATACAATTTGAGTACATGTCATCAATATATATAATTTTGCTATGGTTTGTGACTACTGGATCCCTCAAGATTTGGCACTCTCATCTATTTGGAGGTAGTCCATCATCAAAAAATGGTGGTATGTGATTGTGACCATAAGCCGATAGTAAAATCTAGAGCATACTTTAAACCCTTTACTTTCCCAAGGGCCTCTTGACAATCCTTCGCTAGATGATCTATCTCTGACAACCCTTTACCTCTGATTGGAGTCTCTCGACCTCTATTGGGGATCTAGATGATTGAACCTCCTCATAGGAAGCCTCGATCTGGTGGGCTTTCCTGTTGAAACTGTCATATTATGCCTAGAGTCTGACGTATGGCTCAAACAACTTTGAATCTTGCTCCATGGTGGGTGAGGGCACATAGTTTGTATCAACAACCTCCTAGTAGATTGATGTGGGAACTGTCTAGGTAGCAACCTGAAAATAGAGATAATGTAGGTCTCTCACAACCCCTGCAAGATAGAAATCATAAATATAATGAAAACACATCATAATATATATAGACATAAAACTAGAACATAAATAATGAAAATAAGCATAAAGCATAGCAGTAAATAAAATATCGTCACCTAGCTCTCTGACTGGTTGTGTAAAGGAAAAATCATCATTTGTAGGAGGCATGGAGGATGTGCTATCTTCTCCATGACTGTAGGTACTAGTGCATGCTGCAGCTACTGATCACAATCTAGTCACGTGAGTAGGAGCTAGCTCTCCCCACTTGTGGCCTGCTAGATCCTCATTCATTTTCTCATCAACCTCACTCATTAGTTTCTCCTCATCCTTGCCCTCATCCTCCTCCTCATCCTCCTATTTTCCATCATAATCATGATCTATAATCTCTTCATAATCCTCATCTATCACATCTACAAATAAGACAACAACCCTAACCCTTATCTCCTCACCTCTATGCTCCTTATCTCTCTAATCTAGGAATGGCCTTGCATCACCTATTGCATCATCCATCAGGAATATGGGAGTTGGCTATGCTACTTCCCACCACTCTTCGTATGCATTTTTGGTACCAATATTATCAGTTTCAAATATCAGAGGCATATCCTAATCCTCATAATCAAAGTCACTATAGATGACATCATCAACAATGCATCGTCTAGTATCATTGGGCCTTCGAGCACTCTAAAATGATCTCTTGAAGAAGGGCCATACCATCAGTGGTATTTGAACCTATCTAAACTATCACATGAAACGATCATAGTAGAAAGGTCATACTATGCAATCATGTGTGCCTATCATAAATTTGTCTATTTGTAGTCTCCTCAATTGACGGGTCTCATTTGACCACTATGTTATAAGCTGTCAAGGTATTCATATGATCTCCTCCTCATCTAGTCAGTCGAACCTGACCCTCTAAAAATGAAAATACCTATACTTCCATATCCTCCTCAGTGGATAACTGAATGCATGAGGGTACCCTAGGGATGATGTACATGGAAAATATATTGGCCTAGTGCACATGATATGCTCTAGGAACCACACTTGTAGTAGTGTACAGTGCACCATACTGTTGACCTTGTGGAATGAAAATCATCCTAGATCATTGTATAAGTGTTCAAGGATATTGTACCCCTAGGTGTATACATTCCTCTACCCTGCCATCCATTGAATAATATGAACTATTTTTTCCTTTATATGTGCTCTATGGCTGTCAAGGATGAGTACTAGTGCCATAGCAAACATCATAATCTGTGCCACAAGTGGAGCTCATGAATACTGTAGCCATGATAGCTCAATTCATGGACCCATAATGTCATCATGAATTAGACATCCAAGATAGTATTGTATGTCATATTTCATCTCATGAAATGATCAATCCCCTAGAAAATATACCCTATCACCCTGAATCAAAACTTAGAGAATGCGATGGATGTCCTCTAAAGTGATCATCATCTCACTGACTGAGAGATGAAATGTGCATGTAGCTACATCCCACAGCTCTACCAAAGCATTCAACATAGCATCATGGTACCTCATGGGGGCATGAGGTACGCCTAATACAAGCCTATCATCTATAATATATCTGTCTCCTTTGTTGAAAGTGTCAAGGCTAGGTCTTGGAGGTGACAAATCTATCTAGCACTAGGATGTTGTCGTGATTACAGTAGGATCTGGCAAAAAGGTAAAAATATGTCCTATAAGAATTCTAAAATCTTAAATCTACACATCAACTATTAAAAGGTGTACTAAATTTGTGCTAGTGTACTTTTATAAGGGTACTAGACACTTTAGATCCCTTTTGGGACACTTCACGAAGAAACAAGCCATTTTGTGAGAAAGTGGGACACTTCACGACAAAAGGGGATACTTCACAAAAAAAAGTGGACACTTTTTGACAAAAAAAGGTCACTTTACAAAAAATAGGATGCTTTGCAAATAAAAAGGGGATAATTTGCGAAAAAAGGAGATGCTTTGCAAACTTTTCTTCTAGGGTCCTAAATATTCCTAGAAATGCATAAAAACATAAAATAAATGTGTAAGGACAAAGCTAAGGTAGAACAATCAACTCACCTAATAATGTTGTTCACTATGGTCTACCTGATCTCATAAGACATCCAATCTCAGAGGATCATACTCTCATTAGCTCATCATCTTCAGTCACTATCCACTAAAGTCAAGCTACAAGAAGGTAAAAGACAAAATAGTTAGAAATTACTTCACTTTTTACTCTTATATATGCTCAAAATTAGGGTTTTTACTATAATAGGGTTAGAAATTGTCTTTCATTCAAATTCACATAATGGGAGTTAGAGAGCTCCATTTTTGAAACTGTTTGTTGTGTTGGAATCATGATTTCATTCTCATCCTTATAATATATCTATCATTATGTGGTATGGTACTTATAAATACACTATGATATGACTTGCCTTATTCAATGTGGCTAGATTGCTACCTTGATTCCACCTTTGTAAAGAAAGTGAAATCAAGGGGGGAATACATCTATCCTCAATTGTGATTTTTAGAAGAAGTTAGATAAAAGGTTTTTTGGATAACTAACAAATTTGTGTTACAAGATGTAGTTCCTAACATTTTGGTTTTGCAGATAGCTACAATGGGGGCTTGATTCTACTGTGTTGTGAATATGAGTATCCTTTTATGAAATAGAGTTTATTGTTGGAGTCCTTTATCATGCATATGCATGTAGAGTCAAATGGGCACTAAAGTGGGGGCTAAATGTAGTGTATGAAATTGTACACTCTTGAAAGTAGTGCAATTTCACACTTAATTTGGACCTATTCTAGCATAGGCCTTGAATTATATACACCTTTAAGTCATCATCAATAGGCCCCTAAGACCCATTATTTTGGATCTCAAGCCTTATTTCAACTAAAAACCTAACAAAATCATCAAACAAATTTAAAATTCTAGCAACCCACCCCAAAAATATAGGGAGGGACTCATACACCACCTTGGGCATATGAGTCCCCCTAGGTGGGACCCATATGCTAGGGCGGGTGTATGAATCCTGTTTGGGGATTTTTTTAGTTTTGAGTAATAAAATAAACTTTTTAATTCAAATTTTTGGTTGATGTCAACTTTTGAGATCCAAATAATGGTAAATTAGGTGTTAATGCCTAAATAAGAAAGATTCTAAGTCATTATTTCATTTAAGCAAGAATTTTCAAGAGCAATTTCAAGATCCAAGCATTCAAGAGAAAGTAATTAGAAAAGTTGAAGCTTTGAAGCAACATTAATTGTGTTTTTGTAGTTCTTCAAGCTCACTTTCATTCAAGATCTAGCATTATCAAGGGTTGATAATGTTTGTCTATGGTGAATCATGATGGATTCTAGGTTGGGGAGATGCAACTAGCCATCAAGCCAAGCCTAATGACTTATTTCCTAAGTTATTTCATCCTCCATTATCACTCTACATTTAGCCTAAGGAAGGTACAAGCATCATTAGGGATCATTTTGGTGATTAGAGATCTCTCAAATTGAGCCATTTCATTCAATATTCATTCATGCATCTCATTCTTACACATAAGAATGAGGTTGCATTGTATTTTTTGTTTCCTAAACTTGGACACATTTAAGGTTAAGGTTTATGTTCACATTTACATCCAATTTTTATTGTCTCATTCAAGGTTTAATTACTGAACTAGGGGTTTGACGAAAGCAAACCCTCCATAACCAAATCAAGTATATATTCTATTTTTTAGGTATTTTTACAGATTTGGATCCGGAAATCAGTTTGGAAGGAAAAAGAAGGTGTTGAAGTACAGATCTAAACTTTGAATTCCTAAAAAAGTGGAACAAGACTAATATGCTAGAAGTGGCATATGAGTCCCACTACAAACATTTTTCTATATTTTTGCAACTTCAGATACCCTTTTTCCACACACTTATTTAAGAGTAGAAACCTTGATCTAGGACTGATACGCCCTAATTGGCATATGAGTCCTAGTGTGCCAAAATTTCAAAATTTCTAAAAATTTAGAGCTCATTCCAACATTCTTTAGGTTTCCAGATGAATACTTCTGAGATCTTACCTCTTTGTTATGATTTATATGCATTTTTTGGTCATCTAGTTAAAGATTGCATCATACTAGGTTTAAGCATTTTGATTGGCATTGCATTTGTCTTTTCAATCCCTAGCTTAGTGGTGAGCCCCTCATTAGTTTATAATCAACCCCTAGGAGATCCCAATTGTTAGATCTCTATCTCCCTTCTTCATTGGCTTGAGATCTCTAGGGTTATCCTTGAATGAGAGTGTTTGAGTTTTGTTGTTCTATCTCCCAAGCATAGAATCCAAACAAAATTTTTCCTTTCAACAATCAAATATAGTTCATAGGCTAAATAGTCATTAAAGGTTTTTATAGTGTTTATTAAAAAAAACCGAGTCTAGGTGTTAAATTAGAGGGAAATGTGTTACACAAGTACTTTTCATCTATATATTTTTCCTCTCATTTTAGCATGCAGGTGTAAATGATTCATGTAAAAGTAAAATTAGAAATTAAAATTGTTTATGTTGTTTTAGTTATCCATCACCTAAGAAATGTCTTCATATCTACAACACATGTGAAAATAAAATTAGTGTAATTAGTAAAAGTTCCTTAACATAAAAATTAACACTACAAAAAAATTCAATATAATTATAGGGAATATCTGATATATCAATTTTGGTAAGTAGTCATAAAGATATGTTCAAGTTGACCTCAATGACACCCTAGAAGATAGGTTGGAAAAAGGTGATAAGAAACAAGGTGACACTACTACAATTAAATCTTCTATAAAGTGTATACAAATATTATTTTTTTCTTATGGTATTACCATGAAAGACTATGTGTTTATGGACAAATTATTAAAAATATCAAAATTAGAAAACCATAATGATGAGAAAGATTTACATGCAGAAATACTTTTGAGAAAAACTCCACTAGAAAAAGAAGGAAAGCATTTATTAATATTCAATATGCATAATACAATATCATCACAATACACTCTACATTTTTATATCATTCTAACAAAGCTTGTGTATCTAGATAACTAATGATATGAAATTACTATCTCATGATGGTAATTATTTTAGTCTCACCTTGGTCTAAGTTCTACATGGTCATCATTTTGAGTAGAGGTTTTTTAAAGGTTTTAAATCATGTTAAGGAAAAAAGTTACACAAGTCACAAAATTGAATATGTCTTAGGAACTCCAAAGTAACAAATAATTTTAATACTAAGCCTCCATGCCAAGAGAGGGAAAGAGTTAGGTTTGTCTCCTTTTGGAAGTTTTGAGGTTGAACAACCTTGCATGAGAAGTACTAAGGTTTTTTTTGGCTTACATTAAAGGTGTCTCCATGTTTTGGCATGAAAGAAACACCTTGCTACTCTATTTTTCACCCACATTCCAAAATATGGAAGAGGAATAACACACAACTATTTGAAGGGAAAAATTTTGTGTCAAACAAGAGGCTTGACATGTTGCATGGAAGGTTAGAGAAGTTCTAGGGGTTCATTTGAATATTAATAATGTTGTAGATTTTCCTGTGGGTAAGTGCACTAGGATGTGATACAAAAGGGTGTCTTAAGATGCCACATTTTTTTTGAAATCAACAAAGTTTAATGTTTGATGAGAAAATGAACATAGTTATGCTCAAGATTTGAACATGCAACAAGAACAAGAGTTTTAGTGCTCTGAATCTACTATCTAAATAATATTATTTTTGAAAATGGTGAAGATTCAAATTTTCACAAGGGAGCAACACACAAAGTGGTCCTATTTTTTTAAAAAGACATAACATAGTGTCTAGTGTGCTCCCCATAAAATGTTAAATTTATTTTAGAATTTAAAAATTTTCTTTAGTGAGAAATTAGCTAACACCACGTAGTTTATGCTAGAATTTTTGACTAATTTTTAATGAATATTTGATATTTTACTAATTTTTGAAGTGGAAACATCTTGGAACATAGAAATTTGAGCATGCCACCCCATAAATGTTTTGTAAACTAATTGATTTTTATATTTTTTCAATACGTGTATAATGGAGTCTAGTTTCTAAAAATATAATTTGTTTCAATATTTGATGATCAAGTTAAAAAATATGCCCAAAATACCACATATTTGTTTTTGACAAAAAATAGACACACTAACAAAAGTAATTAAAGATGAAAACTAAGTAACATAATCAAAACATAATAAAATTATATATGGTTAGATAGCTAAGAGAGGTCTTATCATTGTCAGAGTATTTGTTTATAAATTTAGATTAAATCATGTGCAAACCTTGATGGAGAGCATAGTAAAAAGTGTGAAATTTTTGTACCTTTTAGAAAAAAACACATCTTTAGCACCACCACTTATACTTTTCCTGTCATCCACACATCCTACCCAATTTTCATCTATATAAACACTAAGAGAAAAATTAGTATCCTTTGGACACCACAAGCCATGTTCTGTAGTGCCCTTCAAGTCTTTGAATTGAAACATAGAAAAAGAGAGGAAATGATATCTAAGCCCCTTTTTATAGGTTATAGTTTCATTCAAAAGATGAGATCCTAGAACCTTTGAAGTAACTATCAACCCAAGAGGTGAATTAATTAAAGATTTAAGGATCTTGAAATCTATCATTTATGCAAGGATAGGGTGGTGAGGTAAATCACAATGTGGGGAGGATAAATTAAACTAACAAATAAACCACAATTCTAGGACTAACACATGTAATGCATGAATCTAATACAAAATAGAAAGAAATAGTAACATTTTTGGAGAAATTGGGAGTAGATAATGTTCTGCACCTAATCAAATCTTTCTTTTCTAAATTTTTAATAGGGACTCATTCACCACCAAAGGTGAATGGGTCCTGGAAAGCCTGGTCGAAGAATTTGGAATCTAAAACTAAAGCTTGTATAGTGTAGGATCTGTTGCCCCTCAAACCCTAATTGGGACTCATTCGCCACTAAAGGTGAATGGGTCCTATTAGGCCCTTCTGAAAAACTCTGAATCTGATTTTAAAGTTCCAAGTCTACACTCCCTCTTTGCACTTTGAAATTCCTACTTTCAGATCCAAATCTTCTAATAATATGCAAGACAAATTTTCTAGCTTGTTGGTGGATATGGGTTTGCCTCAGTCAAACCACTTGTTGGTAATTAAACCTCTAATGAGGAATGGAAATATAAAACATGTAATGTGTGTGAAAATCCTACCCTTAAGAGTTTCTAAGATTAATGTCCCTAAGAATGTAAAGGCGTTTCTATTCAATTGTGTTACAATAGAACCCTAAAAATGAAACAATGAACAATGCAAGTGATCTGCTATAGAAGATCCTCAAATCCTCTCAATAAGCCCTGAATCTAAATATACCTCTCTTTAGGCTACAATTAGGATGATCATAGAAGATCAAATCACTTAGGAAACAAGTCCTTAGACTTGGTTGTATGTCTTGTGCATCTCCCAACACCTAGAATCCCTCATGATTCTCCATAGGCATCCATAATCAACCCTTCACTAATGCTTGATTTTTGACACAAAATGAGCTTGAAGACTTGTAATGCTTCTCCAAACTTCAATCTTGCTTGCTTCTTGACTATGAATTCTTGATCTCATAAAAATTCCTTTTTCTCTTAACTTGCTTTAAATCCTCTTCTAGTTGAAATTATGTAAAATAACCTTATATTTATACATAACTTGAGAATTAACCCCAAAATTCAAATAATTCAAGCCGACATCAGATCTAGGATTGAAAATCATAAAAATCCCACCATAATTAAATTCAAAAAGGGGTGGACTATGTGAGGAGGACCTATTCACTACAAAAGGTGAATGGGTCCTAACACAACTTTCTAGGACCATGCTTTGGGGTGTGAAATAATATCAAAAACCCATTTCAAAAATGCTAAGAAAGGGGCATCTTATGTGGAGAGGACCCATTCACCACTAAAGGAAAATGGGTCCTAGCACCATTTTCGAAGACCTCAAATTTTCCAAATTAAATGTCATGCAATATCATTATTTTTTATCAAGATAGATCCTTTAGAAGGTGTAATTAACAGGGCCTAAATTTGAATTAAAGGCCAGTTAAGCTCAAGTAACCATGATTAATTAATGAAACCCTAGATATGTATAAAAGTGTAATACAACACTTTACAACACGCCAAATAAGAGAAAAATTAATTCCATTTTGTTAAAAAGGCCCTAAGATTCAATGTGAATGTGTACAACACATTACAACACTAAATCAAGGCATTATTAGGTTAATTTTATATCAATTATTCCCAAATTAAGTGTTAAAAATTGGTTACTTTTCTTCTACACTACATTTATCGCCCACTTTAGCTTCCATATGATACTATGTGCATATGCAAGCCAAAGGAAATAACCAATATGAAAAAGGATACTCATATGGATTCATTAGGGAGAATGAAGCCCCCATTGTAGTTACCTACAAAACCACAATGTTAGGAACCACGTCCTACAACATAGATTTATTAGTTGCTCAAATATCCTCTTATCAAAATTCTATGAAGAATTAAATTCAAGGGTAGATGTATGCCCCCTAATTTTTCTTACTTGATGGAGGTGGAATCAGGGTGAATACAAAACCACATCAAATCACTTAGGTCATATCATAGGGTATTTCCAAGTACCATACCACATAGTGATAGACATTTTGATGAGATCGAGAGTGGAATTATGAATCCAATGCAATAAATGACATCGAAAACGGACTCCTCTAGCCCCCAATATTCTAATTTGAATGAGCTTCCCTTTAAATGAATGAGCTTTATTTACTAGGGCTTTACCATATACTTAATGAAATTTAACAAGGCATACTTGGCACATAATGAGTGGGTTATCCTCTAATTTTTCATTATTTTCATGCATTTACTGTACCTTTTTATGTAATTAGAGTAATTTTGGGACCTTGGAAAAGATTGGCATAAAGCATCCCTCTTTGGCGCAAAGTGTCCCACTTTGGAAAAAAGTGTCTCACTTTGGCAAAAAATGTCCCACTTTGGCACAAAGTGTCCCAAAATGACTAAAGTGTCTAAGACACATCATCCAAAGATGGCTTAGGTGTCCATATTGGCTGAAAAATTATCTTAGAACAACTTTAGTGTTATTGATTGCTTGATTTAGGACTTATTTCATGCATTTTTCTTTTTAGGTTCCTCCTTGACAATACCTAGGGGAAACAATTTTGTTTCCTTCGTGAGTTATTTACATGGCTATCAAAGGAGGAAACTAAGCTACTTTAGGAGGTTGGGTTATTTTGGATATACCTCATGCCACTAATGAGGTATCATGATGCTATGTTGCTAGCCCTACTAGAGAGATGGGACATAGACTCATATACCTTCCATCTTCCTACAAGGGAGATGACCATGATCCTAGAGGACACACATCGCATCTTATAGATTCCAATTTGAGGTGAGCATGTATGTCTAGCCACTGAAAGATATTTTATATAGATGAGGGATGATATTATTAATTGTCTAGAGTGGATCATCCACCATTCGAGCATCAATCTACATGCTGATCTTAAATGAATTTTGAATGCACGGTCACCACTTTTGTGGTGGATCATTATCATGACGATAACACTCACATTAGTACTAGATGTTCAACAGCACCATCTAGATGGTGGTCTTGTTCATACTATCAGGATCATGGAGGAGTAGAGGATTGTCTATGCATGGGGCCATAACATGCTCGCCCAATTGTATTATGATCTGGGTTGATTTGTATATCGGGAGCTCGACAACATTGTACATTGTACAGCTCTACAAATTTGGTGTTTCAAGTATATCATATGTATGAGGCTAATAGGATTTCCCATCATAGCGGCCATGGGTGAGTCAAGGGTCTTTAGCTATCCATTCAGCTGACCATGGTAGGAGGGGGATTTTCTACACTGGTGGATTAGATTTGACTGATTGGATGAGGACAATGTCTTTTGGAGATCATATCATCGGATTCCCTAGATGATAGATGTTAGGCATGAGATACACAAGTTATAGATGGAAAAATTTCTTCTAGGTAGACATGATTACATAGTCAGATCATTCTAAGATGCCCCTAGTCTCTAAGGTCGATGATGTAGCTAAGACTGAGGCCTACGAGGAGTGGTGGATGAAAACTAGACCAGCTCCAGTCTTCCCTTTGTACCACCCTGTGGATTTTTTTGAACCTCTTATAGGTCGTAGAGAGGACAAAGATGATGATAAGATAGATGGGGATATAGATGAGGATGAAACAATGCTTGACATATTTCTTGATTCAGATGATGATGGTGATGAGGAGAAGGAGGAGGAGGCTCAATTTATGAGTGAGGATACTGATGAGGCTGAGGAGGATCTAGTTTCCCCCAATACGGGAGAGAGACCACCTAATAGGTTGAATAGATCGCATGCCATGACCATACCAAAGATCAACACACATGGGTGTGGGGAGGCCAATAGCATCAAAGCACCCACACCACCAACATAAAGGGGGACCACCGTTGTATAGTCATACCCCGATTGATGGACTAGAGATCAAGGTGATGATTTGTGTTATTTCTTCACACATGTATATTTCGGCCTAGGGAATCTAATTTATAGGATATTAGATGGATTTCCTATATAAATGAGGTATCAAATCACTATTTCATTTTTCATTCATGATATCAGGTCATGTACTCAATATTTAAGCATTCCAAGAGTTCACAAGATAATCTTGAGAGCACACAAAATCATTTCTAAGGCATTCATGGGTAAAATTCTTCATGAATTGTTGAAGAAATTCAAGATCCATCATCATGTAAATGCTATCAAGCATTAAAAATGTTATTGAGAAAGTTTTGTGATGTAGCATTGGAGATCCAAGATCAAGCATTGTTCTACACATATTATCAAGATCAAGATCTACATCCTTCATGGCCATTTCATGTTGAGTTGCAGATTTACAAGACATCATTTACAAGAAATAATTCAAGCTATTATTGTCCATGATTCATTCTCTTTGTTTCATGTTCCATGCCTTCATTTCATTATCTCATCATTTGGTTTAATTACCTACAAGGGGTTTGACAAAGGAAAACCCCTATTCCCTAACAATCAACTCTCTCTCTCTCTCTCTTTGTGTGATTGCAGCTCTAGGTACTTTGAAGACTTGAAGATCATTGAAGATTGGGTTGTAAGATTGGAGAAAGTTGTTGGAGTTGTCTCCTCATTTGCAAGGTTGTATTATTCACTAAAAAGTCACCTACAACCCCAAAATCAATGTTTCAGATCTAGAGACAAAGTAGAATAAAAAGAGCAAACATAGAAGACCAGATTTAGACCTTAAAGTTATAGAAAACCCTAACTGGAATCATTTGTCTAGATTGGAAAATGAGTCTGAATTTAGGTCAATTTTGAGATTTTTGTACTTTTGGATACCCTTTCTCCAAAAACTTGTTCTTCTGTAGAAACCTAGATCTGGGACTGATTCACCTAGATTGGTGAATGAGTCCCAATAGGTATAAATTCTAGGTGATTCATCATTTCAGGTCTCCATTCAAGCTTCTATAAGTTTCCAGGTGCATACCTTCCATTATGTAGCTTTCTATTTTGTTTCATTTGCATTTCTAGGTCATCTAGTGAAGTGCACAATCAACCCCTAAGACAACCCTATTGCAAGATCTCTTTCTCCTTTGCATTGAGATCTCTAGGGCATCCTTGAATGTTAGATGCTACACTTTGATTAAGTACGCTATGTTAACTTAAATGCACCTATGATCTAATAAAATTAAATACATATGTAAGGATTTAAAATAACATAACAAACATAATATTTTTGAATAGTATGGAAACTAAAGAAATTATTCAAAATATTTAAACAATTACCCTAGACTCTAAGATACACATTATTATTGTGTCGAAGAAGGAAGAAATGTAAGATAAAATAGAAACTATCCATTTAATCTAACTATGTGAGGGGGAGAACGTTAGACCAAATGAGGGATCAAACATGCCAATCTAAGAATCTAAACTAAGATTAAACATATTAATCTACGATATAAACCTACACATACGAAATGAAACTAAGCTATTTTAACATGCATTAAAGAATCTATGATTACAATATTGAATGTACAAAAACAAAATAGTATTACCATCCCATTGTGCAGTGTATTCACCTGATGTTGGGTTGTTCTTATCACCACGAAGCCTCCAAAGATCATCTGCAAAATCTTTATGAGTGACTGTTTTGTTTAGTTGATTGAAGAAATGGTGAAGCTCTATCAATGGTGCTCTTGTCAATAGTTCACTGCACAATGTATGTTGATTCTATGATCCTTATTTGCAAGGAAAGTGTTTTATTATATAAAATATGTGATTTGAAATGGACGATCAAGATTGTGTTGAAGAATATCCAGATCAACAGTTATAGTGTGTTGAGAGGATTTAGACATGAGAAGATTGTGCAGAGTTGATTGCATAATTTGGGTGATTGAGAAATAGATTGGCCAGTCAAGGATTTAGATTAATCAGTTAGGATTTAGATTGATCAATTAGGATTTAGATGGCTTAGTTAGAAAATTGATGACTTAGTTATGAATTTTATTGATTATTTAACAACTTAGATTGCTCACTTAGCAATTTAGATTGATTAGTAAACAAATTAGATTGCTCAATATACAATAATAATTTTCTCAATTGGAATGTTGGTGAGGAATATGAATTAATTGATTAATTCCTTTTCTGAGTTGAACATGAAAATCAAGTTTGACTTTAGGAAAAAAAGTTGCATTAGTTGGATTTGATTTTTTATAATTGATTTGAATAGTTTTGATTTAATTATTCAAATTTTGCAGGGAAAGTGTCGTAATCAAATTATTGCTTAAGAATTTAATCCACTTATGGGAATAAGGTGATTTAGTGACGTAATTAAATATTTGGCGTTATTTAATTAATCAGGACGAAATAAAGTGAGATTAGGAATTTATTAAAAAAAATGAGATTTATTTAATTGGTCCAAATGATGAAATGTAAATTAATCAAATAATATTGTTTTATTCAATCAATAGTAGAATTAGGGTTTTTATGACATTATTAAATAAATGAAATTTATTTAATTTTTCCAAAATGATGAAAAAGTGAATTAATTAAATAATGTTGTATTATTCAATTAATAGCAGAATTAGGGTTTTTGATGTTGTTTCGATGTGGTGTGATGTGGGACATTGTGGGATGATTTTGAGATGTTGTAGGGTGATTCTAAGATATTACATGATGATTCTGAGATGTTTCAAGATATTTTAGGATGGGTTTCAAGATGTTACAGGATGTTCCAAGATGATTCTGAGATGTTATGGAATATTTTTGAGTCATTTCAAGATGTTATAAGATGTTATGAGATGATCTTCAGTCATTTTGAGATGTTATAGGATGTTATAGCATAGTTCTAAGTCATTCCAAGATGTTACTGGATGTGCTCAGATAATTTTGATTCATTCCAAGATGTTATGGGATGTTTTGAGATGATGCCCAAGGCTATTTGATGTTGTTTGATGTTGTTCAATGTCATTCAAGGATGTTTCATTTTGTTTGATGTTGTTTGATGTTTCTCAATGTTGTTCGATGTTTTTTGATGTTTTTTGATGTTGTTTGATGTTGTTTGATGTTGTTTAGGGTGTGTGATAGGTGTTAAGTCAATTTTACATGTCTAATTTTTTTCCCTCTTTGATACAAAGTACTAGTTGCTTTGTTTCAAAGATTATATTTTTAAGATCAAGTTTTTTTTAAAAATATGCCTACTATGCCTCGATGTTCAGTGGAATGATGGTTGGACTCTATGCTGCCCCCTCAAGAGATTGCTAAAAAAAATTCAACCTTTGAGTTCAAGCTCTTGACATTATTGTATTTCAGTTTTGATGTTTTTCAGATGAAGTATTACATCAATAGGTGCTTCATTTCTCATTCTGATGCTTTCTATAGCTTCTAATTTGAAAGTAGGAAAGTTCTTGAAGTGATATTAGGGTTTCCTAGATGAAATTAGGGTTCTCTTTACATGTTATATAGGAAAATTATCTTCAAATTGGCTCATTTGTGCTTCGATCCTCTTACTAGTTCTTGTCTCTAGATTTCATATTTTGTCAGTTGTTGAGGAACAATGTTGAGATTCAAGGTTTCCCCACATCGTTTTGAGCTTGTTTAAGAGTTTGGATGGCTTTCAAGAATTAGTGGTCCAATATGTACCTTCTCAATTTTCACTTTTGTCATGTTTTGTTCTTGTTATGCATGTATGAAGTTTTGTCAATCAATAACATAGTTTTTGAGATTCTTGCATAGTTGCATCATTTTTCATGCATTTTCCCTATCAAAACTATGCACTTGCCTCAAAACTACACAGTTACCTGAATTTATTGATTTTGTTTTATGCTTTTAATTGAAAACTATGCTCTTGACCAAGAACTATGCAGTTGACCTAAAACAATGCCCTTGTTTCTATGCACTTGACCTGAAAATGTGTAGTTTCCTAAAAACAATGCCCGTGTTTTATGATTTTGACCTAAACCTACACACTTGCTTGAAAACAATGCCCTTGTCTGGTATTCGATGAGCATTAAATCAAGAACCTAGCAATTGGCTTCTCCTTCTATTGTTTTCTTTTAACATTTGTTCTAAACCCTAGCATGTGTCTATTTGTCATCCTAAATATCATTTTTTATCATGATCATGTCATTTTGTGTTGCTTTACATGGTTAAAGTGAAACCCTAACATCCTGATTTATACCGATTGCAAGTGTGTCTCTGAGCACTCATGGTGAGAGAGACATCCTTGCAACCTATTTGATACAATTTCCCATTTTGGTGCATTGGAGTGAGACTTCCTTGATGCCATGGGATTACATTATATTTGTTACATGCCTCTAATTAGGACTCATATGATGACAATGACTAATCTTGTGGAGAGGTGGCACTCTAAGAAATCCTCCATTCATTTTCTTACAGGGGAAGCTACTATTACTCTTGAGGATTTTTGGAGAATACTTTTATTCTTATTCATGGTGATCTCATTACATATCATGTTCGATGAGGTGCTCATGCTATGTATATTTTGTTAGGTGTTGCACACTTGGATGTATGTGATTTATAGGTTGATCTATCTAGGTTTTCTAACAATGTAGATCCTATTGTACTTCTCCTCTATGGTATGGTATTAGGATTAGTTGTTCCTAACTGGTGAGTTTGAAAATTTGTCATGGGTTGGGTTACATGTATCAAGAGTATGATAGAGTATGGGATGAGATATTCCTATGGTGCTTGTTTTCTTTCTCATCTTTACTAAGATATGCATGAGGTGGTATTTCGGTTTTGCACATTTAGGCATTGGAGCATATTGTAGTGACTCATCTAGATGGGATGCAGGATCATTCTTTGAATGATCCATAATCTTATCGTTATGGGGACTTTATGCATTACACCTTGCCTGGGGCCTTGCATTATTGGCACTGTGTATTTGATGAGATGCTTGGTTTCATGTGGAGACCTTATATGAGCTGCAAGGTTTTCCTAGAGGATGTTGATGAGCTTGTTTACTACTGATAGACCCATTGGTTGATTGGTCATTCACCTTCTATGATAGAGCATTATCTACCAGACTGAGTCTATCACTAGTTCAGGGAGAGAAAAGGGTGGGTTACTGATGCATATGAGGCTCGGTTTGGTCATACTATTTAGAAGGTCTGTGTATGGGGTCTCCAAGATGATATAGATACTATGATTTCTAAGTTTATAAAACTTGCCCCAGTTGGTTGGGGTTGGTCAGTTGGTGTGGCAGATACAGGTACTACTTGTGATTATGATGAGTGGTGGGCACAATGCAGGCCTTTGAGATTTACTATTCTTGTGGGCGATCCCATTATGGGAAGAGTAGGTACTATAGGTCATTGTGGGGAGAAAAAACATGCTGAGGTTCTTGCAGAGTAGTTGGATCAAGCCTAATGTGATGAGGAACGAGGTATTCAAGATGAGCAGGTGCCTCCCGCATAGGGTAAGGGACAAGTTCTGGGTCCTCCACTAGCTAGGGATGTTGATATATTTCTAGCTCAGATGAATTCTACTAGAGATACAAAATTTGCACGATAATTGTTTGTGGAGACTTTGGTAGACACTTTGAGGGCTGAGCAAGAGAGTGAGATTCATTGATGACATGCTATAGAGGCTCAAGTACTGTTACTGACAATATAGAGAGATACTCTCCGAGTAGAGTGTGATAGTATGCGGGTTGAGTGAGATTAGTTTCTATGGTCATCCACCTATTATCAGACTTTATATGATGCTATTGTTCCTAGGCCCCCTCAACATCCACTATTTGATGAGCTGAGTGTTGCGAGCGATGGAGGTCGTGGTGCAGGTGTAGGTAATCAATATGTGAGACAAACAATTCTTTTTGGTGGTCAGTAGTGTTATGTCCTTCCTTTTGGGGTCTTTACTGTTTTAGGTACTTGATCTTCATGTTGTTTCATGGCATAGAGGAATTTTGTAGACATGTGCTATATATATTAATTGGACTAGTCGATAACTCATATATATATGTTATGATTTTGTATTATCCTATCACACTTGTCACTATGGATGATGTACTAATGAAATTTTCCCTTTTTTATGATGATATATATGAGATACACCTTCTTCAATTTTGCTTCATTTTATGCTTATGTGATGGTGATATATGATGATGTATGTTTATATGTGTTTTTGTGCTATTTTGATGTATGGATTTGATGTGGATAAATGAATCATACTTTGTCTCATTTATGATTTGGTTTATGTTGATATGAACATCCCATATGTGACACATGATGTTTTATGCAAGATGAATGTTAAACAAAAGAAATATTGATGATAGATAGAGATACGTGATGTTATGTAGAAGAAATATGATGTTTAGAAGAAATATGATGATGGATATAAATTTGATGTTAATTAGAAGATCTATTGATGATGTTATTGTTGGTAGATGGCCAACGCTCCCCTCAGAATTCATGACATGGACTAATTGCCTCCCATGGATCTGTTAACTTTGGTAGTTGTATAAGGAATTAACAAGTCAATATTTTGGTGCAATGAAAACCGTGGGCCAACAAGTGGTATCAAAGCCAAAGGTGTCGGGTTAAAATTCCCTCAGGTAACATTGAGGGGGAGTTTTTTGGAAACTGGTCAACGCTCCCCTTGGGATTCGTTACATGGACTAACTGCCTCCTATGGATCCATTAACTCTAGCAATTGTATCAGGCATTAACAAGTCAATCTTTTGGTGCAACAACAACTATGGGCCGATAGTTATAAATGTGATGTTAATTATAAGAAATATTGATTATGTTAGAAATATGATGTTAATTAGAAGAAATATTGATGATGGATAGTGATTGATGAGTTCCTTTTGCTTCACTTTAGAGACTTCATGGTTTGAAAAACCCTATTTGATGTAGTAAATAGATACAATGCACCAGGGTATAAATTACCAAGGTGACTTTGTATCCATTGCATGGACTTTAACTCTACAAAAAAAGAGTATATTTGTTCCTACCAGACATATGAAAACTTTATTTAAAGTATAGGGGGTTTGCGTGATGTTTTTTTTGGATCAGTCACATAGAGAAGTATAAAACACCTAACATGTAACTACTTCACAAGCTATTTTAATACAACTTCCATACCCAATAAAGAAAGTATTCGCCATGGTAATATTACAAAAAATATCTTACAAAAAACAAATTGAAATGATGATCAACTACCCCATTCTTTCTTCTCTAAATCCTTATGGACATCCTCAAGAGATCCTAGGAATGATTCAATAAAAAAAATCACAAAAATATAAAACCATAAAAATATAAAAGAAATAGTTGTAGTATCACTTGCCATATCTGTTTAGGGTGGGGATATTATCCATTGTTGATCATGTCTATCATAGGAATGGATCCGTTAAGGCATATCTTGGGATGTTGTTGGGACTTGTCAAAAATATAGGTAGTTGATACTTTGGCATTGTTTTTGTCCATTTATAGTCAACTCTTATGTGATTGTTTTTTTTAAAGTTCTAGATTTTGATGTATTCTTTGTTTATTTGTTTATTTTTCAAAGGATGATTACGATGACTCATTTATTATGGATGAAATTTTTATCATGGATTTTGATGAAGAATTGGTTCATTTTGATTTTCTAAGTTTTATGATGCTATTTTTGTTGTTTTCAGGGGACTAACCTAGGGCCTTGGGGGCTCATCAAAGATAAAACTTGCCTACATTGTACGCACAGAGGCTTGTAGTTCAATTGGTTCGACCTTTTTTGTTTTGTGAATATTTTTTGTATGTTGTATATGTTTTTGGGATTTTGTATTTTTTGACTAAGTTAAAATAAAGAATGTTGAAAACCTAAGGGGAATGACCTAGGGTCTTAGGGGCTAAAAATCCTTGCCTATGTTCTACATGTAGAGACCACATAGTTCTATCGTTTTGACTCAATGCATGAATTTATATTTTGGGTAAACAACACTGATAGCTTGGATTGATATCCTATTTTTTTGTCTAGAGGATATGTTGTGAGAAATCTACTTGAACTAGTTGTGAGGTTCAAGCAAATGTTTATATCTTAGACTATTTGAGTGAAGGAATAACTCAATGATGTTTTTTTTTTAATTTTTTTCGCATGGTTTTCATTTTTGTTGTTTTCTAGTGTTTCTGACTTTTGTTGTTTTATGACCATAATCGGATGTTACAAGATCTAATCCATGAATAGCCTTAGAAATTTTCTCCCAATAAAATGACTTACCTTAATCAGTGAAAAGCCAGGGTTGGATACATGATTTATGAAATAGATGGGTGGATGCTTTGAAAAAGTGTTGATAGATAATGATGCATGTTTTATTCACACATAGCAGTTGTTTGCCAGGTTTTCACTATGGTACCTATTCAAGGAGCCCCACAAAGTGGTTTTCACTCAAACAAAATTTTATTTCTCTTTACTATTTTTTATTTCTTTTTGTTTTTTGTTTTTTTTTCTCTTTTTTCTTTTTTTTTGGATTTTTACTCTTTTTCTTGGGGTATTCTGACATGTTTCAAGTATAGAACTTCTTGAGGTGGTTTTTGTTCAAGGGCTTGGCTAGAGGTTCTCCTTCAGGAGTAGCCAATTGATATGTCCCAAAGATATAGCTTGATATTATGATGAATGGGCCTAACTAGTTAGGTTCAAACTTTCCCTTTCCATCTTGATTAAATTGTATCTTCTAATTCTCCTTGAGGACTAAGTCACCAATTTCAAAATTCTCATCTTTGATTCTCTTTTCATAGCTTCGTTTGAGCTAATTCTGATAAACTTGCAGATGGTTTAATGTGCTCAAATGTCTTTCATCTAGGATCTCTAATTCATTTAGTCTGAATACCCTATATTCTTCATTGTTGACCATGCCTTTTAATGAGACTCATAATGAGGGGATTTCAACCTTGATAGGTAATAAAAATTTTAATCTATGGACCAAGGAAAAGGGTGTGGCACTTGTAGTTGTGTAAATTTTTGTTCGACAAGCCCATAAGGTTGGGTTTAGTTGAAAATTCCAATCATGGTCGACATCATTGACAACCATTTTTCAGTATTTTTAGGATTGTTTTATTGGATGCCTCTCCTGACTGTTTCCTTGAGGGTAGTAGGGCATGGAAAATCTATGTTGGATAGAGAACTTGGAATAGAGTTCCTTGAGATCCTAATTCTTGAATGGGGTACCATTGTTTGTTACAATTTTCTATAGGATTTCATACCTACAAATGAGATAATTCAAAATGAATTTTGATATTTGTTTTCCAATGATATAGGTCAATGGAATTACCCCTATCCATTTACTGAAGTACTATGTTGTAGTGATAATGAATTTATGCCCATTGGATGAAGAGGGTGATATCTACCCTATCAAGTCTAATCACCATTACGAAAAAGGCCATGGTGTCATGATGGGTCTCAACTCTCGTGTTGGTGCATGAACTAGATCACTGTGTTATTGACATTTTTGATACCTTCTAGAATGTTGAATGTAGTCTTGCTCCATGGAGGGCTAATAGTATCTTGACCTGAGTAGCTTCTAGACTACATTAGGTCTGCTAGATTGGGATCTCCAAATACCTTCATGGACCTCTTGTAAGGCCATTTGTACTTCTTCTACATTAAGGCACTAGAGTAACATACAATCTAGGCTACAATGGTATATGGTTTCTCCTAGGATCATCAAATGAGAGGTTCTACTGGTGAAGGTTTCCTTTTGAGTAGTTGTTAAGTCAAGCAGTATGCTACCATTCTGGATACATTAAAAAGTATCTTGGTACCATGGGGAGTTAGGACCAACACCAACACATACCATTTCTGATTCTGGGATGTTGAATTCCAACAAAAGTAGTTGTTCTACGAGGAATTAATATTTAGGTTCATTCTAAGGAATACCAAGCAACGATCTTATCATTTCCATTGCATCAACAAATTTTTTATTGATCCTAGGAACCTATTCAAAGGTTATTTTGAAAAATTACTCCTTGAAGCTATCCACCATTCCTTTGTATGGTAGCAATTTTTCATCTTTTGTTTTATATTTTTCATTCACCTTTTTGATTACTAGTTGAGAATCTCCAAAGACATCTATCTCTTTTATTCTCCATTTGATCATCATTTTGAGCCCCGTGATAAGAGCTTCATATTCAAAGATGTTATTTGTGTAGGGGAATGCAATACTTTAGGCCTTGTGTATACTATCTCCTTATGGTGTGAGAAATAAAATACTTGCTCCAAAACCATGTTGATTGTGGGACCCATCAAAGTATAGAGTCCATTGGCTTTTCTGTTATGTCATTAAGACACTCTCATCTAGAAAATCCAATGTGAGAGGTTTATGATCATCTATGAGTGCTTTATCCAGTTGGTCTACTATGAATTGTCCCTTTAAAGCTCTCTTGTCCATGTAATCTATATCAAATTCACTTAGGATCATCAGCCATTTGGATATTCAACCTATTAAAGTTGCCTTTGCTAGTAAATATTTGAGTGGGTCCACCTTCAAAATTAGTTTCACCTTTCTGTTGAAGATGTAATGTCTCAAATTTTGAGTTTAAAGCATGGTTGGGAAATATGCAAGTAGTTAAGTTCATAGAACACCAGTTTTCTACTAATATAGTAGACTTCCCTTTATTTATTGTGTTCATCTAGTTAGGCCAAGAGAGCTCCCAATGTCACTTGTGTGGTAGAAACATAAAGTATCATCTCCTTTTTTAGAATAGGTGGCATGAGTACATCAGGAGTAAGTAGATGCTCCTTTACTTGATGGAATTCTTGGTCATATCTCCCATCCCATTTGAAGGTGATGAGTGAAAGGGTGGCACTTGTTTGCCAGTTGTGCGATAAATCACCTAATGGATTGTAGCTTCCCTTGTAGGCTCCTCAACTGTTTGAGTGTCTTTGTAGGAGGCATCTCTATTATAAATTTTATCTTTGTAGGATCCACTTCTATATCTCTTCTGGAAACTATGTACCCCAATAGATTTCCAAATATTACTCTAAACACACACTTTTTAGGGTTGAGTTTAAGATTGTAGTGTTCTAGTCAATCAAACACCCTTGCTAGGTTTGTCAAGTGATTTTCCCTTTTGATTGACTTTTCTAGAATGTCGTCCACATGGTCCTCCATGATTGTGTGTAGCATGTCATGGAATATGGTTTTCATCAGTCTTTAATATGTGTCTCCTACATTCTTTAGACAAAAAGGTATTACATTCCAACAAAATTTTCCCCAAGCACAAGTTAGTGTTGTTTTGTGTTTCTCATCTGGAGAGATATTTATTTGGTTGTATCTAGAGAAACCGTCCATTAAGGACATCTCATGCCCTGCTATTAGATCTACAATCATGTCAATGCTAGGCAACGAAAATTCATCTTTTGGACAAGCCTTGTACAAGTCTCTGAAGTCTGTACATATCCTTATGCCCCCAGTACGTTTAGAAACTGGTAACATATTTGATATCCATTAAAATAATCAATGGGTCTGATGAAACCTACATATAGTAGCTTCTTTAGTTCTACCTTTACTAGTAATGTTATCTAGGGATGCATTTTTCTAAGTTTTTGCTTGATAGGCTTTACTCCAGGGATGAAAACTAGATGATGCACCACTAATGTTGGATCTACTCCAGGTATGTTAGCATAGGTCTAGGAAAATTTTACCTTTCTCTCATTGATGAACATTGTGGAATTCACTTTCTCCTTAGGATCAAGTGATATTGCATGGTATGTTATCTTTGGGTCCTCTGTTGTGCCTACATTTATGGACTTTTCTTCTTCTACATGGAGTGTTGACCTTTCTTGATATCTTGATATGGAGAGATTGAATCCTCCATCCTCGAATGCCTCTGAGAGGTTTTCACCTTCAGATGCATCTTTTATTTTTCTCTTTTCTAGATCCGATAGAGCCACAATGTGGTTTTCCCTAGGGGATTGTATTTTTATGTTTTTACTTTAATTTTTGTGACTAGATGATTTAATCTCTCCACCAAAGTATGCCTCTTGTTATATCTCCATGATGAACCCTATTTTGTGATTTCCTACTGGTATGTCTGTTCAAAATCCCATGAACTTTGTGATTTCCTCATCATTCTAGAATTGATCCAAAATAGGTTTATGTTGTTGTTAATCCCAATCTATGAGTTTTGGGTAACAGAGTGGAAGACTATCATCTTGGTCTACAAAACTTAGAAAACTAGGTGAAAGGGTCAATATGGCTCTAATGTCTTTTTCCCACTAATTATCTAGGTCATCATTACTAGAAGTGGGGGAATCATATCCGATGACAAAGGAAGGAGAATCCCATTTGTATTCATTAGAGTTCATTTCAAAATGGTAATACTAAAGTTGGCAATGGTTTCCATTTACTGGGGAGGGAACCTATCAATACTAAAGTTGTCGAATAATTCTTTGATAGGTAAATCATTGTCCATGAAATGATAGATATCCAGTTGCTTAATGCTAGTAGAAGTTTCTCATTTTTTCCAAGAGGTTCATCCAGTTTTTGAAATGAGCATGTCTTTCGGTTTATAACCTAGCCCCATATATTTTTTCCCCTATTCTACTATGATAGGATTTGATTGGCCTTGTTTATGTAGCCCAAGGCCACCTGTTCCATTGTATCCCATTTCTTTGACTAATTGATAACCTCTAGTGTTAGGATCAAAAATGGGTTGTGGCTTTTATAGTTCTTTTTGGTCATCCTTGTAGATCATGGATGAAAGTTCCTTCTCAAATACTTCATCTTTCATGTCTACCCATATAGTAAATATTGTGGGCTTGGATATCATTTGTGTTATCTTGATCTCTTTTGGACCGCCATATACTTTGGGTGTTAGTGGAAGCACGATGATACAAAATGCTTGGTTAAAATGTTAGTTCGCATTACCCTTGTCAATTACTTGAATCTCGGATTTCATTTTTGGTTGCTCACTCGATGTGTTTTTGGTAGAGGTTGATGGAAGCATGGAAGGGTCAACATAAGAAAAGGAATGGAAGGCTATATCATTGCTAGGAGCACATTGGATTTTTTTTATTTCTCCTCCAACTTTTCACAAAAATGGAAAGGTTTAGGATCAACATATATAGTGTTACTTCCTTTCCTTCATGGGGAAACTTTAGGCATTGATGAAAATTTGAAGGGATTACTTGTAATGCATAAATCCAAGGGTGTCCTAGGAGTACGTTGTATGGAAACTCAAGATCCATTACTTGACAATAGTTTCTAAGATGGTTGGTCCTATCTACACCAACAACTTGATTGTTCCTTAATTCCTTAGAATTTCTTTCCAAGTCATCATAGGCCCTTATGGTGATACTCTTTCCTTTTTCAATCACGTCGTCAAAATACCCTAGTTGTTTGATGAATTTGAAGGTACATATGTTTAAACCTGCACCATTATCTATCAATACTTGTTTGACCATGGTCTTGTGAACACCAACCTCTATGTATTAGAGCTCAATTGTGGAATGTTATTTGTGGTCAATCTTTCTCTAAAAGGACTAAATGATTACTTGCAATGATTTTTCCAACCATGGCTTGGAATTGACTGGGATCAAGGTCATTAGGGACTGACATTTCCAATGATTTTCCAATATCTCCCTATGTGTGGATGATAGTTTTAAAAATTCTAGAATTTAGATGATGATAGGTGTATTTTTTAACTATTCCACAATGTTGTAGTCACTTGGTGAGTTGACTGTGGGTTTGGGAAGTGCTCTTTGTATTGTAAATCTTCCTCAATGGGTAGTTATGTTGTAGTTGTTGTTTCCTCCTCATATCATTCCTACATTTTCCCTATTTTCATAAACTTGTGAGAGGGTTCCTAAAACTATGTCACTGTATTTGTAATTAGCATTGTGATACTCTTGTCCCTTTCCTTTATAGATCCTCTTAGCATGGTTTGGGATCAAGTTTGAGTATATTTTTAGGTCCTTGTTTTTGGGATGGTATTCAATGTCTACTTCCCCTTTTTCTATTAAGTCCTAGATGATATGTGTGAGGTGCATACAATTGTTAGTCGTATGTCCTTTGATCATATGGAAATCACATAAGTCTTTCTCATTGTACCATGGTGTCATAAAGCTAGGTTCCTCATAATTTTGGTGATCATTCATTTTGATGAGGTTTTGTGGTACTAGTTTGTGCATAACTATTTTAAGTGATTCACCTAATATAGTGAATTTCCTCCTAGGTTGATCATATTGCCTATGTTGCCCTTCCTGATTTGTCTGTTGGTTTACAAACTGATTGTTCTTGGGATAGGTAGTTTGGTTGCTTTGTTTGTTGTTGGGACCATATCTTTTTTGTGCCATCGGTGGTTTTTTTATTTTTGTGCTTTGCATTCCATACTGCTCTAACATTTACCACTCCATCATTTGTGATGTCCTTTTTTCTATCCTAGAATTTAGTTTTCTCATTTGAGCTAGAGGGATTGTATTTTGAGCTATTTTTTCTTAAGGTTCCTCTTGGTATGAAGGCTCTCTCAATATGTAACCCCTTTTCAATTATTTTCTCAAAGTCTATAGGACATAGCATAGTAAGCTAGTAGTTTATTTCAAGTAGTACAATCGTGATGAAAATATCCACCAAACCTTGTTTAGAATGGGCCATTTGCATGGACTCACTTTGTGTTTCCATATCTGTAGGTAGGAGGTAAAGGAATCTCCTTGGTTCTATTTGATCATGGACAGAATAGTGATGGTGATATCTTGTTCTATGTTAAATGAGAAGTGGATTATAAATTTACTATATAGCTCATCAAAATTTTTGATTCCAGGTTGTAGATAGGTGAACCACTCCATAGAGTGACTTGTAAGGCTACGTGGAAAGAGCCTCATGAGATAGGCATCATTGTTCTGTACCTCCATACATGATATGGAGAAGTCTCGTACATGCTCTACTGGATCTCCTACTCCTTTATACTTTTTTAATCAAACCCGGGTATCTCAAACTTCTTTGAAAAGGGTAGTGTCATGATGGAATGATCGAAAGGGAATGGAAAAAATTCCTACAAAGTGTAGGTCTTCTAAAATTTTCCTATCTGCATATTTTCTATTTTTTGGGTGACAAAATCTAGTTTTAGTTCCATCTCTATTTTTGGTACATGTGTTTGCAAAATTTGCATGTAATATACTTGTTTCCCTACTAGGTTTTTGTCATAGATCAAGTATTGTGAAGGTAGAGGACCTTGATATCCATATGTGATGTAAGGAGGGTTAATTGCTTGTTTTTCATAAGGAGGATTAACTACTTGTTGTTGGGGTGGAACATGTTGAAGGCTTCCCTAATGATGTGTTTGGGGTGACCTTGTTGATGGGATGATTGAAGAAGTGTGTTTTATGGCACACCTTGTTGGGTAGGACTAAACTGAAGGTTACCATGGTGATGTATTGGCGAGATACTTGGTTGATGGGATGACTAAAGAAGGGTTCTTTGTGGCACCCCCTACTGGGTAGGACCATAATGAAGGTTACCTTAGTGATGCATTGACAAGATACCTTGTTGATGAGACAACTCAATAAGGGTGAATTGTGGCACACCCTACTGGGTAAGACTAAAATGAAGGCTACCTTGATGATGTGTTGGTTGGGTATATTATTGATGGGATGATTGAATAAGGAGGCTTTGTGGCACACCCTGCTAGATAGGACTAAAATGCAAGTTACCTTTATGATGCGTTGGTAGGATACCTTGTTGATGGCATGACTGAAGGAGGGTTCTCTATGGCACACCTTGCTAGGTAGGACTAAAATGAAGGTTACCCTGATGATGCATTTGTGGGATACCTTGTTGATAGTATTGTTGGTTCAGAAGGGGACCTTGTGTTTCACCTTGTTGAAGGTACTAACTGTTCAGAGGGGAACCCTGTGTTCCACCTTGTTGATGGTACTGATTGTTCTGAGGGGGGACCTATGTTCCACCCTATTGATGGTATTGATTGTTTTGAGGGGGGGCCTATGTTCCACCATGTTGATGATACTAATGTTTTTGAAGGGGGGCCTATGTTCCACCCTGTTGATGGTACTAATTGTTCTAGGAAGGGTCAATGCTTGAAATATTATGAGGTATATATTTATTAGGTGGTGGATTGTCATTTTGAGGTTCATATTGAGATGGAACTCCTTGACACATTTGTGCCACTATTTCTTGTTCAACTTGAGTTAGTTTTTTGAATAAGGGGTTCTCTTTGGGTTGATCATTGTTCTGTGATAATAGGGGTGGCATGTTCAACATCTTAGGAGGTTAGGTTATTTGTCTCACAACCGAGTTATCCCCTAAGGGAATAATATTGGGGTCTTTTAGAGCCTCTACGTTGAAGTCCATGGGTAATTTAGCATCGCTTTGTGCTAACTTGATGAAATAGGAGTTTGGGTCCTTCCTTAACAATCTATTCATTAGTTTGAGGACCTTGGGGTTGTTAGAATGTTCAAATAGTTCCTCCTCATTTATCTCTTCCTCACTATCTGCCTACTCTACAACCACTCTATTTGGGTCCTAGTTGCTTTGTTCAATTACCTCCTATTTGTGGTTCATTTCTTCTTTAGTGAAAGTGTATGTACGTTGGTCTCTTTTGGGGAGTTTCAAGGTCACTTGGCCTATAGCCCCATGTGATACTCTCATTTTTCATGGAATTGTTGGTGGGATAGTAGTGGTTTTCTTTCTTGCTTCCATTTTCTTCCTATGTTGTGATCTTGTGGTTGTCATAAAAAAAATGGGTCCCTTGTGGGAGAGTAATGTAATGTTTGAACTCTTTAGGCGACTCAAATCCTAAAGACCTGATGTTGTCCTATGGATTATGTGAGATATTGGAACTATTGGAATAGGCCAGTATTCTAACAATAGTAGAAGGAATACAAGTTCAAATTATTCCTAGAAGCATGTTCGTAAAAGTTATATACCAACCTAGTTTGGTTTTGTGAATTTCCCAAAGGTGTTTCTTGAGATATTTTGGACTAAGATGCCTAAGTTTGAAATGAAAACCTATGGTATTTACCTTAGGGATCATGACCTTGTGTGATATCATGGAGATTATATTTATTTCCACGCAAGTGGTGGTTATATGGGTCTTTTTTCTGCTATGTTAGCTTTCTCTTCCTCTTCATCTAGGACAATTGATGCGATGAGAAATTGGTGGGGTGTTTCATTATTTTGAAAAATGAAACTTTACAATTTTCTTATGATTTCAATTGGTTCACCTTTGATATATGTGAGACTAGGCTGAAGGATTGGTGCTATAAGATCTGGTTGTGTAACTGAGGCAGTTGGTCGCTAGATGGTCAAAATTTTTTATGGTGTTATGGGATGGTTGTTGTGAAACTCAAGACCCTAGGGTTTCAGTGTTGTTTTGGAATGATAATACTTGGAAATGAAAATGTTTGAAGATCTAAGGTCTACATTCCATTTCGTTGTCCACATGATATGTTGTGGGAAAGCTTACTTGTACTATTTATGAGTCCCAAGTAACTATTGATATCATGGATGTTTGAGTGGAGGAATGACCCTAATGGTTTTTTTTATTTTGACTTCAAATAGGTAGGATGGAAATAATGGATTGGGGACTATCTGACCTTCTAGATTTCTAATTTTTTTTTTTTGAACAATGATCTTATAAAAAAATTTCTCTCAACTTTTTCTCTATGTTTGAAGTATGTCAAGTGATAGAAACAACACTTGGACTTATGTGACCTTCATATCTATAACTTAGGTTGTGAAATCAAAACACCCAAGACATAGTTCCCAAATGTTTACCTTGATTTAATGTAACCTAGAATCAAAGGAAAAATGTTTGAAAACCTTTAAGGAAAGATCCTTTAAAGTGGTGAAAACATAAGACTTCTTTCATAAATGTGCACTAAATCAAAGGGTTTTTGGTTCAACCATCTTGTTCAGTGTTTGTTTTGAATGTGCTCCTTTTCTTTAAATCAATCACATAAATTGATGTCAAATTGTTTTGAATGTAATGGGAATGTTTAACATAAAATAGCAATTACAACCCTAGGCGATAGAAACCATTCTCTTAGGTAGGTTTTCTTCATGCTTCGAAGAGATGATTTTACATGCAACTTATGGTGTGGGCTTGTAGTTGGACATTCCAAGTAACTAGTCGGAAGTAAATTCTGATGCACCACTTTTAGAGAATCTTTTTGGATAATATGGTGGCCTCTAAAAAAAATTGATTCTTTTTATAACTATGAATGCATAAATCTAATACTCACCCACTGGCCACTTAAGGCTATGTAACCATTCCCATTCCACTTAATGCATGGGATTAGGTGTAGTCTATTGTTAGCACAACTTGGAGCTACTTTCTTATATTTTGCAACCTTTAATATAGCCCGCCAATAAATGTGTTTTGAGACCTTGTAATGAGTTCTGCAACATGAGATGTATCTCAAGACAAGCCCCCTATTTAAGGTAAAATTAAAAATAACGTGAAATTCTCAAAAATGTTCTTTCTCTCACCCAAGATCGCCAAAAGATGTGAGGGGAGAAGATAAAATAGTTCAGCTTTTCCAATCAATGAATGCACAATGAACAATCCATAGTAAATTGATTCCTTTTAAAAACCTCGAGTGGTGTTATCCCCAACATATATGTGAATAACATAAACAAATTGTTATTTTTATTTGCACCAATTAGAAGTATTCAGGATATCAATGAAAAATAAAAATGGTGCAATACAAAAGAAATAACTTGTTCATTTTAAGCTCCAAACTTGAGTGCTTCTAAGAAAATAATCATGGTCTCTAATTGGTCAACAAATGCAAATCGTGCGTGCATCAACAAAATGGAAATCATTTTTTCTATTTTTATGCCATAAAATTAAAGTTCCTAACTATGAAAACATGAAATGTGTTCAATTTTAGATCCGAAAGTTGAAGTGTTTTTTTGTTTTTTTTATGAGCACCGAAATGAGAAATCCTAAGTTAAGAAAACATGAAATTGATTCAATTTTAAACACTAAAATCAAATGTGAGTTTTTGTTTGTTCATTTTTATAGCACCAAAATCAAGTTCCTAAGTTAATAAAAATTATTTTAGATATGAATATCTAGGACTGATCATCTTCCCTACACATCCAAAAACAAGAAAAAATTAGTGGAAAATTTCATTAAAATAGTGTAGGATCCATGCACTTGTCTATCAGAGCAACTGCTCAATTCTTAGAGCAAATTCTCAAAGAAAAAATGCAAAAGCGTTGGTCTTGAAACCACTACTCAAATTTGTTAGAAACTGCTAACACTGTCAAAAGGAAATTCTCAAGTCGTAAAGAAAAAGAACTAGTTTTGAAGCAAAAGAGCCATTCCCATGTCAATTGCATAGTTATTTTTGTAATTGTGTGATTTTCTTGACAATCAAAGATGCAGTTTTCTGGGTAGCACGTGAAAACTCTGTAAAATGTGTTTTTGGGACTCATGGCTTCAAAAGCAACTCAAAAAAATGTTGGAGGGGACAAGGGCCCACCATGCATGCTAGAATGTAAGAGGGGGAGAATGTTAGACCAAAATATGGATCAAAAATGCCAATCTAAGAATCTAAACTAAGATTAAACATATTATTCTAAGATCTAAACCTACACATACAAAATGAAACTAAGCTATTTTAAGATGCATTAAAGAAACTATGATTACAATATTGAATGTAAATTAATAAAATAGTCTTACTATCCCGTAGTGGAGTGTATTTGCCTAATGTCGGGTTGTTCTTATCATCATGAAGCCTCCAAAGTTCTTGTGCAAAAGCTTGATGAGTGACTATTTTGTTTGGTTGATAGAAGAAATGGTGAAGCTCTATTGATTATGTTCTTAACAACACTTTGTTGCACAATGTATGTTGATTCTCCAATCCTTATTTGTGAGGAAAGGGGTTTTATATAAAGAAGATGTGATTTGAAATGGACGATCAAGATTGTGTTGAAGAATATCCAAATCAATGGTTAGAGTGTGTTGAGAGGATTTAGACATGATAAGATTGTGCAAAGTTGATTTCATAATCTAGGTGATTGAGAAATAGATTGGCTAGTTAGGAATTTAGATTGACCAGTCACGATTTAGATGGCTTAGTTAGGAAATTGATGACTTAGTTAGGAATTTTGATTGATTAGTTGACAAATTAGATTACTCAGTTAGAAATTTAGATTGATCAGTTAGCAATCATAATTTTCTCAATTAGAAAGTGGGTGAGGAATATGAATTAATTGATTTAATTAATTCATTCATTTTTGGAGTTGAATGTGTAAATAAAGTTCAAATTTTGCAAACAAAATTGCATTAGTTTGATTTGATTTTTGATAATTGATTTGAATAGTTTTGATTTAATTATTAAAATTTTGGAGGGAAAGTGTCGTAAATAATTTATTGTTTAATAATTTAATCCACTTAGGGGAATAAGGTGATTTAGGGATGTAATTCAATATCTGGCATTATTTAATCAATCAAGATGAAATAAAGTGAGATTAGGACTTTATTAAACAAATATGATTTATTTAATTGGTCAAAATAATGTCAAAACATGAATTAATCAAATAATGTTGTTTTATTCAATCAATAGTAGAATTAGGTTTTTATGACTATTAAATAAATGAAATTTTAATTTGTGTGAAATGATGAAAAAGTGAATTGATTAAATAATGTTGTATTATTGAATTAATAACATAATTAGGGTTTTTGATGTCATTTTGGTGTGTTGTGAGTTGGGAAGTTGTGGGATGATTCCAAGATGATTTGAGACATTAAAAGATGATTCTGAGTTGTTTTGAGACATTACGAGATGATTCTGAGCTGTTTTGGGATAATTCTGAGATGTTCTAAGACATTAAGGGATGATTCTGTGATGTTTTGAGACATTATAGGATGATTCCAATATGTTTTGATGTGATTTTGAGATGTTACAGGATGATTCTAAGATGTTTTGAGATATTTTGAGATGGTTTCAAGATGTTATGGGATGTTTTAAAATGATATCGAGTCATTCTGAGATGTTATGGGACAATTTTGAGTCATTTTGAGATTTTATGGGATGTTTTAAAATGATTCTGAATCATTATGAGATGTTACAGGATGTTCTAAGATAGTTTTGAGTCATTTTGAGAAGTTATAAGATGCTTAGAGATAGTTCTGAGTCATTATGAGATGTTACAGGATATTCTTAGACAATTTCAAGTCATTGTGAGATGTGATGGGATGTTTTGAGATGATGTTCGAGGCTATTTGTTGTTGTTCGATGTTGTTCAATGCTGCTTGATGTTGTTCAATGTTGTTCGAAGCTTTTCGGTGTGTGTGATAGGTGTTAGGTTAATTTTGCATGTCTACACTAACAAAACTACTCTAACACACTATTCCAAATATGGAATGTTATATGTAATACCGATGGAAATGTGCAGAATTTATAGGTTCTTTTAGAGGTGTACCATCCATTTCTGTTAATGTGTAAGCTCTATATCTATAGTTTTCATTGGCAATGTAAGGTACTAACTAGTTAGGGCTAAATTTTTCTTTTCATTCAGGGGAGCATTGACATTACGCTAATTTTTGTATAATGCTAGGTCACCTTTATTAAATTCAAGAGGAACGACACTATTATTATAACCGTGTTTCATTTTCTTGGAATAAGCTTGCACATGTTTGTGAGAATTTATATTCTATTCATCCAATATTTCAAGCTAATGCAGTCATTGTTCTTTATAAGTAGTCATCAATGAGCCCTTTAAGAGTAATTCACAAAGAAGGATTTTCTTACTCTAAGGGCATTATTGTTTCAACACTATAAACCAGGTTATACAGAGTGTTTCTGGTAGATGTTCTAACATTCATACAATAAGCCCACAATGCATAAGTTAATTGAGTGTGCTAATCTTTATTATGTTTACTTACCCTTTTTTCATAGAATTTGTTCAATAGTCTTGTTACTCACTTCCGCTTGTCCATTTTATCGCGGGTAATATGGTGTTGAAAAACAATGTTGAATATTGAATGTTTCAAAGAATTTTTTTACTTCATTGTTCTTAAACGAAGTTCCATTATCTGAAATTAATGCATAAGGGAGACCAAAGTGAGCAACAATATTTCTAATATGAAATGACATATTGCATCAACTATTGTGGAATGAAGGGGGATAGCTTCTACCCATTTCATGAAGTAATTAGTTGTGGTAATAATAAATGTATGTCTACTGAAAGAAGGTGGTGATATCTTCCCAGTAAGGTCTAAACCCCAAACCGAAAATGGCCAAATAGGAACTTGAGCATGAATTTTGGAGGCAAGGGCATGAATCTAATTGTTATGTTCTTGAAATTTATGGCATTTCTTCATGTACTCAAAACAATCTTGTTCCATGTGTGTCCAATAATATCCTATATGAACCAATTTTTGAACTAATGATCTTCCTCCAAAATGTCCTCCACAAGCACCTATGTGAGCTTCTTCAAGTGCTATAGGTATTTAAGATTGTTAAAGGCATATAATCAAAAGGCCATTAAATGATATTCTATATAAAATGTCTACAAGGATTATGTACTTAGATTCAAGTTTTCAAAGATGAGCTCAAGATTTTTTAGTTGTAGGCTCAAGAAAGGTACCATCTTTAAAATAATTGAATATCATTATATACCATTGACTAGAGTTGTCAATATCGGTTGATAACACTTCTTTATTTGTATCCTCTATCAAAGGTTTAGGAATCATTTGAACATTAAATGTGAAATCAGCGATAAGATCTTCAGGAGATACAAGGGAGGCGGTGCTTGCCATCACATCTACGTGGTGATTTTCCTTTCTTTATATGTTGTCGATTACAAATGAGTCAAATTTTTATAATAATGTCATCGTGAGGTCTCTATATTGAACAAGTTTATCATTTTTTAGCCTAATATGAACCATTTATTTGTTTAATAATTAAGAGTGAATCACCAAATATAGAAATCTGTTTGACTTTTATTGCTAACACGACACGTATACCAACTATTAAAGCCTCATACTTCACGGTATTATTTTTACATAGGAAGTTCAAACAGAATGATACATGAATAAGCTTACCTAAAGGAGGAATTATTATAACTCCTACTCCGGATCGAGTTTGACACTTAGAACCATCGAAGTACAATTCCCATGTTTTTTTGTCTTTTTGAATAGTCAACACATTCTCATTGGGGAATGATTTTATATTAGGTAATGCTAGGGGAGAAGGAGAATCAACTAATTGTTCGATCAAGGCTTGTCCTTTAATTGCCTTTTCAGAGACAAAATTAAGGTCAAACTCTATTTACAACATCATCCACTTAGCTAAGCTTCCTAATAAATTAGTTTTAGTAAAAACATCTTTTAAAGGATCAAGTTTTGTCATGACATGGATTTCAACATTCAGTAAATAATGTCACAGTTAACTAGTAGTGAACACGAGAGCCAAAAGTTATTTCTCTATCATCATGTATTGTGTCTCACAATCAATCAGAGTTTGACTAAATAAATAGGGTACTCTTCACCTTTATCATCTTATTGAGCCAACAATGCTCCAAGAGCATGGGATAATGTTGATGTATAAAGGACAAATAGCCTATCTTGCATAGAAGGTTGTAAGACAGGTGGAGTAGCGAGATAATCTTTCAGACTCTCAAAATATTTCTTACAATCCTCATTCCAATTAAATTGAACCTCTTTCTTAAGTAGTTCCATGAAAGGTAAGATTTGATATTCTAAGAATGCTAAAAAAAGATAGATGGATTGAATCCTTCCTTGTAAAGTGTGTAGTTGAGACATGTTTCTAGGAGGTGGAATGTTAATAATAGCATCAATTTTCTTCATTTCCACCTCAATTCCTCTATGAGATACTATAAAACCTAGAATTTTTCCACTATCTACACTAAAGACACACTTCTTTAGGTTCAACCTCATATTATATTTTTGCATCCATTCAAAGATATTTTGAATGATATTCACATTGTTTTTTTGAGTTAAATATTTGCTATAATATCATCAACATAATCTTCCAAAATGTTTGTATGTAATTGTGAATTATCAATGTAATAGCTCTTTGATATGTTGCACTTGCATTCTTTAATCCAAAGGGAATAACCACCAAACAAAATGTTCCCCAAGTTGTGGTAAAGTTGTCTTGAATAGATCTTGAGGGTTGATAAAGATTTGATTATAAATTGAAAATCCATCCATAAACGACAATAAAGCATGTACCACAGTCGAATCTACTATCATGTCAATATTAGGAAGGGGAAAATCATCTTTTAAAGATTCTTTATTCAAATTGTGAAAGTATATACAAATCCTAATCTGATTATTAGGTTTCACAATTGTGACAATTTTGAAATCCAAGGAGAATAATCAATAGGTCAGATAAAGCTAGCTTCAAGAAGTTTCTCAATTTCAACCTTAACCAATAAATCTATCGTAGGATTCATCTTTAATATTTTTTGTCACACTAGTTTAGCATCTTCTGCAGGGACTATGTTGTGTGTTACAATTTTAGCATCAATTCTTGACATGTCCAAATAAGTCCAAGTGAAGATTTTGGGAAATTTATGAAGTAAGGTTGCATGATCTTCTTGTTCATATTCATGAAATTTCTTATTTGAATAAATTTCTCCTCATTATTTATATCCATCGATATGTTGATTGCATCTCCTAAAGAAATTTTGTTTTTTTTAGGCATTTTGGGCTTATATTCTTCTTTGTCCTTGTCATATTCATTGCTTTCCTCTTATTCATCCGCTTGTTTAGTGTTAACCATAGCACATGTAACCCATTTATTTTTAGGAGTAAATGATTTTTCATAAAATCCCAATATTTATTTCAAAGCTTCATCATTCTCAAAGTATTCCAAAGATTCATCACAAGTTTTATCAATCACCTCAAGATGATTCAAGGTGAGAATTGGTTTATTAAGATTACATATGATAGTGTTGATGTTGAGTGAAGGTCTTTTTGTTTCTTGCATTATTTTAGAAGGGAAATACCCCAAACCACTTATTTTTCTTGTGTGTAAGGCTCTATAGGAATAGAAATGCCTTGTTCTTTCCTTCCACATCCCTTTTCACTATAACCAAGTTGTTTTACAAGCTCATAACCTTTCCCATAAATTAATTCCATTTAATTTTGGTTTGGTGGTTGTTGGTAGTCTATCTCCTCAAAATTTGTTGTATAACTTGTGTCTTCTTATAAAATGGATGAGGTAGATGCTTGTGAAATTTCTTTCAAATTTTTCTTTGACATTATCCTTGGTTGATTTTTCTTTTCAGTGTCTTTTGTTGTAATTTTGTATTCTCCCATAAATGTTGGTGTGAAATCTAAGGAACCCCAATCATCTTCCAACAACTTAGTAAGTTCATCAATATTTGTCTCATGTTCTTAATCCTTTGTAACTTCATTTTTTATACTTGGTTCTAGTTCTTCCAAAGGATCTCATCCTTCTCTTTCAACAATCAATAAACTCTCAGGTTCAGGATCATATTTTAGCATGTAAACCTTATTGTTATAGACATACTTCATGAAATGATGCAAAGTAGAAGGAACACCATTCATTTCATGAATCCAACATCTTAAGAGGAGATTGTAATTAATATCATTAGGCATAACTTGGATTAGAGTTTATAATTTTACTTTCCCAACTCTAATAGGTAATGTGATGACTTTGAGTGATTGTTTTCTTCTATTATCAAATTCTTGGATAGATAAAGAATTAGATTTAATATCACTTCTACTCATTTTGATCTTTTCCAAAAGTCTCACACTACACACATTCAAGGCATAACCATTGTCAATAAGGGTTCATTTTATTGTGATTCAATTGACGTAGAATATTATGTTGAAAGATTCATGTATCTTCTAAATTTGTAAGGAAGGTAACTTGCTTTCGCAAAAAAAAAAATCTCATTTCATCTCATTCATTCCTTGATCTATCACTACCACATCGTTAGAAGTAGTGTTAGGAGGGATCGTAACATGTTGCAAGGCCATTTCAAGTATGCTATGATAATTAGGTGATGGTTGAATAAGATCCCATAGGGATATCTTAGCAAGAGTATTCTTAAGTTGTTTAACAAGATTATATTCTTGTCCACTATTCATGAGTAAACAAGGAGTGCTAGGCAAGATAGGCTTAGGTAAGGGTAATGAAACACAAGTTGTTCATTGTTGCCTATTGTTCCTTATATTATAAGTATGCACAATAGTATTATAACCCATTTGTTGTGAATCATTACCATTGTTAGGTGAAGGATTATTTTTTGGTGGTTCAAGGATAAGCACAAGTTTATTTTGAACTTGAGGTTTTTGTGGAGGGTAAATTATGAGTTGTGGTATGATTGCGTTAACTTTTTTGTTTTTTTTTTTCTCATAACAAGCCTTAGTGGATGAAATTTGTGAGATGAAGTCCTTAAAGGAATCATATAACATGTCATATTCATCACTACTAAAAGGCTTGAGGGATAGGTTAACTTTGAAAAGGAGATTTGACATAACTATGCTTTCCCTAAGGGTGTTGTTTGATGTTTTTGTTGTTTTTTTCTTTTTAATTTGTTTTTTCTAATGAATGAAAAATGTAAACTAACTTATCTATTAATGCAATAATGCTTAAATTTAGAATTTCAATGCTACCTTTAACTAAAATATTGAATAAATTATTTTCCCAATGTTGCCAAATCTATCTAAATAAACAAGAACTTGAATGCAAAGACAATCTATTTTAGACAACTACCTCTCAGATCTTAGAACAAAGACAAAAATGGTTATAAAAAACTGCAGAAAACTTAGAGATTTTGTTGTCACAAGGTGTACAGGGACTCATTCACCAATAAAGTAAAATATGTCATAGTATAGGTTTTTATAGATAATAGAAGGGCACATAAAACACCAAAAAACACCCAGAAGCCTTGTTGATTAAGGTGGATAGGGATTCATTTGCCACTAAATGTGAATGGGTCCTAGTCTTAGGTTTTTATGAGTTTGATTTTAGTTTTCCTAAGTTATTCCTATGTATTTTTTTATCTCAGATTTGTAACAGTGAATTTTGTAATAGATTTTATAGATATGAAGTGTCTAAATGCAACTCTCTCTTTTTTGATGAATAGGAAACTATTGTTTGAAATTAATCTTTCCTTGGTGAAAATATGTATTTGAAAGGATAAACCAAGGTATCCTATATTGTATTTGTCCTCTACTCCAAATAGGAGGACATGTCATTTCTTGTAATTACTTTAATAAGGACAATAGATATTCCCCCTTAGGAGGAATCACACATTTGTCACACACACAATAGGAATGTGGCATTCATAGGAGATGGGAGTTACATGCAAACTCCTCCACTCATCTCTACTTAAGAGATGCCTCACACACACTTAAAAAAACAATCTTCTCCATTCTCTCATTTCTTCTCACATTCTCTTCTTGCTCTCATTATTGTATTGAGCTTATTGCTCTCATTCTTTAGGCTTTGTGTCATATTCTTATTATTCACAAGGGGTTTTTTCTTGCTTTTCCCCTTTCAAATCCTTGTGTTCTTGCCTTGGTTCTTGGAGCATTTTGGTGAGCTTGTGTTTGATCTATTGAAGGAAAATCTCTCTCTTTCTCTCTTAGTGTTTGGTAAATCTCTTCCATTGCATACTCTCTTGGATTCTTTCCTTACCTTTTCATTTTACTTTATGCATCCTAACATGGTATCAGAGCAAGTTTAATCCTTGCTTTTGAGTGTGCATGCAAGGATAGCTAAAGAATATTTCAGTTGTAAAGGAGAAAGCATTTTTTTGTTATCTAACCATTGTTTTGCAGGTTTTTTCATTTTTTTTCTTGCAATCTAACACCTTACTTCATCATTATTTTGAATCTAACTTTTATTCAACTAGTTATGGATGGCTTGCCGCTAGATCTAAATATTTTTCATATCGATTTCAAGTTTTTTTAAAGTTCTAACTCACTCTATGTCGGGCAACTGCAAGGGTTTTCTCTTTTATGCATTTTCCATTTAGTTCTCTAACTATCTTGTTTGCAAATCTGTATATTCAGATTTATATATTTCAACATTATAACATTGCTTCTTGAATTCCCTTTGCTATAAATCTATATATCTAACTTTTATTGCAGGATTAACCTAAGATCTCTTATTCATCTATTCCTTAATCTCTGTTTTTTAATATATATCTTTGTATATTTATCAGAGTTTATTTGATTTCTAACTATTTTCTATATCTCTGTAGGTTTATAAACATATCTTTCTTTTATCTTTATCTCTGTTTCTTATTTTTCTCTATTATTATATATTTTCTTCCTTGCTATCCACTTAAACCATTCTCTGACTATCATTTTTGAAGACAGTTTTATAGACCCGTACTTAGTGGATCATAACTTTTGTTTTTGATATTATTTTTCTAATTGCTCCAGTGAGATCCTTTGGAATTAGGTTTTACAAATCATATCCAAAACTCAGCCAAATCCAACGGTTATTTTGAGAGATATTGCCCCCGCACTAGGACTATATTTCTGAGATAGTCATATCTTTGAAAATGTTTTTTATTTTTTTTATATATTTTTATCTCTACACTTTTTGAGAATAATTCTAGTTGCAGGTTTCTCACTTTAACATATTTCTGATTTATGCAGGTTCTAATTATTTTTTGGAGCTCTTCGCTTCCATAGTTTAATCATTAGTTTCTTTTTAAAAAAAAAATCAAATCATTGCTATCATTATATCATTTCAATTTTTTAAATCGTCTCTTCATCATTATCGTAATCTCAGTTATTTTACTTAATTCTTTTGCTAAAATCTTTATTCAAATTCAGTTCGATTTTAATTCTTAGTCTAAAATTCAATTCAAGTAAGTTTTACAAAAAAAATTTATGTCATTTTGAGTAAACAAATCCAATATAATTGTTTAACATTATTCAAATTATCTATTTATTAGATATTTCACTCTTATCATATTCTTTTTCTTAAGCGTTTAAGAAAATTTAAAATTTTTCTTAAATCTCTATTTGTTCAAATTTCATTATTGTAATTTTTTTCTTTCTTGTATCATCATGTCTACTCTTATACCAAAAATTAAACTTAATAGCTCTAACTATCATCAATGGAAAACTCATGTTTCATTTCTACTTCGTTTTAAACATTTACTCCAAGTTGCTACAGATGCCACTATTGAACCAACTACCTCTGCTTCTCAAGCTGACAAAGTTGCATGGCAAGGTAAGAACGATGAAGCACTCGGTCTAATTGGACTCTCCATCAGTCCCAATCTCTATGTCTTGATTGGACATTGCACTAAAACCCACGAAGCATGGGACATCTTGAAGAAAACCTACGACAGCTCCTCTGAATCACGTAAAATTCAGCTCCAAGACAACTTGGAAGATCTAAGGTATACAAATTTTAAATTAATGGATGAATTTCTACTCAATTTTGATGCTATTAGAACTCAGTTAAATGGTTTAAATGTTACTCTTACTGATATTAGATTGATCACTATAATACTTAAGAAATGTCTCCCTAAAGAGTTTAAGCAATTCATCACTAACATCCACTCTCAGCTTGCTATTTCTAGTTTAGCTCCTCTTTTAACTTATCCTATTTTTCAAAATTTGTTGCGTCAAGAGGAGGAAAAATTATTGCTATTTGGTACTATTAAATCTTTTGAACATGCTTTTTTATCTAAAACACAAAATCCCAATAATAAGTCTCATAATAATCATCATAACAAAAATTATTCCAATAACAACAATAATCATCATAATAATGGTTATTCAAATAATAATAATCATAATAATAATTATTCAAACAACAGGTCTAATTCTAGGCCATCATACATCAATAATAACAATAACTACAATAATCAACAAAATCGGAGACCACATTGTACTTATTGTGGTAAAGATGGTCACCTAACTAATGATTGTTTGAAAAAGAAAAATGATAAGAAGCCCATGAATAACAATAATCAAAATATAGGTAATCAATCTCGTCGTGCTTTTACTGCTTGTTATAAAGCTTCTCATGCATTAGAATGGATTATTGATAGTGGCGCTTCTCATCATGTTACATCTCATAGAGAATTTTTTTAATATTTTCAACCTGATACTACTAATATTCCTATTCAATTCACTGATGATAGTAGTTGCAAAGGTGATGGAGTTGGTGACGTTAATGTTCCAAATGGTAAATTACACAATGTTCTTTATGTTCCTGAATTGAAATCCAATCTTCTTTCAATTGCTCAATTATGTCAAGATTACAAAGTTCAATTTCATAAGGATATGTGCTCTATTATTAATCCTAACACTAATCATGTTGTTGCTAATGCTAGGTTGGATCATGATAACTTGTTTACATTATACGAGTTTGCCTCTTCTAGGTACTCTTTGAAAGTGAATATTGATTTCAATAGATGGCATGAAAGGCTTGGCCATTTGAATTCTGATTATATTTCTTTGATGCTAAAATCTAACATGGTTGAAGGATTATCACATATTGTTCCATCTAAACTTTCATGCACAGGGTGCATGAGTGGCAAAATGAAAAAGGAGCCCTTTCCTCATGGTACTTCATGGAGGCCATCTCATAAGTTACATCTTATTCATAGTGATCTTTTGGGTCCAATGGAGAAAAAATCCATACAAGATTCAAATTATGCTCTTACCTTTGTGGATGATTTTACTAGAATAATTTGGATTTACTTATTGCATACTCTCTTGGATTCTTTCCTTACCTTTTCATTTTACTTTATGCATCCTAAATTTCAAATGAGTGATTTAGGTCTTCTACATTACTTCTTAGGAATGCAAATTTGGCAAACCCCTAAGGGTATTTTTATTTCTCAAAGTAAATATGCTAAAGATCTTCTTGATAGATTTCATATGAATGATGCTAACCATGTTTCAACTCCTTGTGAATTAGGAACTAAGTTAATGATAGATATGGAGACTCCATTTATAGATGCTAATCCTTATAGACAACTTGTAGGAAGTTTAAATTATCTAACTGTAACTAGACCTGATATATCTTTTAGTGTTAGTTTAGTTTCAATATTTTTGTCCAAACCTCAACAAACACACTTCAAAATTGCTAAAAGAATATTAAGATATATTAAAGGTACTCTTGATGTAGGATTATTTTATGATGCAAATTATGATTTTACATTAAAAGGCTTTACTGATTCAGATTTAGGTGGAGACCCCAATGATGGGAAATCTACTTTTGGGTATTGTTTCTTTCTTGGTTCAGGTGCTATATCTTGAAAAAGTAAAAAAGATCAATCTGTTTCTCTATGCTCTATCGAAGTTGAATACAAAAGTTGTACTAATGCCTCTAAAGAAGCTTTATGGCTTAGAAGAATACTTGAAGATTTGGGTCTACCTCAACAAGAACCTACAACTCTATATTGTGACAATCAAAGTGCAATAGCCTTGGCGAAGAATCTGGTTTTCCATGCAAAGTCAAAGCACATTTCACTCCACCACCACTTCATTAGAGAGAAAATTGAAGAAAAGAAAGTCTCCCTCATCTATTGCAAGGGTGAAGATCAAGTTGCAGATATTTTGACAAAACCTCTTTCTAGAGAGAAATTTGAATTTCATTGTAATAATTTGGGTTTGATACCTCTTGATGTAAACTCCACAAGTAAAGTTTAAAGGGGGCTGTTAGAAATTAATCTTTCCTTGGTGAAAATATGTATTTAAAAGGATAAACCAAGGTATCCTATATTGTATTTGTCCTCTAGTCCAAACAGGAGGACATGTCATTTCTTGTAATTCCTTTAATAAGGAAAATTGATATTCCCCCTTAAGATGAATCACACATTTGTCACACACACAATAGGAATGTGACATTCATAGGAGATGGGAGTTACATGCAAAATCCTCCACTCATCTCTACTTAAGAGATGCCTCTCACACACTTGAAAAAACAATCTTCTCCATTCTCTCATTTATTCTCACATTCTCTTCTTGCTCTCATTATTGTATTGAGCTTATTGCTTTCATTCTTTAGGCTTTGTGCCATATTCTTATTATTCACAAGGGGTTTTTTCTTGCTTTTCCCCTTTCAAATCCTTGTGTTCTTGACTTGGTTCTTGGAGCATTTTGGTGAGCTTGTGTTTGATCTATTGAAGGAAAATCTCTCTCTTTCTCTCTTAGTGTTTGGTAAATATCTTCCATTGCATACTCTCTTGGATTCTTTCCTTACCTTTTCATTTTAATTTATGCATCCTAACAACTATCTATATTAAATTAAAGATAAGAGTACATATTCACAAAAAAAGGGCGGGTGGTAAAAAGGCACACCTCGAGAGTCACATGGGCAGTGCCCAGAAACAATAGAATAGCAAGTCACATGGGCCTAGCCTAGAAGTCTAAAAAGCATGAAAAATTAAACAAACAAGATATTAAGCATCCAAAGTAGTGCTAGCAAAGCCCAAGGCTCTCTGTCATGCATTTTTCCCCCCCATAAATCAGCAGGGTCTAGAGTGATGTCAGGACGAGCACCCTAATCATCATCATATTTTTATTTATCTTTATCTTCTTCCTCACGCCGGGGCGAGATTGCAAGCACCAGCCACAAATTTTTTTTACCACTGGCAAGCCATCCAAAACCAGAAGTAGGTGAAGTATCAGAGGGACACCTAGACCTATCACCACCACTCCTCGAAGCACCATCGAAAGGCCATCCTTGACCACGTTGTGGTGGATGAGAGTGAGCATGCCGAGGAGGGTGAGAGTCCCATCGAGTAGGGGGCTGGGAATGGGGATGCGTGGAGCCACTCCGCTGCTAGCCCAAAGAGGGAGACCAACTACAGGAGGAGGAGGGAGAGTCAAGGACCCGAGCCACAACACATGGGGCATTGCCCTAGTGGTCCAGGAGGACCTGTATGTGAGCCACCTCCAATGCAACTTTGTTAGCTTGCACCTATATCTGCAAAAGAACATTAGAACAAATACTTTCTTTAGCATAGAGAGAAACATTAATATCCATTTGAGAATGAGAAAATATGAAAGAATTTATGTCTTTCCAGATGTTGAAGAGGTTTTCCACCCTCAAAGTGTGCCAAAGTTGGGAAAAATTAGTAGGGATCCTAGGTGAATCTCCCAATAGAACCATATGCCAAGAAAAAGGTTTCAACCAAAAGGGCGGAAAGAAGTCATGAATCCAAGTCCAAAGTTGTTGAGCTCTGGTAAAAAACCAGAAAATATTCTTGAATCTTCTAGGTTGCCCACAAAAAGGGCAACGAGGGTCCTAGACCCCCGAGTGAATAAGTCAAGAACCCACAAGAAAGTCTTCAAAAATAATACACCAAGCAAAGTGGGCCAGCTTTGGACTAACACTCACAGAACAAGTGGTATCAAAACTCTTCCACCAAGCATGAGTAGAGGAATTAAGAAGCCACCTCTGGTTCAAACTGTTGACAATAGCAAAATGGGGTGAAAGCCACTTGTAACCAAGCCGTAGCTTATAGCTCCTGAGAGGAGTGTCTAGAAACCATTTCCAATTTTTTCACCAAGGTTTGTGCCCATGAATGCCAATTTTGTGAAGCATGTCCATCAGAATGGTGCTCACCAACCCATTAAAGGTGGCACGGTCCTAGTTTTGAAGTTCGTGTTGGGTCTTAAAAGCATCCCACTGCATGATGCGCATAGTGGGCCAGTGAAAGAGTTGTTGCAAGGTTTGAATGCACTTTTTTTGAAATATGATGGCTTTGAGCCAAGGTGATTTAGCTAAGGTCTGACCATTTTGAGCAAGGAGGGGAGACTACCAAATTTTTTTCTGATTGAGTGAAATCCCATCACGAAATCCAGTCCCAATCCATTGGAGCCAAGGCTTAATAGCCTCCCAAGTGTGCCAAATGCTCTTGGCCACAAAATTTCCAATAATTTGAATAGGATCCCTCATAGCCAAGAGGGTTTGGAAACCTATTCCTTTCCATGCGGGTCTATCAATAGGAAATCCAGACTAGATACATTGCCTGAGGAGAATCTTCCAGGCTTCATCTCCGGTGAGGGCCCGAATAAGCCACTTGATATAAAGAGAAGTCCCTTGTCGTTGAGTGGAGAGCATCCCAAGCCCTCCATAATCTTTAGGGAGGAAACAATACTTCCAAGCAACATGATGGAAACCCTTGTGGGTTTTAGAGGAGGCCCATAGAAAATCTCATAGAAACTTTTCAAGCCTACTGTAGGCAGTTTTGGAAGGAGCCCAACAAGAGGAGTAGTAAACATGAGTAGCTACCAAGATTTTATAACAAACCTAGAACTTACCAACCAGAGAAAGAGGCTTGGTAATCTAGTAAGCAATATTTTTCTCAACCTTGGAGAGCATGGTTTGCCAAAAATCCCTAGGGGAGGCCTGGAAGGCAAAGGGGATACCCAAAAAGTATAAGATCTCTCCCTGCCCAATCCACTTCCAATTATAGGTTTGAAACCACGTAGGAGTGGGTAACACAAATTTCCTATAACATAAGGTCTTGTGCCATTGGATGGAAAATCCGGAGGCAAGAGAAAAAGTTTTAAGACAATCAAGGGCAGTAGTGATAGATTCTTCTTCTTCCAAGAGAGTGAGAAAGGAATCATCCACAAAGTGGTCATTAACAAGATACTCCTGAGAATTCGAGAGAAGAATCCATTTGACACACTGTTGAGAAACAACTTGGGATAAAAGGTAACAAAAGCCTTCAACCGCAAGAACATACAAAGAAGGGGTGAGAGGACACCCTTTACGAGTTGAGCAAAAAAGACCAAAAGCAGAAGACTGGAAGCCATTAATGGTTATACAAGATGAAGCATCGGCAAAAAGAAGATGAAAAGACTGAATGAAGTTGGTTCCAAACCCCAAGGCTTGCATCATCACAAGAATGAAAGGACATTAAATGTAGTCATAGGCTTTGGCAAAGTCAATTTTAATGAATACAAATTTCTAGTTGGAGTGTCAATCCCACTCCATGCCTTCCCAAACAAAAATGATATTATCCAGAATAAACCTGGATTTGATGAAACCACTCTACTCTAAGCATACAACCTGAGGCAAGAGATGGTGAATTTTTAGAGCCAGAGATTTGGCAATGATTTTGTAGGAGACATTGAGAAGCGTGATGGGCCTCTAGTTGCAAATATCCTCTGGATCCCCAAGTGTAAGTATGAACTTTATATTGCCCTTGTTTATTAAATTTCCTAGAGAGTTGGCTTGAAAAGATTCAAGATAAACATGATGCAAATATCTCCCAAATTAGTCCCAAAGAGCTTTGTAGAATTCACAAGGGAAGCCATCAATCCCAGGAGCCTTGTCATCATCCATAGAAGAAATAGCTTCCTTGAGATCATCAATTGTTAACAATTGATCACAAAAATTTATCTTGACTGAAGAGAGCCTATGTGGAACAACAACAAGGCAATTCTAAAGGGCTTGTTGTCGCTAGGCGTGGAATCTTGTGTAGTGAACACCTACTCATAATGGTGCACAAAGGCCTGGAGAATTTCGGGTAGCTCAAAGAGCAATCGAGTACCATCCTTTATTTGTTTGATGCCTGGGAATGAGTGCCTGGCATGAAGTGACAAAATAAATTCTTTGGATGCATGATCACCAATCTTAAGCCAATGTAGTTGAGCTTTGATTTGTGCTCCTCTAGCAGTGTAATTATCGACCACTTACTTTTTGTGCCTTATTTCTACCACCCTAACTTGATGTGATTGGGAAAAAGGGCTAGCTGCCAAAGCCTCCATAGTTGCACACAAGTTAACAGTGGTATCCTCATAAGATTGTGAGTGAAAGATGGCCAATAGGCACCCTTAAGTGCGCAAGAAACGAGCAATACGAGTGAAGGCATCATTCCACTAGGAAATCTAGCCTATTTGGCCAACTAGTATACACTCAAAATTCCACACTCGATGAATGTTAGCCAGAGTGGGCTTGTGATAAAGTAGAGACATGTTCAAAAAGAATTGAGTTTTACAGGTCTGGGGTTGATAAGATGTTCATTCAATGCGAAAATGAATAGGGAAGTGATCAGACAGAGTCACATCCACTAATGGTTTCATTGGCAAGGCAGAGATAGAAAAAGAAAAAAATATTGAGTGGAGATCATGGCACGATCAAGGCATTTAAAAACTCTATCAGAACCGACCCTATAATTACACCAAGTGTGCCAGAGGGAATGAGAATCGTGGAAACCAATATTGGGATAAAAAAGGCCCAATTTATTATGCATGTAAAACCACACCTCCCTTTCACCTGCAACCCAATGGAAGGGCAAGCTGCCATCATTGTCATACACTATCTCGACCATATTGAAATCCTCACAGAGCAACCAGGTAGCAACTGGTAGAGAATCAAAAATCCATTGCCAAAGCAAAGAGCGCTGGACAACATCATTAGAGGAATAAACATTAATAATCTTGAAAGAATGATTATCAATGTTAAGAAGAACCCATGCTACCCACTGGGGAGGATCAGTCCCATGATCCATAATGTAGGAATGCAATTGTGGGGACAAAAGAGTGGTGACTCCACCACACCTAGATTCATGCAAAGTGCAAAATATAGTACTGGTTGGCCAAATAGAGCGACAAGCCGAGACAAGAAAAAATCCTGAGATTTTAACTTCTTGGAGACAAAGCACTTCAATCCGTGAGTATTTCTATAAAGTATCCTTAACAAAATACTTTCTAGAGAGGTTAGTTAGACCTCTTCCATTCCATGAAAGTGTAATGATCTAAAATATCCTGCAAACATCAACAAATAGCATTAGTTGTACCTGCAAGTTAATATAAATCAAACAATCGAATACAATAGAGAATAAAAAGAAAAGAAATGAATTAGATAGATCTCACCCATGTCTTCTCTCCTCCATGCTTCACTTCCATTGTACCTTCTTGAGATTGCTAGTGATAAAAATGAATGCCCTCAGCTTTGTGAGAAAATTCTAAAATTTCTAGCCTTAGCAATACCTTTGAAGGATTTGAAATTTAAACTATTGTAATTTAGAATGTTATTCCTATAATGCAAATAGAAAAATGAGTAAAAGCCTAGAATATGAGAATGAAATGCCTATAGTAAAATATTTTAAACAAATGATCATGGATCCGAAAATGAGATCAAGATTGTCATTTTATAGAAAATGCAATCTTGAATGGACGGACAAGATGAGAGATTGAGGAATACCCTAGAATCAAAGGTCAAGATTCAATAAGGCAACCTCAATTAGGGTTAGGGAAAAATACCCATATGTGTAAATAAGATTTAATTAAATGAATTAAATCCAGACTGCATGTGATAGTGGAGATGAAATTAGTAAAAATCATAAGACAAGAGGATGAGATTTTAGAAAATCAATAATTTTGGAAATTACTTGATTTGTAGAAGAATATTTCCCTTTTGAATTAAATTAATTCAAAATAGAAGATTTTGTGAGGTAATTAGTAATTGATTTTTGAAATTAATTACTAAATGAAGAATCAGTTAAGTATGTGAGATATTTTTAAATGATTTGTTTTATTTAAAAATATAGAAGTGTCACATGCCATAATTAAATAATTAAAATAATTATTTAATTTAGAAGAAGTAGTTAATTAATTAAATAAATAAATGAATTTATTTAATTAAGAGAGGATTTAGGAATTAGTGACACATTAAATAAATATATTCATTTAATAATCAGGAGGACATTAATGATAAGGATTAATTAAATAAATTGATGACTTTATTTAATTATTAGAAGACTTTGACAATTAGTGACATATTAAATTAAATAAATAAGATTTATTTACTTAATAATTATGAAGAATGAGAAATTATGAATTAATTAAATAATCTTGAATTATTTAATTAATAGTTGAATGTGGGTTAGAAACATAATTAAAATGTCATAATTATGCTAGGGAAAAAGGTGATAAAATATTGCTTGCAAGCCTAAGTCATTTTTAGGTGTCTACATTTGCCCCTCTTTGTCATAATGCGGCTTGTCGTATTGTGGCAAATAAAATAAGTCCAAAATATGCCCCAACGGAGGTATGGAATGCCTATGCCCCCTTGGGAAAATTTTTGAATTTTGACCCGGGGTCAGAAAATTTGAAAAATGTCCTGATTAGCTCAGTTGATGACCAGATAAGTAACGACCCGAAGCTAGCAAAACTATCAGTCAGAGGTGGTCAAATGAGCCTCCAGTAAAGCCTACTAGGTCAAAACCCTAATTTTTAGCCTATAAATAGGTTGAAAAGGTCAATTCAAATGTAATTTTCTCATTTGTCATAATAGAATTCAGAAATCAGAGCTTTGAGCGATAATGGTGATTCCGACAATTACACAATGTGGATATCACGTGCACTCATTCTGACGACCCGAAGGTGCAGGTGCACCAATAAGTACCCTATCCAACTTGTCAAATTTTGATTTTCATGCATTTATGAGGGTTAAATGGGGGGAAAACAATTGCGGTGTGACGCAAATGCTATTGCGATAGCCACAAACACCTTCGCGTTCACCGCATTTGATTGCGTCGTGACACAAAGTATGATGGGTAGGATAGATTATTTGTGCGATTGTGCATTCGCAAGTCGACATGATGCAATTGAAAAAGTGCGACGCAATCGTCAGATTTTGCAACACAATTGCAAATTTGTGACACATTTGACATGTCGGACGATGCATATGCTGTTGAATTGCACATTTGATAGCTTAAATGATGTATTCGTTGTTTGCTCACACATTTCCTGGTTAGAATGACGCATTTGATGTATTGCAATGCATTTGTCTTACGCTGAGCCGCAATTGAGACATTGTGATGCATTTGCGGTCAACATGATGCAATTGAAATTGACTAAAGTTGACTTTTGTTGACCTTGCCTAGATTAACTTTTATGTACCCTTGACCCGCCAGTAGTACAAAACTTTCCATAATGTTGCTCAGTATGTGCTAATCCTTGCCTTTTCCTTGTGCAGAGTCGGTTGGTGCCCATTTATACTCAAGAGTTCCGACCAGCTACGTATGCTTTCTGAGATCACCTTAGTGATAGACAAAGACGACGATTGATATCCTTGGGCCTATACCATGTTACCTATATGCCCGTTATTCAGGCAAACAGAGGTTTGCTCACAACTCTTTGCAAGAGGTGGCATTCTTAGACCTGCTCATTTCACTTGCCTACTGGAGAGGCGATGGTGACTTTAGAGGACATGTACCACATTCTCCAGATTTCAATTAGCAGAGAGAGGGTGGTCTATGATCCCCAATGAGGGCACAAGTCTTGATAAAGAGGTACGAGGGTGTCGATGGTCCGTAGTTGGCTCTGGATGGTTATGAGATCGGCTGGGATGTTGTGGCCGACCGATTTCCCAGGTTTGATGCGATGCTCATGACCTTGATCACAGGTTTGTTGATTCCTGATCGTTGTGGTCACATATTTCCCATTGGATGGGGGGATGTTCTAGTTCAGATGCGTCTATAGAGGACTGTTTTCGCTTGGGGGTCATGCTTGTTGGCCGTATTATACCATCAGCTGCATGAGATAGTTTACCATCAGGGTCACAGTATCAGCTATGGGACCACCTTACTCATGATTTGGGTATGGGAGCACATTCCCATTTTTTGACTGCTAGTACAGATGCAATAGTTGGGTGATGGGATGCCATATGTTTATTTGTATGCAGGCTCAGTTAGCCAGACTCCTATTGGAGATATCGGGTACTGGCGTCATCAGATAGACATGATGATCAGTTTTGTTTGGAGACCCTACAGAGAGTGCACTCAGTGGTTAGATGAGGATGACCACCTATCCTTTTGTAGAAAGTTCCACCATCTGATTGGTCATACAGTTCAGACCTAGAGGATCATTGAGATATACCTGCCCCAGTGGGTACTTCGATAGTTTGGGGAGCAGTAGATTGTGCCAATAGGCACTGCAGAGTATGATCGGTCATCTAGGGAGACCATGTGGGGGCCACCCATATCAGTCACAGTGTCAGAGCAACAGGTTGATAGCCTGGTGGCTATTCAGTGGGCATGGAGAGGGGGTCCAGTAGATCCAGGGATGTCTCCCGAGTTTGACACCTGGTGGCAGGTTCACAGAACCATCCCTTTGATAGATTTGGATGGTCCATTGTTGATAAATCACAGATCAGTCATTGCACAGATTCCCAGGAGAGGGAAGGGTGGCAAAGACGGAGGGAGAGATGGTAGAGGTGCTAGGGGCAGAGATGGAGGTAGAACCAGAGGCCAAGATGGAGGAGATGAAAGTGGAGGAGGTGGAGGCGACGATGGCAGTGGAGGAGATGGAGGAGGTGGGGGAGATGGTAGGGGTGCCAGGAGGAGGAGAGATGACCGAGGGTGGAGGCATCCCAGAAGAGTGAGGCAGAGAGTGGGTGGTGTACCATCGTAACCCATTTGGGAGGAGGGGGAGGAGAGAGAGCCAGAAGTGAGGGCCGATGAGGTCAGAGGCGATGAGGAGGAGGTGGAGGTGGTATTTGAGGAGGAGGTGGTTGTGGTGGCAGAGGAGCGAGTGGAGGCAGAGGTGGTGGCAGAGGAGCGAGTGGAGGTGGATCCACTTGTTGGGGGACATCCTCTCGACATAGATGTGGAGGAGGTTTGGGCTGAGGGAGAGAGAGATGAGGAGGAGGATGAGGCAGATCAACGACTACGGGAGCGCATGATCATCGGAGATGATGAGGGTGACAAATCACCCATTTTTCCCGTGGATGCCACTATTGATCAGCGGATTGTAGATCTATAGAGCAGACTAGATGCGGCCTTGTCTCAGAACAAGGCTTTGGTAGTAGAGTTGGAGGTCACCGGAGTTGAGAGAGATCAGGTAGTCATTCGACAGCAGGAGTCAGAGCGGTGGGTTTCAGAGTTTGCAGAGTTATGTTCCGGGCTGATAGGGGATATGGCCCGAGAGTTGGCCAGGGTAGCAGAGAGCATGGGCTGCTACAAAGCATTATATGAGTAAGCTGTCCCACTAGATAGACGAGACCTAGGGTTGTCCCAATCCCACAACAGGATAGGTAGTGGCAGTTAGAAACACAACAACTGGTCTCATAGCAGTAGTTACATTAGTGTTGGGGGCTCCACTGCATCAGGGCAATCGTCAGGTCACAGGTCACATAGCTCTCACAGGCACTCGTCAAGGCACAGTCACCGATCAAAGCATGGTCATAGATCAATGTCCTCAGGGAAGTAGACAGAGCAGAGCCAGCCTCCTGTTATTGATCCCATAGGATCCTAGAGTGAGACACTAGAGAGGACACCTATTCAGGTCATGTTCCACTTGATGGATCAATCACAATCACCTCGTAGTTCACCTCCATGGGATGGAGGTGGGCCATCTTATGACTTGTTTTTAGACACATCTATATTTTGATATTTGAGCCAGTGAGCTCTATTTTTGGGATGTTATATGACTCTATCCTATGACATGACATTTTTTTTGAGATTGTATATATATGCAATAGAGTTTTGATGTGGCCTATATGATGTTATGCATTATGGTATTCTATTCTTTTATGAGGTGCTTATGTGATGCTTTGAGATGTATGGATACTATGCTTATGCTTATGAATGCCATTATAGATGTGGTAATGTATGTATGCATTGTGTAATGTTGTGACAATGTGATTCCTATATGTTGATGTAAATGTTTATTTATGATGCTTGCATGTTGATGCAAATGATGATCTTATGAATGGATGCAAATGATAGCATTTATGCATGGTGAATTATGGTGTTTGATATGTGCAGATGTGAATATGAAATCATCATGCCATTATGCATGCAACTTTGTTTTTGTATGTCACAGGATATCGTCCGAGAACCATTGAAGAGAAGACGAAGATAGATGTTAGTGCGAAGAAAGATATGCATGTTAGTGCGGAAATAAAAAATCCTTCAAAGCTTTGCTATAGTGCTATTCTAGTTGTTGCTCTTTAATCATCATTGGGCGAAAATGTCATGATGGTCGACAAACACTATGATATGACATAGATAAATAGTGTGCAAGGTCAAACCATCATGTAAGTCAATAGCCATAGACACAAGATGATCATAACTCATGCAAGGAACACATTTTCCCCTAGCCACTTATCATGACCAACCACTAGACAAACCAAACTAATCATGAGACGTCGTTGCTTCTCTAAATCCTAATGAAGTCAAGACATCCTAGAGAAACTAATAGTAGAGTGATAAGCAAAAAAGGATAATCATCATGATATGAGAAACTAATAGTAGAGTGATAAGCAAAAAAGGATAATCATCATGATATGTCATTGTTCCTAAGACATAAGGAACTAATATCATGATAATTATCAAAAAGACAGAAAATTTTTGCCAAGTGTTTTAATTTCAAGTGTTGTTAAATGTCGAGCGATATCAAATTTAGGAAGGACACATCCTAAATGACATTGATATCTAGGAGATCGATTCTCAGAGCTAGGAGAATCCATCAAAATTCTAGGTGATGATGACAATGCTTAGGAAGGACACATCCAGAAGCATAAAGAAATGACAAGAGTTTCTTTTTAGAAGGACACATCTTGAAGATGAACTCAAAGTTTTGCCATGATAAATTGCCTTGATATGATTTTGACTACATGCCATTACTGACATGCTGAATTGATTGAAAATGTTTGATGAAACGGATTGTCAATAGGTTGATAATTCTCGATTGACATAAGATTTGCTTTGATTTGAAGATAGTTTGATGTGTGTGACAATGTTGTGCCATGGACCCTAATGGACTGATCTAGTGCGGCCTCGGGGGTCCATCGATTGATGGCCTTGCCTACATCGTGCACTCAAAGACCTCGTAGTTCAATATGACCAATGATATTGTCCAAAGGAAAAAAATCTTGAATCATGATTTATTTTGACAAACCTAGAGAGACTGATCTAATGTCTCGGGGATTCAGAGATGAATCTTGCCTACGTAGCAAATGCGCAGAGACAATGTAGTTCAGACAAAGATCAAGATTGACTAATGAGATTGATTGGACTAACCCGATATGACTGACTTTGACTCTTTTTTTGGGATTTTGACATTGATTTGGATGTTTTTGTGTTTTCTCAAGACATTTTTCAGATTTTTAGGACTCTTTTAGGACTTTTTCTAATTTTTATGACTTTTTGATGTTTTACGGAAATTGTGACAAATGCATGGGAATGATGCTGATGCACATGAATCCAAGGACAACCATGATGTTTTTTCTATCCAAGTTGAATACTGATTGACAAGTGATGATGACGAAGACAACGTTGTTTGACGTGGGAAGGACACATCCTAAAACAACGTGAAGATGACAATGTTCTTTGACGAGGGAAGGACACATCCCAAAACAACGTGAAGATGACAATGTTATGACAAGAGTATAAAAGTCTGCAGCAGGTCTAGGGACAAAGCCAAGGAATGTTTTGGATAATGTGCTAGGGTGCCATATTGTTGTATTTGAAATGACTTGGATAGAATGACGAGGGATCTGTAAACCATTGACAAGGGAAACCAAGATGGGTGATAGGTATAAGGCAATTGATGATTTGGACTAGGAGAATTATCATATGGTCTCCAAGGATGATGTCGAAAAGGATGCTATGAAGGTATTGACATGATATGCAATGACCAAGGCATTACCCAAAAGATAGACATGTCAAAAATTTTCCAAAGCATGATTTGTGTTTGCATCTTAGTCTTTGTCAAGATCAAAATAGGTAGGAAAATGGATGGACATGATAGAGCTAAGATGGATGGATGAAAATTTCATGTGAAGGGAAGGGGAGATGAGACGATTTTCCCCCAAGTGCAATGGTCCACATAGATGATTTATTCTACACATGATGCCTATTTGCCAGGTTTTCATCATGGTACTTATCCAAAGCGCCTATTTGCCAGGTTTTCACCGTTGGACAAAATTTTTCTCTTTAGTGTTTTTTTGCCATTTAAAAAAAAATTTGGTGTCACCATGACGCCTATTTGCCAGGTTTTTATTAAGGGACGATTTTTTTGATTTTTTGATTTTTTGTATTTTTGCATTTTTGTCGGAATAGCCTTGATGGTTTATATGACCACTAACTGTGCTGAAGCCTTTGATGATTCTGATGTATATACTGGTGCCATGACATGCCAATAGTGACCTTTCTGAAGTAGTTGCCTTGTCAGGATGATAGCGCTTGCATACACCTGATTGATGTCACTGTGATCTTTGTTGATACTAGAGTTGGCTTTATCAGAATACACACATCATGATAGAGTTCCATGGGAGTCCTTATGATAGAGAGTTGTTGCCAAGATACGACGGATTTTTGACATGGGATGTTTGGACTTTAAGGATGATGTAGGATTATGATGGATGATGGTGGACGTGAACGGGTTGGTTAGATGTTTGGATGTAGCTGTTTTTACTCTCCAAACTTTGGGTGTTGGGTTAGGATGTTGTTTGGAACCAACATTTTCATATGTCTTTCTTGATGGCCATTTTTATGGAGGTGGACATGTATTGTATGTGGGAATCCTCTTATGCTGTGGCTCCACATTTTGATTGACTTTTGAATTTTGCATCTTTTCTTTGTCTGATTCTTGACTTGATCCATTTTATTTTGGGATCCATTTTAGCTTCATTTGTCCACTTGAATTTTTGTCCGATTTGATGGCCTTTGACAGTTGATTTTGTATTTTGTACTTGTAATACTTTTTTTGGTTCCAAATGGAAGGTTTATTCATGATGGAATGATGGTCTAGGGTGTGGAGGGAAGGGGTATTGGAAAAATCTTATGACAAGGACTACTCATGATACCCTTTTTGACATTTGTATTAGATAAAGTTTCCCCCAATATCGAGGAGGGACCATTAACATCGTTTGATTTTCTGACTGATGAATAGCCAAGACCTTGATGTTTGTAATGTACTTAAACTTGTATAGGTTCCAGAATTCCTTGCTCGTGTAGGCCTAATCCTTTGCCTTGATAATGCATGTTCTGACAGATTTTGTTGGCGATGGGATACTTGTTACTTTGGAAGCAAGATGATAACCCATCATTATTGGGGAGATTAATGATTGGAATCTTCTCCTCTGTAAGAAAGCCTGCTCTGAAAAACTTAGATGATCCTAATTGATAGGATGTTGTAGCTTTACTAACATTTTGGACAGATTTTTGATTAATATCTTCAGTTTGATTTTTTGACATGTCCGATTCCGATGATTTTGTTGGTGCTTCCAAGTTTATGTCAAAACCATCTTCATGGTCATTGTCAAAGATCCCACTGAATTCCGCTATAGCTTGATCATTTTTAAATATGTCCATGCTAGAATATTCTTGTTCTAGTGGTAGATCATCCCATGGAGGCAAGTGTCTCACTTTTGGGAGTGTCATTACTTGAAGTTTGAATGGAATCATCTTCAAGCATTTCATTATGAATGGAATAGAGGTCTAGGAGTGGATCATTTTGGACTTCTTGATCAAAGATAGTGTCTTGATCAAAGATGGGTGCATTTTGAATGTCATGATTGGAAGTAGTGTCTTGAAAGAAGATAGGTTCCTCTTGAATGACATGGTTTTGGATGGACTCTTGACCAAGGATAGGTGTATTTGGTATGCCATTATTGTCTAGGAGGACTTCTTGAATGGATGCAAAGATGGAGTCATGAAATGGACTAATTTGATCTTAACATGACGATGATGTTATAATGTTGTGCTTTGGACTTGCCTCTTGACATGTATCCTCAAGTTTAGGAGATGGGATGGGACTTTGGAGACCATGACTAGATATGTTTTCATGACAAAATGGATTGTATTGAAATGGATTGGTGCATGACGGACTAGGATAGGACATGGATTTTTGTACTTGGTTGAGGGATGATGGGCTAGAGTAGTACATGAATGTATGACAAGTATTTGTCGTGGATGAAGGACTAGGATTAGGATTTAACATGGGTGGAGGACTAGTAAATGATGAAGGACTAGGATATGAAATGAATGGAAGAATTTGATATGACGTGGATGGAGGACTAGCATATGATGAAGGACTAGGATATGACATGAATGGAAGATTTTGATATGATGTGGATGAAAAACTAAGATAAGATGAAGGACTAAGATATGATGTGGAGGCTTGGAATGGATTAATGGAGGGTTGGTTTCCCTTGTCAAAGTTAGGGTGGGTATGACTAATGGAAGTTTGTTGTGACTTAGTGCCATGGATGGTGTTAGGAGACCCTTGATAGTAGATGGATAGAGGACCAGGGCTATTGGACTGTTGGTAAGAGGGATGGATGGACGAAGGACTAGAGGGTGAGGTGCGTTTGGACTTGCATTGTAGGTATAGCGTTTTGAAGTCCCTAGCAAGTTGTACTTGAACCTGACTATTGAATTGGCATTCAATTTGACTAGCAAGCATGTCATCGTGACTTGAAGACATGATGGTCGATGAAATGAGATGAAGACTATGCAAAGGGACAATGCAAAGTGATAAAAGGGGATGCCTTATGTCAAATGATTTTGAGGAAAGGTTTTCTAACCACTCAAAGTCTGGCCAAATGTCTCGATTTGGATTGTCAAAGGATTGATTTGTAGGATAAGATGATAAATGACAAGGTGAGACTTCCACACTAGACTTATGTGTTGGAAGTAGCTTACCAAAGGACAATGACTTAGGACCGATTTTGTTTGACTTGGTCCAATTACAATGTATTTTTGAGACCAAAAGTTTGACAAAGGATGGAAAGTTTTCCTATCCCAAAGGTGTGAATTTGAGGACTTAAGACTTTTCCTATGTTGATGATGACGATGGATTGCAAGCTAGATGAAGACTAAAATGCAAAGATGGATGACTTGGAAAAGTTCTTTTGCTGGTTTTAGATAGAGACTTCTAGGAAAAGATGCCAGGAAAAAAAAAATGTTTGAAAAATGTTGGCCTCTGGTTTTTGACAGAATTAATGTTTTCCCAATTGATAGGTAAATGTGTCGTTTAAGGTCTCATATGCGCTATAGTCTCAGATGCATCACTCCAAGAAGCAAATGCATTGTAGGATTTTGATGTGTTATGAAGATTGACAAATGTGTTGTTTCAGATTGCAAATGCGGTGCGTTATGATGAATGCATCGTTTGACGAGGCCAATGCATGAGAGACAGCTGATTGCAGTTTTAAGACTTGCAAATGTGACTCAATATAGCAAATGCGGTAGGAAACTCACAAATGCGACTCAATATGTTTCAATTGCGGCTCATCAGAGAAAATGCAGCTCAAGGTGACTCAAATGCGGCTTATCAAAGTGAATGCGGTGCACAAGGTGATGCTTGTGGTTTATCAGAGCAATTGCATTGTAGAGGACAATTTTTTTAGAAACCCGAACACTATTTTTTTGTTTTGACAGGTTTTTTGACCCAGATTTTTGATGTTCAATTTGTTGAAGTCTATTTAAAACAATTGGCAAACACAAAAATTAAAATATTAAGTGTATGTTCAAGCAGACTCACTCTTAATAGTCAAAGGGTCATCATCGCAATCACAACCCACATCTTAAAATCACGCCGACTCACACAACCATGTCACCCTCTAGAGGGCGCCTGTGTTTTTGTCTTTTCCAAGTGCGTACTCAAGGTGACAGAAGTGGATACTGAATCCCTTGAGAAAATAGTCTGTGGTGATTATATGGTGAGTGTCTTGGGGGCATATTCTTCCCTCCCCTTGCACCGTGATTGAGACAATGTATGGTTACTGACACGGCTAGCTTCTACACTATGGCTCTTAGTAAGGGTTTTCGTTCGGCACAGCAAATGATAAACTCCCTCAGGAGACCTCACAACCTTTAGAACAAAGGTTTTGGGGATGGTTATCTTTGCACACTGCCATCGAATTGCGGACTTTCCCCGAATTTGCTTTTGATTATAGTGGGTTGGAAAACCTGGCTTTGGTTGTTCCCACTTAGGTCGTTCCCGTAGGGTGAGTACTTTTTCCCACTACGACAGGCCTTCTAAAGGTTGTAATAAAACATGAAATGCTGAAATATAAAAATGGATAAGTCTAGCTTTTTGATCACCCAGTAAAGGGGAGAGCATATACCTATTATCTAATCAATCACAGTAGACAAGTTGTTCAGTTTTAAACCCAAATGAAAGTGTTCTATTCTACATGAAGATATTGCTTCACAAAAACATGGGGTTCATTTTTTAACCAAACAAAGTAAGTGTGGTGATTATCCTAGATTGATAAATTCCAAATTAAGATTTTCTATCCTAGGATTGGTAGATTGCCAATTAGATGTCTATCCTAGGGTTGGTTCTTTTTAATCTAGAGAAAAAGAAAGAAAAAAAAAAATGAAAATAAAGAAAATAAAAACTAATCAATTTATGGTCGTGTATGCGTCGGATCTAGATTACAAATTTATTTTTTAAAATTTTTTTTTACTAGACATTTGCAGCACGGTATGGCAAATGCAGCTTGGCAGATGCGACTTGGCAAGCAGTTGCGTCTCGTTAGGCAATTGTGGCTCGTGTAGGCTGGCTCGTTAGATGTGATGCAGGATGTTGTTTGTGGTTCTGGTTCTAGCAAATGTGTGTCACTATGGTGGATGTGTCGTTTGCATGCACAGATGTGGCTCGACAGAGCAATTGTGTCACTTTAGGCTGCAGTTGCAGCTTTTCGTGCACCTGTACCTGCAATTTTTTTTTTGAAGCCATACGAAACCTACAAATGTGTTTTAGAATGTTAGGTTCACCAATGTAATGACCTAAAATATCCTCCAAACATCAACAAACTACATTAGTTGTACTTGCAAGTTAATATAAATCAAACAATGGAATACAATAGAGAATAAAAAGAAATGAAATGAATTAGATAGATATCACCCATGTCTTCTCTCCTCCATGCTTCACTTCCATTGTACCTTCTTGAGATTGCTAGTGATAAAAATGAATGCCCTCAACTTTGTGAGCAAATTCTAAAATGTCTAGCCTTAGCAATACCTTTGAAGGATTTGAAATTTAAACTATTGCAATCTAGAATGTTATTCCTATAATGCAAATAGTAAAATGAGTAAAAGCCTAGAATATGAGAATGAAATGCCTATAGTAAAATCTCTTAAACAAATGATCATGGATCCGAAAATGAGATCAAGATTGTCATTTTATAGAAAATGCAATCTTGAATGGACGGACAAGATGAGAGATTGAGGAATACCCTAGAATCAAAGGTCAAGATTCAATAAGGCAACCTCAATTAGGGTTAGGGAAAAATACCCATATGTGTAAATAAGATTTAATTAAATGAATTAAATCTAGACTGAATGTGACAGTGGAGATGAAATTAGTAAAAATCATAAGACAAGACGATGAGATTTTAGAAAATCAATAATTTTGGAAATTACTTGATTTGTAGAAGAATATTTCCCTTTTGAATTAAATTAATTCAAAATAGAAGATTTTGTGAGGTAATTAGTAACTGATTTTTGAAATTAATTACTAAATGAAGAATTAGTTAATTATGTGAGATATTTTTGAATGATTTGTTTTATTTAAAAATATAGAAGTGTCACATGCCATAATTAAATAATTAAAATAATTATTTAATTTAGAAGAAGTAGTTAATTAATTAAATAAATAAATGAATTTATTTAATTAAGAGAGGATTTAGGAATTAGTGACACATTAGATAAATATATTCATTTACTAATCAAGAGGACATTAATGATAAGGATTAATTAAATAAATTGATGACTTTATTTAATTATTAGAAGACTTTGACAATTAGTGACATATTAAACTAAATAAATAAGATTTATTTACTTAATAATTATGAAGAATGAGAAATTATGAGTTAATTAAATAATCTTGAATTATTTAATTAATAGTTGAATGTGGGTTAGAAACATAATTAAAATGTCATAATTATGCTAGGGAAAAAGGTGATAAAATATTGCTTGCAGGCCTAAGACATTTTTAAGTGTCTATAGAAAGAAAATTCATCGATGAAACTCCTCCATGTTTTCAAAATCTAGTTCCTCCTCAACTAGGGAAGAGAAACTATTCTTTAAAAAATATTATGGAATGAACCCAATTTGAATAGGGAGTGAAAACCTCCACTTTTCTTTCACATATTCTACTTCTTCCGGTGGTGGAGATAGACTATGAGACTGCTATTGAGTCCCCGTTGTGGGAGGAATAGTCGGCTGAGAACACATAACAACTATAGGCTGAGGCATTGTCTTTGACCTGGGTTGCACTAAAACACTAGTAGCTCTAGAAGGAGTGACTATCCCCTTCTCTGAAGGGTTTGAAACAACTTCAGATGGTTCAGGGGCCTTGGGAGCCGACCCAAAACTATTTGGTTTATTTTTCTGGTTTGTAACCGTGGTCCACTTTGTTTCAACCTTAGCAGAAGGCTCCATCTGGCGAGGCTTTTCAACATCTCATGACGGTGATGGTGTACGAGGAACTACCAAAGGGCAGTCCTTGATCTTGTAGTCAGCTGATTGGCACCAATAGCACATGTTGGGCAGATTGAAATATGTGACTTTTTGGGTGTGCCTAATAGCTCCTATTTGAATATCTACATAACCTTTCAAATCTTTGGATAAATCAACTTCCACACAAACCTACTTTTGTGGTCAAGCTTGGAAGAACCTATTAGGTTTGATACAAACAACCCTCCCCAAAGAGGAAGCAATGTGGTTCAGGAAGGGCACACATGGGAAAGGAAAACCAAGAAACTCAATCCAGACTGGGACCCGCATTTTGGTGTTGTTTGAGACAACAAAATCCCTAGTGCATGCTTGGAAAACCAACAAGAAGGACCTAACATACAAGGGCCCATGACCTAAAATATCCTGGACATGATTAACTTCCACAAAGTAAAATAGAAAAAATTCTTTGGTCAAGTTTTAGACCATATCAAGGCAGATCCCATGAGGGACCCAGGCCTTGTTGACCCATTCTTTTACCACACTTTCAAGGGAGTCCTCCCAATAAAATAACCCACAAGGGTGTGTTGTTCGAGCCATTGGAAAGTAGAATCAAAATCAAGTAAAGGAAAAACTACATCAGTAGGGGCATCAAAATTCTTACCTCGTGAAAGACTTTCAAAACAAATTTCTGAGAATGTTTGTTCGGATGGGAGCCATTGAACTGTGTCAATGAACCGTTAACACCAACATGAATTTTTGAGATAATACCGATTGAAGGCTTATTAAACCCCTAAAATCATAGTAAATGTGGTCCTACTCAATGAGGGAGGAAATTTCCTACACAGAAGGTGCAACATGATGCAAGAGGGGCCAACGATGACTACAAAAAACAAAAAACTCTAGCAGAGCTCATACACCATTTTTTCAATGCTCAACCGGTCTAGTACTAAATTTCAAATATTCCACTTGTCCATTGAACTAAACTCATCTAAATGCAACTTTCACTAAGGTTAAATGATGAATAAGGTGACTAAATCAAGAATTCAATTTGAATCTAAATGTTTGAATGATGATCCCAATGTAAACAAGATGCAAAACTAAATCAGATCCAAAACACTTTTTTTATTTTAAATGAATATAAGCAATGCAAAAATGAAAATTTACCCTAAATACAATTCTCATTAATGCACAATGAAGAAAACCTAAATGCAATGCAAATCTAATGCAAACTAGGATCTAGGGTTTTAATGCATTGCAAATAAGAAATTAAGATGTCCAATGATGTTGGGTTCACCAAAATGAAACATAGTAAAAGAGAGGCTATGATACCAAACCCCCTTTTTCTAGGTTATAGTTTCATTCAAAATATGAGATCCTAGTGTAACATAGAATTTTGTCTCCACTAGGGTTTCAAGACCTAGGGCAACAATCTTCTATACTTTACATTCAAGGATGACCCTAGAGATCTAATCCCAAGAGTGGAATAGAGGTAAGAGATCTGAAAATGGGGTATCCTAGTGTATGGTTTCAGATTACAAGAGGGGTTCACCACCAAGTTCAAACTTGGAGAAGATAAGGACATGCAAGATGAAATGCAAAAACCTAGTTTGATGCAATGCTTGAATGAATGACCTAGAAATGACCATGAAACAAAAAAAAGCTACAAAACTGAAAGTGTGCACCTAGAATTTGGAGAGAGATGGAATGGAGCTTTGGATTCCTGAAATTGGTACTTTTTAGGCTTGGTGGGACTCATTTGCCATTCTGGATGAATTAGTCCCAGATTTGGGTCTCTGCATAGGATCTCTGCAAAATATCCTATAGTAGGACTCATTTTCCACTCTTGGTGAATGAGTCTAGTTTGGATTTTTTTGAAATTCAAAGTTTGGATCTACTCTTCTTAGTCCACTTAATCTATTCCTACAAGTTCCCAGATCCAAAATTTCCAATTCCAGACTTGTAGGTGACTTTTTATGAATATTATGACCTTATAAATGGGTAAATCACTCCAATATGTTATAACATATTCTTCAATTATCTCCAAGTCTTCAAAGTGCCTAGATCTACAATCACACAAAGAAAGAGAGAGGAAATGTTGATTGTTAGAGAATAAGGGTTTTCCCTGCTCAAACCCCTTTTAGGTAATTAAACCAAATGATGAAATAAGATAATGAACATGAACATGAATTAATGCAGTTAAAACCTTGCCATGATGATGTATCTTGAATTTTTGCAACAATTAATGAAGAATTTTTCCTTGAATGCCTTAGAAATGATCTTGAAAGCTCTCTCGATGACCTTTTGAAGAATTGAAATTATTAACTCTTACATGATTGGCTTGGTGACCTGAAGGTGTGATGAAATAGTGACTTGAGAGCTTGTTTATAAAGGCCATCCACTCACATGACCATTAATTTGATCCCAAAGGCCGACATTGAATAAATTTGAACTTAAAACCCACTTTTCCCACTCAAAGCCTTAAAAATAGGCCAAATGGGATTCATTCACCATCCTAGCTGAATGAGTCACAACTGGATGGGAATCATTCACCTAAGGTGGTGAATGGGTCCCATAAGGGCTATTTTTCATGTTAAAGTGTCAGGGAGTGAAGAATTTAAGATTTTATGTTGATTTTGTCAGGTTTTTTTAATCATAATATGTCTTGGGATACACAATATGGGGTTATAGGGGCCTATTAATTATGATATAAAGGTCATAAATGCAATAAGGCCCAAAATCTAATGGTAAATTTTAAATAAATACACTTTACAACAATAAATTAAGGAAAAATTGGGTCTATTTAGCTTAGAAGGGCCCTAAATCCCATGTGAATGTGAAAGACACATTACAACACTAGATTAGGTCTACATTAGTTTACAAGCCTCCTAAATTTAATTTGAAGATGTAAATAAATACATTTTACAACATTAAATTAAGGTAGAGTTAAGTTAATTTAACTCTAAGAGGGCCCGAGATCTAATGTGGATCTATAAAACACCTCACAACACTAGATAAAGGTGGCATTAAGTCTAATTTATCATTAATTATTCCCATATCAAGTGTGAAAGTGTCAAGGGACACATTTTTCAACACTACACCTAGAACCTTGAAGTAACTATCAACCCAAGAGGTGAACTAAGTCAAGATTTACGGATCTTGTAATCTCTCCTTTATGCAATGATAGGATGGTGAGCTAAATCACAATGTGGGGAGAATAAATCAAACTAAAAAATAAACCCTAATTCTAGGCCTAATACATGTAATGCATGAAACTAATACAAAATAGAAAGAAATAGTAACTTTTTTGGAAAATTAGGGAGTAGATAATGCTATGCAGTTGATCAAATCTTTCTTTTTTTGAAGTGCTAGCAGGGACTCATTTGCCACCAAAGGTGAACGAGTCTTGGAAGGCCTATTCAGTGAGTTTTGAATCTAAAAATGAAGCTTGTACAATGTAGGATTTATTACCCCAAACCCTAACAGGGACTCATTCACCACAATAGGAAAATGGGTCTTGGTAGGTTCTTCTGGAAAACTCTGAATCTGATTTTAAACTTCCAGTTTTGCACTCCTTATTTGCACTTTGAAATTCCTACTTTCGGATCCAAATCTGCTAATAATTTGTACTTGTTGGTAGATAGGGGTTTGCCTCAATCAAACCCCTTTTTGGTAATGAAACCTTTAATGATGAATGAAAATTTGAAACATGTAATATTGTGTGTGCAAATCCTAACCTTAAGTGTGTCTAAGATTAAGATCCCTAAGAATGTAATGGAAATTCTGTTCAATTGTGTCAGAATAGAACCCTAAAAATGAAATGATGAACAATGCAAGTGACCTACTATATAAGATCCCCAAATCCTCTCAATAAGCCATCAATTTGGATATACCTCTCCTTAGGCTAAAAATAGGATGATCATAGAAGATGGAATCACTTAGGAAATAAGCCCTTAGGATTGGTTGTATGTCTTGTTTATCTTCCAACATCTAGAACCCCTCATGATTCTCCATAGGAATACATCATCAACCCTTCACTAATGCTTAATCTTTGACACAAAATGAGCTTGAAGACCTATAATGCTACTCCAAACTTCACTCTTGGTTGCTTCTTGAATGTGAATGCTTGATCTCATGAAAATTCCTTCTTCTCTTAACTTTCTTGAAATCCTCTTCTAGTTGAAATTATGTAAATAACCTTATATTTATACATAACTTGAGAATTAACCTCAAAATTCAAATAATTCAAGGCGACATCAGATCTAGGATTGAATATCATTAAAATCCCACCACAATTAAATTCAAAAAGGGGTCTCATATGTGATGAGGACCCATTCACCACTAAAGGTGAATGGGTCCTAGCACAAATTTCTACGACCATGCTTCAAGGGGGTGAAATAACATCAAAAAATGATTTCAAATTTCAAGAAAGGGGTGTCCAATGTGGAGAGGACCCATTCACCACTAAAGGTGAATGGGTCCTAACACCATTTTTTAGAACCTCAAATTTTCCAAATTAAATGTCATGCAATATCATTATTGGGTGTTGAGATAGATCCTTTAGAAGGTGTAATTAAGAGGGATTGAATTTGAATTAAAGGGCCAATTAAGCTCAAATAACCAAAATTAATTAATGAAACCATAGATAAGTGTGAAAGTATCATACAATACTTTACAACACCCCAAATAAGGTATAATTTAAGTCCATTTTTCTTAGAAGGGTCCTAGATTCAATGTGAATGTGTACAACACATTGCAACTCTAAATCAAGGCATTATTAGGTTAATTTTATATCAATTATTTCTAAATTAAGTGTGAAAAATGGTTAATTTTTTCTACACTACATGAATATCCTCTTCACTACTGCAACAAGTGACTCTTTAGGATCTTGTTGAAATCTAGCCACAAGACAAATTACATACATGATATCTGGTCTAGTAATAGTTAGATATAGCATTTCTCCAATTGTTGATTTATATTTCCTCTGATCAGTCTTAGGAGATTCATCATTCTTACTTAGCTTGCAACTAGTAACCATAGGAGTACATACTAGTTTCTAATCTTTGATTCCAAAATTATTCAACATTTCCTTGACATACTTTGATTGTGAAATGAATATACCCTTCTTTGTCTAATTAATTTGCAACCCAAGGAAGAAATTCATCTCCCTAAACATAAACATCTCAAACTCTTTTTGCATCCCTTCTAAAAAATTCTTACACATAGCTTCATTTTCTCCAAATATTATATCATCAACATACACAACCATAATCAAGAGTTTATCTTTTTCAGCTTTGAAATAAATATTACTATCTACAGTACCTTGATTGAATCCTTTTTGCATCAAGCACCTATCCAACCTTGCATACCAAGCTCTAGGAGCTTTCTTCAATCCATATAATGCCTTCTTCAATCTGTAGACCACATCCGATTTATCTGATAATTGAAATCCTTTTGATTGTTTAATGTATACCTCTTCTTCCAACTCACCATTCAAGAAATCATAATTCACATCCATTTGATAGACGTTGAAATCTTTGTGTTCTACAAAAGCGAAAAAAATCCTAATATCTTCCATTCTTGCCACCAGAGTAAATGTCTCCTCAAAATCTATTCCCTCTACTTGTTATTAACCCTTACACACAAGTCATGCCTTGTTTCTTATAACTTCTTTGGATCCTGATTTAGTTTTTTTTGGAATACCCACTTAGTTCCAATCACATTATTGTTTGTTGGTCTTGGGACAAGTTTCCAAGTTTCATTATTCTCAATCTACATTAGTTATTCTTCCATATAATTAATCCAATACTCATCCTTGCATGCTTGAATCATTATTTCAGGTTGAAATTTAGATTGAGTAAACATAGATTTACCTATTCTTCAACCATAATAGATTTTCTTCTTGTCAACACAAAGTTTCTCTTGTCACCAATGATTTGATCTTCAGAATGATTCTTTTGTACATACTTAGGGGTCTTAGGGATCCTTTTTGGAGATTGTTCCTATCCAATCTAAACTTCTTTTTCCTTATCTTCATCTTGTCATTTTCTCTACAAGAGTACTCGTTTGATTCATATCCATCTATCACAACAAAATTCTTCTATAGTTCTTCATCTAACTTTACATTTGCACTTTCAATAATCTTCTTCAGTCTCTTCTTGTAGCACCAATAAGCTTTTATTCTTGTAGAATATCCAAGGAATATACCTTCATCAGATCTTGTATCAAAATTACCTAATTTTTCTTCATCTCTTCTGATATAGCACTTTCTTCCAAACACTCAAATATTTGAAAGTAGGATTTATTCCATACCACAAATCATAGGAGTATTTCCACTATTTTCTATTGCTTCAACTTTGTTAAGAATGTAGACAATAGTATGAATTGCTTCTCTCTAGTAGAATTTCAATAGGTTTACCTCTTTCATCATTGTTCTTGTAGCTTCCTGAATAGTCCTATTCTTTTTTTTAACCACTCCATTTTGCTGATGAGTCCTAGAGGCAAATAAATGCCTCTTTAGAGGTGAAATCTCCACCTATTTCAGACCTCAAACATTTTATTTTTATATCCATTTCATTCTCAACCATAACATTAAATTCTTTGAACTTATCTAGAGCTTCTAATTTTTCTTTTGAGAAAAGTAACCCATGTCATTCTAGAATAATCATCAATTAATAGCAGGAAACACCTGTCACCTTAAAAACTTCTTACTCTAGTAGGACCACAAAGTTCTGTATGCACCAGTCTAACAGTTTGATAGTATATTTTTCTTTGACTCTGAAACTTCTTATTTGCTTCCTAATTTGGCATTCCTTGTAAACAACATTAATGGGCTTTGTAATCCTTGGTATATCTCTTACATCTTGAACTAAACTAATCCTCACTAAGCAATCAAAGTTAATATGACCCATCCTTCTATGTCATATCCAAATTTCACTAATCTAAGTCATAAAGCAATGGCCATCAACACCTTTGAGTTGATAAACATTTCCATTTTTTCTTCTTCCAAAACAAACCATAGTTTTGAAGCTCTTTTTGATCTCACATACATCATCCTAAAACATAAGATATATATTTTTCTACACATTTGTACAACACTCAAAATGTTATCTCTCAAACCATTAATATAAAGATCATCTATATTATGCTTACCATCAAAAGTGATAGAACCTTTTCCACTTTTATCTTAACAAATGTATCATCACCAAAATTAACTAGACCTCCTTCATATTTCTCAAGTTTAATAAAAAACTTACTTTTGTCACTGGTCATATGATTTGAGCATCCATTGCCAATAATCCAATAGTTCTCCTTTCTAGCATGAAGATCAATCACCATAGAATTATAACCTATTTTTAGAGAAATTTCCTTCACACACCTCTCAAAGTTAGAAAAAATTGTTTTATCTTTAATATCCATGAAGAAGCTTTCACTATCTTCATCATCCCCATAATTAGATTCAACATCAGATATACAAGCATCTTCTCTAACATAATAATTTTTCTTAATTGATTTACCTTTATCTTCTTTGTTCTTGTCATTAAAAGCTCTATTTGGACACCTTGAAGCATAATTCAACCTATCTTACCACAACTAAAAAATTTGAAAGGAAAATTACCTCTGCATTTACCAATACCATTTTTCATTTTCCTTACAAATTTTACTTGTACATCATCAAGATCCTCTTGATCTGATTCCTTGATCCTTTCTAATTTGCCAGCCTTAAAAGCAGTCTCAACTTTTGTATTACTTGTACTAAATTCTCTTATTTCAAAAGAAGATAAAGCACCATACAATTGTTCTCTAGAGTATTTAATTAAAACTTGAACCTCCTCAATAGCATAAACTTTATGACTGTAAGATTTAGGAAGAGTTCTCAGTACCCTCTTTACTACTACTTCTTCAAGATTTCCACCAAAACCTTTGATAGAATTGACAAGTTAATGTCCACCTTCTACATGTAGCTTATAATTGTTTCATGTTTAGATATTTGCAAGCTGTGAAATGTGATTTTTAGATTCTACATCTTAGCTTGCTTGACCTTATCATCTCCTTCATAAATACTTTCCAATTTTGTCTACATCTCTCTAGTAGATTTCAAACTCATAAATTTCACAAGTTCAGTATTAGAAATATCACTTAAAAGAGCATACTTTGCTTTCCCATTGTTCTCATAGGCCTTTATCTCATCACCAGTATTTAGACCACTAGTAGGCATAGTATATCCATTCTCAATAGACTTCCAAACTCCAAATCCAATATATATCAGGAAACCTTCCATCCTTATCTTCTAGAAACCATAGTTTGATCCATCAAACAAAGAAGCATCCCTCTTGTTCACCATATCAGATCTACCTCAAGTAGTTAAGATCTTCTTCCAAGTAACCTTTCTTTGATACCAATTTTTTAATATAGACAAGACAGCTGAGAGGGGGGTGAATCAGTTTTCAATTAAAACTTCAAAACCCTCATAAACATTCAGATCCTTTTCAACTTAGTTAACCCTTAAACTATTTGAATAATTTAGTGTGAGAGAAGATAACAAAAAATAGAAAAACATCAACACCATGCACAATAAAACACAAAATTTACATGGAAAACCCAAGAAGGGAAAGGGTATGTGCAAGATCATCATGGAAAAAATAGGCCATTAAGTGGCAATGAAAATTCACAAAATTAGAGTTAGGCAATTTGACGTAAAAATTTGAATAAGTTATCAATATTATTTCCAAAATATGTAAGAATAGAATTTGTAGAAAATTAAATGTAGTTTCTAAATTGCTAGGTTTATTTAAATAAAATAGAAATCTATTTGGTGAAAATTTGAAATTTCAATGCAGTAGTACTTAAATTTCAGGGAAAAAATAAGTAGGTGTATGTATGACCACCCTAACCAAAATAAAATGATAATATTTTTTTATACGATTTTAGATATAAGTAGAGGACTCATGTCTCAATGTGATTATTTTTTTGTAATATTCTTCCAAGTAAATATCTAATTATGATTTTTTTGTTACAAATTTTATAAAATATAAAAACTTGTATATTTAACCACCTTAACTTGATCAAAACTTCATGAAATTCATTTTTTTTTTAATCCTATAGTATGTGAAGCATAAAATGTGACACATGTTTCAAATTCAAAAAAATTGATACCATTTGAAAGCTATAGATGTTTTTCAATCATCCTATCAATCAGGAATTTATTTGTAATTCAAATATAAAATAAATAATAATAATTTATTAAATTCAAAGTAAAGCATAATTTATATTGGTGTAAAGCTAAGAATCTCCTCTAAAAACCCTTTTTGTTTCATCAATTTTGGGTAAAAATAAGGTCGTCAGCCACATGGGCCATCATATCACTTACATATCGACACTTTTTGGCCCATGATGATCTTGCACATATGCAAAAAACCATGGTGAGGATTGGGTATGTGCAGGATCATCATGGAAAAAATAGGCCCCTAAGTGGCAATAAAAATATAGAAAATCAAAGTTAGACAACTTGACGTAAAAATTTGAATAATTTATCTATATTATTTCAAAAAAATGTAAAAATAGACTATGTAGAAAATTGAATGCAGTTTCTAAACTACTAGACCTTTATTTTTAAAAAAAAAACCTATTTGGTGAAAATTTGAAATTTTAATGCAGTAGTATTTAAATTTCAGGGTAAAAACAAGAAGTAGGTGTCTGTCTGACCACCATAACCACAATAAAATGACAATATTTTTTTATAATATTTTATATATAAGTAGAGGACTCATGTCCCAATGTGATGCATATTTTTTTATAATTTTTTCCAAGTAAATAATTAATTATGAATTTTTTATTACAACTTTTAAAAAATATAAAAGTTTGTCTATCTGACCACCTTAACTTAGTCAAAAATTCATGAAATTCATTTTTTTTTTTTAATCCTATAGTATGCAAAGTATAGAATGTGACGCATGTTTCAGATTCAAAAAATGTGATACCATTTGAAAGTTATAGATGTTTTTCAATCAACCTATCAATCAGGACTTTAATTGTAATTCTAATAGAAAATGAATAATAATTATTTATTAAATACAAAGTAAAGCATAATTTATATTGGTGGAAATCTAAGAATCTCCTCTAAAAACCCTTTTTGTTTCATCAATTTTGGGTAAAAAAAGTCATCAGCCACATGGGCCATCATATGGCTTACATATCGCCACTTTTTGGCCCATCATGATCCTGCACATACCCAATTAGCTCACAATGTAAATTAATTTCAACACCAAATGCAAAGGGCTAACTACTGGAGGGCTCACTACTCAAAAGAAAGAAGGGCTCATAGCCATATTATAGAAAAGAAGAAAGAAGGATGTTACAGTGAGACATCCATCTCAATGTATTATAAAATATCCATCACACCATCACCAACACATTTGTAGCCTCTCTAAGGATTGTAGACACCTTGTTCTCACTACTTCTAGTAGTCTAACTCATTAAGCTCACAGTACACTTCACAACTCTATAATTTGCATCACATACTTCATGACACAATTCTCCATCAATACAAAACTTATTTATACTTTCTTCAACCTTGAAAAATTTCTCCAAGATTAGCTATGCACCTCAACCATGGAAATTTAAATTAGGTCGGCACTAAGAATTCTCACGGTGGAACATAATGGAAGTGGATCACACCACATCTTAAGTCAGACCCAAATCAGACATATATGCCACACCAAGCTTCCACAATTACCTTAAAGAAAATCCATAATTATTGTAAACACCCAAGGTTAGTTGAACCGGTGTAAACATCATTAACATGGTGTTTCCACAATAAGTGTGTCTCACTTTTGGGACATGCTGTTTTTTTCTTGAAATCACTAGTTTTAGGAAAACTAATGATTTAAACCTTGATAGATTCCATATAAATGGTTTTAATTGAAGAGGGGTAGATAAGACCACCTTAGATCAAACCCCCTTGGATAGAACCCCTCTAGTATTAAATCATACCCATAATGGAGTCTCCTTCACACCTATCAAAATGCTAGTAAAAGCCACTTTTTCTTTACCTTTTGAAGGATTAAATATCATTTAGAAATTATATTTTTCAATATTGTATCCCTCAAAATGAGCTTTCCAACAAGTATAGTTTTGATATGTTTTCATTTTATCCCATATTTAATTTTTAATTTTTATTGAACATAGGTTTTTCTTTAAACATCAAGATCTTCATTTTGCAGAGGTGGAAAAATAGTAAACCATTATTATTTTTTTTTAAAAATACCCTTTCCCTAAGTATTGATGTCCTTATTTCACCAAAAGAAAATTAGATTTTGATATATACATAAGTTAGGTTAGACAACACACACGTATATCCAAATTATAGTTACAATGACTTCAAAAATTAATTAAAAAAATATATGTAACAAAAAATTATGAAACAATATGCTTACCCTAGATATTAATGTTGAGAATCTATATTTCAAAAATTAGAATTTTATCCTTTATAGAAAAAAAAATTATGTTGGATGACACAAACGTTACTTTCTAAAATTGTTGTTTTCTATTTAAAACTCATTATTAAAGGAGATGTTGAAAGATTCATGATTAATTTTTAAAAAAATTAAAAAATATATAAATATTTAGAATCTATGCAAAAATTTCCTTAAATTACTAGTTCACATCTTCTTCAAATTATTAATAGTTTAGCTTCTATAGGTCTCAGAAGATGAAGATCCAGTTAAAGAATATTGATGTAAATGTCTATCTTGGGAAAAAAGTGAGACACAATATTTTCATTTCAACCAACATTTAAGTGCATTCTTCCTCAAATCCAAAGACGACTCACAAACCACACACAACACTTGAACACAATCTAGAATATTCCACAAACATCCTGAAATCCAACAAATTCCTTCGCACCAACTTTCACTTCAAGAATGTACACACCCATTACACTCAAACAAACTTCCATACATTATAAATCAAGGAACCAACTTACCGAGCTTCAAACCATGAACAACTTCCATTGTAGGTAGATATGATCATTATCAACACACTTACAAAACTGCAAGACAAAAAACCAAATTGCAGAGAAATGCGGAGAAAAACCATTTCTCCCAAACACAACTACAACACACAATTCACACATTGGTGAACACAACTTCTTATGCACTATAATACAAACCAAAAAAAAATAGATATAAAATCTATAAACACCTCTGACTAACATAACCAAATCGCACAAGTAGATTTTCAACCATGAAGAAATGTAAAGAAAAACTAGAACACCACACTATACACCAAAACACCTTTGCAACATACTATTTACTCTTTTATTCAAATTTTCTCAAAAGAACTTTAAAACCAAGCACAAGAGACACATACTCATCATCTATAGTACTTCCTCATCATCACTAAACCAACAACATACATCAATAGAAGCTTATCAAAGAAACACTAGAGGTTGACACCAGTAGCACTTACCAATGACAACATAATGAAAATAATCAAAGAATCAACACAACTTCTCAACCATTACCTACTGAAATTAATGACAACACAAACATAATCCTAAAACAATATCCTCCAAGCTTGTTGACATCAATGACAACACCAACTACACATACTTGCAACATAGTGATGGTTTTTCTTAGGAATGTAGTTATCTAGAATGTTTTGATCTTTAGCTATCATAACATACCATTAAGTTAGATCCAAATGGTAATTATTTTAGGAAGAAATAAAAAAATTTGAATCCAAAAATTGAGCCCCTCATGAAGCAATCGAATTGAACAAACTACTAGAGAGACACATTATTTTTCCTATCAAACACACACCTTGGGTCTCAAATTTGGTACTTGTGAGGAAGAAGATTTCAGAGATAAGATTGTGTGTTGAATTTGGAGACTTGAATAGAGCCTCTTTGATAGACCATTAATCATTTCCCTCTATGGAACAAATTTCACAAGTTGTAAAAGGTTTAGAATTCCTCTCTCCTAGATGGTTATTCTAGTTATAATTATATTTTGGTTAAGGAAGAAGGTTAGTTTAAGAAAAAAATGACTACTAAATGGGGGAAATATTATTATGAAAATTTCCCTTTGGTTTATCTAATATAAGGAAAATTTTCAAAGAGCCGTGGATAAGATATTTAAAGGAATACATAATAAAATTGTACTTGTTTATCCTCATGAAATTATAGTATTTTTTTACAGATTCTAAGGATCATTTATCTCATCTCAAGTGGGTTTTTGATAGGTGTAGGTAGTCTGGAGTGTCACTTAATCCCAAGAAGTATATATTTATAGTCCATGAAGGTAAAACCCTTGGCTATATTGTATCATAAAATAGAATTGCAATTTATCTTGATCTAGAGTAGGTGTTATCTTAACATTGCCTTTACCTAGCCATAAGAAAGGATCGCGAAGATTTTTAGGAAGGAAAAACTTTGTTAGGAGGTTATGAAATAACTAACCTCCATGTTAAAGAATAATATGTCTTTTAGTTTGATAAGGGAAGGAAAATATAATTTGAAAGCCATAAAACGAGTTATATTAGAAATCCCCACTCTTATAAATCCTATTTTTTTCAAGGATTTCACCTTGTATTATTTTGGAAGCATAGATATCATCTTAGCCATGTTGGTACAAAATAATTAATAAGGTATGGAACAAACAATAGCCTTCTTTAGCCAAGGTTTGGAATAATATGAGGAAATGTATTATTTTGTAGAAAAAAAGTAGTTTTTGTCATAAGAAGTTAGAATAAATTTAGGCACTTGGTTTCCAATAATAAGATTCATTTAATGGTCTCACATCCAAGTGTTAAAGATTTTAATTTTAAGATAGGATTTGAATGAAAAAAGACTTGGTTGGATTACAAAGGTAATGGAATATGATGTAGATATTAAAGTTAGCTTGAGCTAGTTAGAGGTAAAGTCTTGTGTGAGTTTTTAGCTTCAATTTTAAAAGATGATTAGGATGTTTTCCTATTATTGAAAAATGATTCACAATATGTTTTACCTTCATCTCATTCAAGTTGGACACATGATATGGTACATTTCCTTTAAACATGTGAGTATCCTTAAGGATTAGATAAATAAAAATTAAGGTACTTTAGACTTAAGTCTATTCCTTATGTGCTCTTGGATGATATACTATTTATAAAATATTTTAGTGGTATTCTCATGAGATTCATTTAAACTAATCATATTGATTTTGTTTTACAATAATTTCATGATGGGGAAACGAGATATTTTTCTCCCAATACTACAACATTCAAAATAATGAAGGCTAGTTAATATTGGTCCAACGTATTTAATGATGATTATGCATTGGTAATAAAGTGTAAGAAAGTGAATTCTTTATAGGAAAAAAATTAGCAGCTCTTCCTTTGCAACAATTTGAAGTAGAACAACCATTCATGAAATGGGGTTTGGATTTCATAGGAGTGGTTAACCCACCTTCAAGTGTAGGACATAAGTGGGTGTTAATAACCATCACTTGTTTCTCAAGGTGGAGAAATTACATAGAAATTAAGGAGGCTAATGAAAATTAGTCTAAGACTTCTATGAAGACATTGCTAAAAGCTTTAGAGTTCCTGATTCTATTATCTTTGTAATTCCATGACTTATTTTGGCATTAAAGTAAGTGATTGGGAGATTAAAAATGAAATTTATTTGGGTATATCATCTAATTACTACCCCTAAGGAAATAGAGTAGTTGAGTGTACCAACAAGAATATAATTAGATTCATAAAAAGGACCATAGAAGATAATCAAAGATCATGGCATACCAAGTTGAAATTAGCCTTATGGGTTGATAATATTACTCCTAAGTGTTCAATTGGTGACTCACCTTACTTTCTTATTTATGTTAAAGAGGCAAAAATACATATATCATTTGAATTACCATCTTTTGAGGATGGAGAAAAATCCAATGTCAATCATTTTTGCAAAGTTAAGGGATTTGGAAGAGAATAGAAACAAGAAAATACATGTAATGGAGTTTCATCAAGCTCAAATAAAAAAGTATTTTAACAATAAAATAACTATCTAAATTTTTAAAGGAGATGTTATTCTCAAGTGGGATGAGGTGAAAAATAGACTTGGAAGGCACACCAAATTTGACTCCATGTGGAGTGGACCATTTATGAATTTCAGTTGTAAACAACATAATGCCTTTTAGTTTTCCAAGCTAGATGGTGAAGAGCTACCTATCCCAATCAATTGGATATACCTCGAGCACTATTAATGAGGTTTTCGTTCACTCTTCTACATATTAGGATAGGTTTTTCATTTTGAATGTTGTTGCACCATGTTTAGGTTTGTCCTTTCCTCCAAATTTTTATGCACAAGTAGTTAGGTCATGTTTTGAGTCTATCTTTTAGGTAGTTTTTTGTATGTCTTTTTTTCATTTTCTATTTGGAAGGTGCTAACAACTATTCATCAATTTTTAGGTCATTTCTTTCAAAGTGTTTTAGGTCCTCCATGACTTTTTTTCTAATGGAAATCCAAAGCTACTAGTCTTAAATTCTTAGTAGGAAAGAATCCCATTTAGGTCACCAAAGATGTTAATTATTTTAGTCTCACCTTGGTCTAGGTTCTACATGATCATCATTTTGAGTATAAGTTTTTTGAAAGTTTTAAATCATGTTCAAAAAAATAAAAGACATAATATTGAATAAGTCTTAGGTGCTCCAAAGAAAAAAAAATTAATGCTGAGCCTTCATGCCAAGAGAGGGAAAGAGTTAGGTTTGTCTCCTTTTGGAAGTTTTAAGATTGACCCACATTGCATGAAAAATACTATACTAGGATTTTGGGTTTTTTGAATTGAAGGTGTTTCCATGTTTGGCATGGAAGAAATACCGTGTTGCTGTAGTCTTCGTCCATGTTGTAGAATAAGGAAGAGGAAGAATACAAAACTACTTTGAAGGGAAACTATGTAGCCTATCTTTTTTGTGGAACTTAATGATAAGACTTAGGGAACTTTGTAGACAAATGGCTTGTAGCAAACAATGATATAAATGTGAGTTGAAACTCTTACAAATCAATGTACTATTTAGATAAATCTCAAGCCTCTTTCTTGTAACAATATTTCTTCTAAGAATTTCCTTTATAAATCAAGTCCAAAAATAAATATACTATAGGTAAATTATGTACACATATCTTGCATAAAAATTACTAAAATTGGATTCTCTAAATATTGCTAATGTATATGAAACATATCATAGACTAAAAATGTAGAGGTAGGTTTGGAAGCCTCATCCATATTATAGAATTAAAATATTATTTTGAAAGAGAACTAGACCTTGAAGACCATACATTTATGCCAAAATAAGCCTTTTCACAAAATAAATTTCCTCTCTTTGGTATAGCTTCCTTATTAGAGATGTACAAACCACTAATAACCATCCTTTCACACATAGATAATGAATTCATCTTTCACCAGAAAAAATAGTGGTTTAACAACCACTCATGAAGTATTACCATAATATGTAATGAATTAAGAAACTCCCAAGTCAAAGTAATACTTTGGAGTAATTCTACCCTTTCATCCACTATATCCATATAATTAACAATCAACACATGCTCATTATTAATCACATTATTAGTTGTCACTTCTATATCATGTTTGATTATAGTTAATATAATGTCCAAGGAACCCTTACGTGCACCAAATGATTCAAGTCCTTTGCAACTAGAAACAACCTCTTATCATCCTTGAACTCACACAAAGCTAAGGCTATTAATGTCAGAAAGGAATGAAGAAGAGGACACAAGGGGAAAGAGTCACTCCAAATCTATAAGACTATCAATTTATTTCTTGCAAGAGAGATAATCCCTAGGATCACCGTTCACTTGAGATTTAATTGATGGAGAAGAAAAAATGGCAAAGAACACTTTATTTTCTTTAGAGGTAGAAGAACACATTTAGGAGGAATATGTGAAAGCATCAACACCATAAAGGAAGTCAATTGTACCTCAATGACACAATCATTAGATCTTGCAACCTTGCCTACTTACAATACAAGATGTCAACTACCACTATTTGAACTAAGGATGTTTGAAGGTAGAAGCACTTGTAGACCTATGGTTTTATAAAGAATCTTGTAGATTTTTTCAATAGTAAGCTCATGCTTCCCTTCCAATAGAATATAAAAGTAAAATCTTATGAACACTACTATATATATCTTAATTACATCTATCTAAAAAATGACAAGAAATATCTGTTTCAAGCTATTTTATTTATAAGTTATTTTTTTAATGTCGAAACTATTTATTTACTATATACATACATAAACACATAATTTTAATGCTTAGTTGAGAATTAATTTACTTTTTTATTTAATTTTTAATTTTACTTTTGAAAACCCACCATTTGATACTTCAATTTTAATTTTGAAAATTTAATAAAATATTATATAATTATATAATTTTTCTTTTTAGACGATAATATATATTTAAAAATTTTAGCCGAGATTTCAGCCTGAAACAAGTCTTGCACCTCCAAACCACTCTTGGGTCGTTAGAAAACAAGTTTTAGCTACCATTTAATGGTAAATACCTCCAAAATCTCACTTATCACGTAAAAGAAGATAAATACTGATTTTTCAATTGGATGGAATCTTTTATTTCCATTTGTAATGTTTTTGTCAATTTGATAGGAACTTTCTTTTTTTCATTTGCATTGCTTTATGTTTTAAATTTGTATGCGAATATTTCAAAATCAGTTAATACTTAATTTCTTTAAGGAAAGAATCTAGATTTTTCTAAGTTTATTTCATTTTATTATTTAGCACTTATTATTAATTGTTTAATCTTGTCATATACAAGTAGAATTTGAAGCACATAGCATTTGCATGCACCCATGCACAAACATGTACTCTCTAACATATTAACATACGTATAATTTTCTACCAGTGTAATCCTTGAACCTCATTTAGATGCAAATGCTAGTATATTATATGTTACATATAATTTTCTATCAACATAATCCTTGAACCTCCTTTAAATGCAAATGCTAATATATTATATGTTTAAAAAATAAATAACTATTTTACTCAATAAAAATTAACTAATTCCTATAATTGATTATGGGTGCTAATATTAGCTATATTTTATTGTCAATTCAATATAAAAAACAAAGCTGTTTTTTCACCATTCAAAATAATTACTAGGGTTGTGAGAACAAGAAATGTTTGGTGTAGAGTCTATTCTGTGTTATCTTTTATCCTAATCACTGTTCTGTGTGTTGTCGATACTCAGTGACGTTTGATGCATACTCACATTCCGCACCAATGTAATCTTGGCAAAACTAGATTTAAATCTCTTTCCCTAATGTACTATACGTCATATCAGTACTCGATTTGCATATAAAAGCATCTCATAATGTATAGTAGACAATTATCTGTCCTGAAACAAAGGATACGTAACACGATATACTTGAGTGGGCACACCCCAAGACTTCATCCTTCCACATCTAAACATAAAATAGTGATTCGTAGACCTAGTTTTGATATATTACAATGACATTTTCCATCACCTTTTTTCCCATCATTTTTTTTCCTTGTCGTGCTTGATTCCATCACCTTTCTTTTCATTATCGTCCTTCTTCTCATGTAGGTACTTTTCACCCTACATTTTGATGTATTTTAAAGTAAAATAAATAATTGAAAGTCTTATACAAAGATACAAAGTAATTTCTTTGAAGGTGGTCTTTATGGTTACAAAACATGTGAAAGAAATATTAGTATAATTAGAAAGCATTCTTAACATAAAAATATCATTGTAAACAATCAACACAAATTCATGGAATGTCTTATCTATCAAATTTTGGATGTAGTCATGATGAAGTGACTGAGTTGATCTCCATGAAAATTTAGAAAAGAGGTTGGAACAAGGTGTTGATAAACAAGGTGAAACTACTATGATAAAATCTCCTTCAAAGTGCATATGAATTTGAAATTAATTTTTTAGTATAAGATTACCATAAAAAATAATATGTAGACGTGCAAATCACCAATGAAAATAAATTTATCAAACCATAGCGATACAAGATTTATGTGGAGAAATTGTTTTAGGAAAAAATCTCACTAGAATAAAAGAAAAATTATGTATTAGTATTTGTTAGTGTGAACAAAAATATCATCTAATTAATTTACCATCTAGATCTTGTTTACACTAATTTAAATTAAATTTCACAGTGTACACAAAGAATACTTATCATTTTATGTCTCATATCATAAAATTGTCACATCCTTAAGATCAAAGACTAAAAATAAAAGAAAAAAATGAAAAAGACAAATTAATAATCTTGTCTAGACAACTTACTGTCACCTACACCATTGTAGGCAGAGGTATGACACCCCTATGTAGACTTTAATTCCTTGAAGGTACTCCTTGAAGGACATGAGGAGATGGCACAAGTATGGGCTTGGTAGGGTATGGACATCCCTTGTCTCATTTCTGAGGTGTGTCTCATGGAGTATATTATGTATAGACTAGATGGAGGCATTTGGTTTATAGGCATGTAGAGAGGAGAGGGTAAAAAGGCAATGCAGACAAGGGTCTATCCTCTCATGTGAATCATGTTCAATGTCCAAGGTAGCTCGTATTCTATGTCACCTTTTGTGCATCGACCGAGTAAGAATTGGCAGGCATAAAAAGCCAAACCCACAAACTTTGACAACACCCACTTGCCTGTGCAGAAGTGATAGTACTAAAATGGATTATAGACTTCCATCAAAGAGTAGAGGATAGAGAAACTTTCAAACAAATGTAGTTGGCAAGCGTAACTTGAGATTCCCCAACCTTTGACAGTATCCTCCCTGCCCGTGATGAAATGGGAGCCAGCTCTACATGAGCTCTTCGAGAGGACAAGGAGAGACGTGGTAGAGGAGGAGAAGGTACGATGTTTTGCTTAGGTCAGAGAGCATAAAAACTCTTTGACAAGATGACATTTGTTGTATGCATTGGACTCACGAATGGGCATTCCAATTACCATTCTTTTGGTATAGTCTCCACTATATTGTTGTAAGAAAATTCTAGTTGTAAAAGTTATGTAAGGTTACAAGCGATGGTGAAGTGGCTCCAAACAAACTAGTGTTGGATAAACATAGAACATTTAGCTCTTTCAAATTCTCTATCTCTTTAGAAGACTTTATGGTGATTAATCTGGAAATGACGTGCACTCTATTCATAAATAGAGGTTGGGATTTACCTCAAGTCCTTTTTGGAGGAGGAAATATGTCAAATGTATGTAAAGATGGACTGGTTTGAAGAGCTTTTGGAGTGTACATGGTGTTGCATTTGTAGGTTTCATTATGCTTCTCTATTGCCAATAGAGTTCGTTGGGTGACAAATTCTACCGCTGGGATGAGTACATCCAGTTTCAATGCTATTTGTGGAATTGTCTATGGGAGGTATGAGATTTAATTATTAATTACAAATGAGTGGAAATCGTAGATTAGACTAGAATCTTGTTACTTGCTGATATTATGGAAGCTATTTTAGTAGAGGTATTAGCTGATTCACTAACCATTGCATTCTTCTTGTTAATCTTTACAAGGTATTGCGATGTTCTTAATTGGAATTGTCTATGCAGCATACAATCTGGTCATTTGATCAGATTTATTAATTAATTAAAAATAAAGATAACATTATATATCATTGTATTCTAGATAGTAGATATTGAAATATTATATTTATGGAATTGGTTTTTTTTAAAATATAATTATGTATTGCATTTTGATGTTCTTAAGGTTGTAGTACATAGCTATTACATTGACCTATCTTAACTATATATGCAATATTTCACTATGTTGTTGTTAGGATAATTATATATTTTAACCTTGATTATTAAGTGGAAATGATAGTCTTTAGATCATTAAATATTAAGAATATTGATATTATTGGATTGGAAGGTCATGTTATTTCTCATATCCCCTTTTTAAATTTAACACTTTCTATTTATAGTAAGTCTGATTTCCTAAAATAGCAAGTCAGGTTGTGTGAATGAATTGGGAAAGTTGATTTTTTAAAATGAATTAATTAGATTATTCCTGATGGAAAATTAACAAATATTCATAAATTATTATTGGGGTCCAAGGTGGGTGTGGATTTTTGGAAAAAAACAAAAATCTTGTGATTTGGCTTTTTAGTGGTGCAATTAACGATTCATTTTTGGCAAATTGGAGTGGAATTTTTAATGGTGATTTTATTCCTAGCTTCAAAAGTTACAACCTTGGCATGCAAAATTCCTCGCTTGGACATTGGATTTTGGGGGCCCATGTTTTCTTGAAATGAGTTTCAAATTACTATTTTTCCTCTGAAGAGTTTATTCATTCTATGCATTATTTTCCTTTCACGAGTAGTGGCTTACCTGTAGAGATTGATAAATCATTGTAGGAATAATATCCAAGGTTTGTAAGCCAAGGGGATTGAGGCTCAAAGATAGTGGTTTTGAGGGTCTCTAGGAGTAATTTCATCCAAAATTTCTAGAAGTGTTGAAAGTCCATAGTTTTTATGTTGATTTTGTCAAATAGTTGGTAGGAGTTGTGTGGTTTGGTGTGCTTAGTGAATTTTTGGAGTTTCAGTATGTGTTGTTATTGTTGATGTTATAGTGGCGGGTTTATCCTTCACCCGATTTGAGCATTAAATAATAAATATTGAACAAATAAATAAATAATTTCTACTTATTTATTTCTAGCTGACCCAAGTGAAGAGACACTTCATTTAAAATGATAATTTATATTTTATTTCAACCGATTTTACAAAAATTCACTCCCTCTTGCAAATATGTCCCTCTTGTGTAAGAGGCTGACTCTTCATGAAGAGTCACCTCAAGCATATATATTCAAGGTGTCTCACTCTCATTTTTTAATTTGAATTCATTTGAAGACAACTTTGCGCCATTAGAAGGAGATCGTCATTTTGCAGTTGATCGATATTTATTCATCAAGCATATTATAATTAAGGAGACATGATATTCTTTGTATAATCACACCGAGGAGAGGTGCTTTCTTCATAGCTTCAGATCGACTGATTGTTTGGCCAAATTGTAAAGAAAATTTTTACTTCTTCATTCAATATATAAGTGATATATTTGTGGCTAGGTTTTTCTCCCTCAAGAAGGAGGGTTTTCCTAGGGTATTTGTTGTGTCTTATTGTTCATAATTCTGTATTTCTTCTTAATTCAATTTTGATCATAAACTTAACATGGTATCAGAGAGGGTTTAAGCAAGATCAGATGAGATTTGTTTTAAACAACAAAGTCTTCTTCTCTTCTTCTCATCTAAGAGAGTCTATCCAAGCATCAAAAATGGTGAACAGAGTCAAGGTTGAAGATAGACTTGATGGTGCATCTAATTTCACCTCTTGGAAATTTAGAGTCCTTATTGCACTAGAGGAAAATGATCTTCTAGACTTCATGAATGATGATGTGCCTGAGCCATTTGATGATGCTGAGAAAGTTCAATGGAAGAAGAAAGACATGAAGGCTAGGCAGATCTTGATATATTCCATGAAGGATCATCTTGTGTCGATTATCTCCAAGATGATGACAACCAAAGATATGTTCGAGGCTCTACAAGGCTTGTATGAGATCAACAACACCAACAAAGCTCTTGCCTTGAGACAAAAATTCCATCATATAAAAATGACTAAGGGAGATTCAATCATATCCTTCTTCATGAAGATTACTGAGTTGCGAGATCAGTTATGTGCAATTGGAGATAAAGTTGAAGATAGAGACCTAGTTATGTTGGCACTCAATGGTCTTCCTCAATCTTGGGAGCCCTTTATCCAAAGCATTAGTGGAAAAACTAAATTTCCCTTGCTGATCATCTTCAAGCCAATGACATTCAAGAGGATTCTAGGTTGGTAGCAAGAGGAAATAGTCGAAGCTCTCATAATGAAGAAAATCATGTCCTTGCTGCTTAAACTTCCAGAAGGAAAGGAAGAAAAGGGATAAAAGGAAATTTAAATAGGAACAGAGATATAAAATCAGACTCTGCTCTTGAGCCAAAGAAGAAGAAGGATCTCTCTCACATTCAATGCTTCAGATGTGACAAGTATGGTCACTATGCTCGAAATTTCGTAACAAGACCAAAGAAACATGCTTCTACTGCAGATATTGATGTTGTGTCACCTCAAAACGAATCTAGAGACAACTCAAGGGGTTTTCTATTCATCTCTGCTCTTTCAAGAAATGTTCCAACCGACAGTGATACTTGGTTGATTGATAGTGGTGCTTCACGACACATTATAGGATATCGAGAGCATGTTTTAGACTTGGTAGAAAGAGAAACCAAATTACAAGTGATAATCAAAGATGATTTTTGTTACTCCATTAAAGTAGTTGGTACCACCTCTCTTCATCTAGATTCTGGCATCCCTCTTCATTTGAGTGATGTTTTGTTTTTACCAAGGATCAAAAGAAATCTTGTCTCCATTTCAGTATTGGAGGACAAGGGATATCAAGTTGCCTTCTCTGAAGGTAAATTTCTTGCTTGGCCTAAGAAATCTAGCATTAAAATTTTCATGTGATTGGTGTTCATTAGGAGAGCCTATACAAACTCTCTGTTCATCCAATTCAAGCATTATTGCATGGCTCTACCAGTTCGAGTGAGCTATGGCATAGGAGGCTTGCTCACCTACACTTCATATCTCCTCCATGTATGGAGAAGATGGTTACTGGTATACCAAAGCTCTGTCTAGAGAACGATGGCATTTATAGAGGATGTGCACCAGGTAAGAATACTAAGGGTCCTTTTCATAGTAATGAAAGTAGATGAAAAGGAATTCTAGTTCTTATTCATTCTGATTTATGTGGCATCCTTGAGTGGATTTTGATATTATGTGATTTTCATTGATGACTATTCTCAAAAGACTTGGATATATTTTTTGAAGTCTAAGGAGTCTGAAGAAGTACTTGATAGATTCAAAGAATTCAAGGCTCAAGTTAAAAACATGTTTGGGAAAAGGATCAAGATTCTGAGATCTGATAATGGAGGAGAATACTCTTTTGGAGGTTTCCATAGTTTTTGCATTGAGGTAGGGATCAAGAGGTAGTTTTTTGTTTCATACAACCCTCAAAAAAATGGAGTTTCCGAAAGAAATAATGGATCCATAGTTGAGGCAGACAAAGCTATGATTTATGATCAAGACTTACAAACCTTCCTTTGGGCAGAAGCTTCCAAAACTATAGTGTATGTTTAGAACCAAAGCCCTCATCGAATATTGGAAAACATGACTCCTGAAGAGGCTTTCATAGGTGTGAAACCTGAGGTTAGTCATTTAATAATTTTTGTTTGTCTTGTTTATATTCATGTGCCTAAGGATAACAAAACTAAGCTAGAACCTTTCAGGAAAGAAAGGAATATTTTTGGGTTATAGTGAGAATTTAAAGGCCTACAAGATTTACATTCCAGGGAAGAAACAAATTGAGATCAGAAGGGATGTCTCTTTCAAAGAGGAAGTATCCTTCAAAAGATCTAAAGGGTTTTACATGGAGATCGATAGTGAAGAACAGGCAACACCTCAGGCTATGGAAATTTCTCCTGATCATACTCCTGAGATTCAAACAGAGTCTACTAAACCAGAAGAGACTATTGATCCAGCTGATCCCATAAAACCAACTAATGGGCCAAGATATATTGCTATAGGTTGAAAAAGACCTCTATGGGCTAGACAAACTATGCAAGAGGCAGAACAGTATGCAGCTCCTCGAGGTACCTTTAGAGAAAGCAGGAGACCACAAAAGTTTCCAAGCTATGTGCCATTGATGAGTCACATCATTGATTCTAGACCTTCCAATATTAAGGAAGCATCCAACCAGAAAGAATGGAGAGATGCTATGACAAAATAATATTAGTCTATTATCAAGAATGATGTTTGGGATGTTGTACCAAGACCTAAAGGAAAATCAGTTGTGTTTTCCAAGTGGCCCTTCAAGAATAAGCATGTTGTTGATGGGAGCATTGAGAAGTACAAAGCAAGATTTGTGGCAAGAGGATTCTCTTAGAAGGAGGGAATAGATTATGAGGATACATTTCCTCCTATTGCTTGATATACATCTATCAAGACTATTATTATTATTGCATCTACTAAAGGCTAGAAGCTACATAAAATGGACATAAAGAGTGCATTTATTAATGGTGTGATTGAAGAAGAGGTGTACATTGAGCAACCAGATGGTTTTGTGAAATTCATGGGAAGGATTCTCATGTATGCAGATTGAAGAAGGCCTTGTATGGCCTTAAGCAAGCACCTCATGCTTGGTATGAAAGGATTGATCGATATTTGATGAGTTTGGATTTCTCCAAGAATGATGTAGATTCCTATCTTTACTTCAAGGTAATTAATGGTGAGGCCTTGATATTGGTCCTCTATGTTGATGATTTATTTCTCATTGGTGCAGAGTATCTCATTGTCAAATGCAAGAAAGAGTTATCCTCTGAGTTTGAGATGAAGAATCTTGGCCTTATGCATTACTTCCTAGGACTGTAAGTGTGGCAAAGACCCAATGAGATTATCTTGAGTCAAGGGAAATACACTATAGATATCTTGAAAATATTTGGGATGATGGACTGTCAATGTATGTCTACACCTATGGAGACAAACTTGAAGAAGTTGAATGACTCTGCAACTGGTTTAGACTTGGTAGATCCCACCATGTATAAAAAATTGATTGGATAATTGATGTATCTATTCAATACTAGACCAAGCATTTGCTATGTGGTAAGTGCTCTCAGTAAGTTCATGTGTGAACCAAGACAAATTCATCTAGTTTTAGCAAAGCATATATTGAGATACTTATGTGGCACAGTGGGATATGGCTTGATATATACTTCTTGTGAAGATCTGAAGTTACAAGGCTATACTGATTATGATTGGGTTGAGAGTGTAACTTATAGGAAGGGCACTTTTGTATGTTGTTTCAGTTTGGGGTCTATTATGATTTACTGCTATAGCAGGAAGTAGACTTTTGTGGCTCTAAGCACTCTAGAGGCTAAATATATTGCAACATGTGTAGCAACTCGAGAAGCAGTGTGGCTTCAAAAGCTCCTTGCAGGATTGTTTGGTCAAACATTGGAGTTGATTGTGATTCATTGTGAAAATCAAAGATACATGAAGCACTCTGTCAATCTAGTGTTTCATGATAGGAGTAAACATGTGGAGATCAAGTATCATTATATCAGAGATATGGTATTAAGAAAAGCAATTCAACTCAAGTACATTTTCACTAATGAGCAGATGATTTATATTCTCACCAAGCCACTTGCCAGAGTGAATTTTGCATATTTCTAGGAAAAGCTTAGAGTTGTGGAGAATTTTTCCCTTGTTGAGAGGGAGAATCAACATCACTTATATTTTCTATAATGTATATTTCTCTTAGACATAGAAATATGAGGTGAAATCCCTTGTCCATCTCTGAGACAGAGATGTGGTTCTTTCCACACATGTGGGAGTAGCCATGGTGGATGTCATGTTGAGAGACTCCATGACAACATCACGTTGAGAGACTCTATGATGAATCCCTTGTACTTGTGTTTTTCCACACATGGGAGTAGCCATGGTGGACATCATGTTGAGAGACTTTGTGATGAAATCAGTTGAGTGACCCTGTGATGAGAACTTGTGCACATGTTCCTTTCCACACATGGGATTAGCCATGGTGGACATCATGTTGAGTGACTCCATGATGATATCAAGTTGAGAGACTCCGTGATGAAATCTTTTCCACAAACGGGTGTAGCCATTGTGGGTGTCATGTTGAGAGACTCCATGACATGGATATTTGGAAGGATACCTCCCTAGCTAAGAGGGAGTTTTGATGTTATAGTGGTGGTTTTATCCTTCATCCAATTTGAACATTAAATAATAAATATTGAACAAATAAATAAATCCTTGGTACTTATTTATTTGTAGCTGACCCAAGTGAAGAGATGCTTCATTTAAAATAATAATTTATATTTTATTTAATCTGAATTTACAAAAATTCGCTCCCTTTTGCAAAGAGGTCCCTCTTGTGTAAGAGGCTGACACTTCATGAAGAGTCACCTCATGCGTATACATTCAAGGCGTCTCACTCTCATTTTTTAATTTGAATTCATTTGAACACAAGTTTACGCCATTAGAAGGAGATCATCATTTTGCAGCAAATCAATATTTATTCATCAAGCATATTGTAATTAAGGAGACATCATATTCTTTGTATAATCGCACCTAGGAGAGGTTCTTTCTTCATAGCTTTAGATCGGCTGAGTGTTTGGCCAAATTGCGAAGCAAATTTCTTCTTCTTCATTCAATATATAACTGATATATTTTTGGTTGGGTTTTTCTCCCTCAAGAAGGAGGGTTTTCCTAGGGTATTTGATGTGTATTACTATTCATAATTCTATATTTCTACTTAATTCAATTCTAATCATAAACTAAACAATTATTAGTAGCAAAATTTTAGTATTAAAAGCATTTTTAATATTTATTTTGTTGTTTACAATAGATGTTAGAATTTTGGGGGTTCTGTGGAGTTTATTTCGGTTTCAGTAGTGTGTTGTAGTTTCCAAGTTGAGTTTTTCTTTTGGGTTTGTCCAAAAAATGTTAATTGCTATTTGTTGATTTCAATCCATTATGAGATCTATAATGAATCATTCTTCATCAATTGCTAATGATTTAACCACAATTTGGAGTAATTTGGTGCTTTTCCTTTATACTTGATTTGTTTTATTGTGAATATTTTCAATTTAAATTGGATATATTTAATTGAGGGATATTACAATGGTATCAAAGCTATGATCTTGCCAACCTGAGTTTTTGATCATTGTTATGCAGCTAAAGGGCAAGGAAAAGAGGTATTTGTGGTGAGAAAAGATAAAGAACTTGATAATAACCCTCATTCAAGAACCTGAGTGAAGCTAAAAATATTGAGAGTAAATAAATGGCTAATGTTGATAAAATTGTTAGGAAATTCCTCCAAAATCTTCTAATCCACTTAATAATCCCATGGAAGAATTAGCAAGGGAGTTAACAACCATCATATTTTCCTATGATAGTCAAGATGAAGGTTTTAAGAATTCAGTACCTTACAATGATTATGTCAATCAAGTGCAAAGAATGATGATTGTAATGGGTTACAAACACCATCAAGATTCAAGTGGAAGGGAACTCAAAAGAAAATTGAATAATAGCCCAGCTCCTACCTTTGATAGAATAGACAAAGTATCAGCTAGACCCTGACTACATAAGTTACAAATCTATTTCAAACTCAATCCCATGAAGGAGAAATATGCCATCCAATATGCAACTTTGCATCTTGATGGGGTTGTTTATGACTCATGGTATCATGGTATGACCACTCAAGGCCATAATTAGGTGAATTTTTTCAATTATTTAAATCAAAGGTTGATGGATAGATTTGAGCTCAATGATGAAGAGGAGTATTTTAAAAAGTTGCCTAGACTAAGGCAAACACTTACATTAATGAGTATGTTGAAAAGTCTCAAAATATTCATGTTGTGGTGCTAAAAATATCTGAAAAAAAGATCATATGCCTCTTTCTTGGAGCACCTTGAAGAACCTATTAAGGTTCTAGTTAAGGAATTATCAGTGACTACCTTGCATGAAGCAATCAAGAGGAGTTTGCAACATGAAGTCTCTATGCCAAAGAAAGAAATATTTCATCAATGCAAACCACAAAATCCATGACAACATAAAGGGAATTTTAAAAAAAATAGTCCTTCAATTCGTCCACCAAAGAATGTTCCAAACATGACTAGTAAGAAAATGTATGAGGTGACAAAATCTAAACTTTAAAGGAAAAAATTATGTTTTTCTTGTAGAGAACCGTGGGCACTAGGGAATAGATGTTCAAAGAAAGGACACATTCATTTTATTGAGGCGGTTTCAGATAAAAATATAGATGATAATGGGGAATAGCATGATACCAAATACGAATTAGAGTTGGAGGAAGAAAGAGAAAATAGTAAGGGAGTTACCATAGTAGTTTTATTTGGAGCACCTAGATACCATCCCTTTAGATTTTGGGGAGTTATAGTGGGCCAAAGGACAACCATCTTCATAGATAGTGGTGCAACCCAAAATTCTATAGGTAAGGGTTATGTATCCAAGAGAAGATTGAAGATAGAAGTTTTTGAAGGATTTAATGTTATTATTGTTGATGGTTTTACTATACCTTGCACTCGTGTAGTTCAACAACTCAAAATGACTTTGGGTGACTATCAGGTATATGATGATTATTAAGTGATTGGAATAGGATAAATTGATGTTGTGGTTGGTGTTCAAAGGGTGCATTCTATTGGATGATTCTACACAAACCATCAAACCATGGAGTTCAATTTTGAGGCCAATGAGAAAGAAATCTTGTTAAGAGGCCTATCAAATGGAGCTCCTAGAGTAGTTTCAGCCAAGAGGATGGAGAGGAATTTCCAAAGGGGACAAGTATCTTGGGAAGTAGAAATATTGATCTAGACTACAAGATCTTTCAAGAAGCAAGATAAAAATAATTTTAAAATTTAATCAATTCTTGATAAGTAGTCTTATTTTAAATTATTTTCCTCAAGGGTTACCACCAGATAGAGGGTTTGAACATTTCATTGAGTTATAATAAGGTGTCAAACCTATAATTACTATTCCCTACTGTCACCCAAGGGGTTATAAGGAGGAGATGGAGAAAACCATCCATGAGCTTCTTGACGTGGGGTTCATAAGGCCTAGCTCTAGCCCATTTTCCTCTTTTGTAGTTTTAGTGAAAAAGAAGGATGGCACAATGAGAATGCACATATAGATCACAAAGACTTATGAGATAAAACCATGAAGAATAGATATCTTGTCAAAAGGATAGGCATGAACTTATTGATGAGTTGCATGTGGCAATTTATTTTAAAAAAAATTGATCTAAGGTCTTGTTACGACCAAATTTGTATGGGGAAAGATGATGTTAAGAAGAGTGCTTTCTAATGTCATTTGGTCTCAAAAATGCTCCAACAACCTTCAAATCTTGCATGAATAATGATTTTAGTAGGTAGCTCAAAAAAATTGTTTTAGTGTTCTTCAATGATATCTAGATTTATAGTAAAAATCAGAAGGATCATTTGGAACACTTGGATACAATTTTTGGTATCTTGGAGCAGCAATATTTTTATGCTATTATCTAAATGTGAATTTGGGATGACTAAAATTTTGTATTTGGGACATGTCATAAGCTTGTAGAGAGTGCAAGTTGACCAACAGAAGATTCAACCTATCATAGATTGGCCTCCACCCACTAATCTTACATAGTTGAGAGGGTTCTTTGGGTTATGTAGTTACTATAGAAGGGTATGTGCAGGATCATCATGAAAAAAATAGGCCTTTAAGTGGCAATAAAAATTTAGAAAATCAGAGTTAGGCAACTTGACGTAAAAAATTGAATAAGTTATCTCTATTATTTCAAAAATATGTAACAATAGAATTTGTAGCAAATTTAATGTAGTTTCTAAACTACTAGGTTTATTTTTAAACAAAAAAAACTATTGGGTGAAAATTCAAAATTTCAATGTAGTAGTACTTAAATTTCAAGGAAAAAATAAGAAGTAGGTGTCTGTCTAACCACCCTAACCACAATAAAATGATAATATTTTTTTATAATATTTTAGATATAAGTAGAGGACTCATGTCTGATGCATATTTGTTTGTAATTTTTTTCCATGTAAATATTTAATTATGAATTTTTTATTACAACTTTTAAAAAATATAAAAAACTCGTATGTCTAACCACCTTAACTTGGTCAAAACTACATGAAATTCAATATTTTTTTTAATCCTATAGTATGTGAAGCATAGAATGTGCCACATGTTTCAATTTAAAAAAAATGATACCATTTGATAGCTATAGATGTTTTTCATTTCATTTCATCAATTTTGGGTAAAAATAAGTCATCAACCACATGGGCCATCATATCACTTACATATCGCCACTTTTTGGCAAGCATGATCCTACACATACCAAGAATATTTTTCAAATTTTTATCTTATCTTTCTGCCCCCTTGATTGATTTGACTAAGTAAAGAGCTTTTTTTGGACTAAAGAAGCTCAAGGTACATTTTAATAGCTAAAAAAGTTAATGTGTTCATCCCCAATGCTTGCAATTCTTGATTTTTCTCTTCCATTTGTTGTTGAATGTGATGTATTTGGGGAAGGAGTTGGGTTTTTTATAACTCAAAAAAGACATCCAATAGCTTTTAAGATTAGGAAACTAAACCAATTGGAAAGAGGATACTATATTTATGATAAATAAATGTTGGCAATTATGTTAGGACTATAAAAATTTAGGCAATATCTTGTTTGTAGGAAGTTCATGGTTAATATTGATCAAAATAGTCTAAAATTATATTTGAATCAAAAGGATTTGAAAAATCACCAACATAAATGCATGAGTAAATTGCAAGCTTATGATTTTGAGATTGAGTATATTAAAGGGAAGAAAAATGTTACTGCTAATGGTCTTTCTAGGAAGCTCTCTTTGTATTCTATTTCTATTATCACTCTTGATTTGAAAATATCTATAATTTCATAATATGCTAAGGATTCCTTTGCCTCTAACATTTTAAATGGGAAACTGAAAGATGATAGGCACATCATTTTGGATGGATTAATCTATTATAAAAACATGATATACTTGTGTTTTTTAGGATAATTAGGGTTTATCAAGATGATGAACCACTAATTATCACCATAAAACATGCAATTATGTGTATGATATGATGTAAATAACAATCAGAAATCAATCCTAACTATCATAGAAACAATGAGGGAAGTTTTGAGAGGCTAGAATGGTGTGTACCTTGCTGCAAAAGGTTGTTTTTAGGTTACAAAGTGTTGAAATGCACAAGACAATTGAGGGTGGGTGAATTAGTTGTACCAAATTACTTTACTTCTAACCTTAATCAATTCCACTTTAACTCAATTTTTTATTAAGTGTAAACATGAAATGCAAATAACAGATCTCAAACACTAGAGACACTAGATTTATGTGGAAAACCCAATAAGGGAAAAACCACAGTGAGTATTAGCTCACAATATAGTAATAATTCAATACCAAATATAAAGGCTCACTACAAGAGGGCTCACTACCCAAATACAAAGGCTCATTGTCCAGAAGGAGGCTCACTGCCTATAGATAATTAAGAGATAGATTAAGATCCACCACAAAAGATTCCACACATTCATATCTTGATCAGAAGATTGTAGACACCATAAAATCACTCCTTTAAGGAATCTAACACATCAAAGTATTGATGCCTTCATTCACTCTTACACACTCTTCTTTTCACACTTTTTTGCACGCTTCACTTACTTGTCTCACTCTAATTTCAGAACCTCTTGACTTGCTGTTATACCACCTTCAACCCTAGAAGCATTCTCCAAGGTTGGCTATACATCCTTCAATTTACAAATTTAAATTAGGTCGGCTACTCAATATTCCCATGGTAGTTAAGAATGAGAGAGGACCAAGTACACATTTAATTAGGACCCAAACAACATCTTGGATCAATCACATGCTTTCCTAATTCGATGCAAAAAAATTATGTAACGTGTAGACACCAAGTCAGCCAAACCTAATGAAAACACTAATGATCTTTGAAGTAAATGAATCTCTAGCAAGATGATCACATGTGGATCACCCAACATGCTTCACCAAACATTTCTACAACTCTTAGAGACCTTCAGCTACATCTACAACAACTGCAACAATCTTCACGCACAAAACATTCATCAACAATCCAATCGGACCAAGCAATGACACACAGGGGCTTGGAGAAAGTCTTCAAGAGCATCAAACTACAAGCACATTTTCCAAAAGATTGAGAACAGGTATGTGCAAGATCATGATGGGCCAAAAAGTGGCGATATCTAAGTGATATGATGGCCCATGTGGCTGACGACCTTTTTTTACCCAAAATTGATGAAACGAAAAGGGTTTTTAAAGGAGATTCTCATATTTCCACCAATATAAATTATGTTTTACTTTGAATTTAATAAATAATTATTATTCATTTTCTATTTGAATTACGACTAAAGTCCTAATTGATAGGTTGATTGAAAAATATCTATAGCTTTCAAACGTTATCACATTTTTTGAATCCAAGACATGCATCAAATTCTACGCTTCACATACTATAGGATTAAAAATAAAATAAAAAAATTCATGAAGTTTTGACCAAGTTAAAGTGGTTAGACATACGAGTTTTTATATTTTTTTAAATTTGTAATAAAAAATTCACAATTAATTATTTATTTGGAAAAAAATTACAAAAAAATATGCATCACATTGGGACATGAGTCCCCTACTTATATCTAAAATATTATAAAAATTTTTATCATTTTATTATGGTTAGGGTGGTCAGACAAACACCTACTTCTTATTTTTTTTCTTGAAATTTAAGTACTATTGCATTGGAATTTCAAATTTTCACCAAATAGATTTTTTTTTGTTTAAATAAACCTAGTAGTTTAGAAACAAAATTCAATTTGCAATAGATTCTATTGTTACATATTTTCGAAATAATATAGATAACTTATTCAAATTTTTACTTCAAGTTTCCTAACTCTGATTTTCTGAATTTTATTGCCACTTAAGGGCCTGTTTTTTCCATGATGATCCTGCACATACCCAAACATCAGTATGAATCATCTCCCAGATCTACAAGATCTAAAAAAAAACACTAGAAGACTACGAAGAAAAAAAAATTCTCCCGGTTTACAAACAAATAGTTTTGTCAAATAGGTTAACATATCAGTGAACATATTTTCCACTATCCATCAATCCAGAAGCCAAAGCTTAGGATATGTTATCCACTAAAGCTCATGAACAATACAATAGATCTTCATAGGCATAGGATCAACATAGAAGAAATGCAAAGCACAATATCGGAGCACACTCAACACTATCTTCATTATTTCTTAATTTTCTCACAAGCACTTGGCAAAAACACAACTACAACTTCATAAATATAGCTTCATTTAATCTAAACACTTCTATAGTATCTCAACTATACAAGTACTATCTACAATCATATTGAACTATGTTGACATCTATGAAAACATTAATGACAACACCACATCCATACTTGCAACAATCTCCCCCTTTGTCATTGATGACAACACTTGATGTGAAAAACCATCAAGGAAAACATACACATTCTCATGTTTCTTCTATTCTCCTCTCTTTATAAGACTACATTCTCCTGCTTCTTCTATTCTCCTCTCTTTATAAGACTCTCTCTCCCATTTTTACCTTTTTCACATGAATTTCTCTCCCCCTTTGACATCAATGGAAAAGGAAAGTTTTAGATGAAAACACTTGCCATATAAAGTTCTTATCACTCCCCCTTAGGAGTGCACCCACATAACATACTGCAACAATGCACCTCCCTACTCCCCCTGAGGAGTAGACCACAATCATTAGTCGACATAAAAAATAATTTGTGAATCCACTAGACTGATGCACCTCCATGTGCACCTAGTTCAAGGAAGGAGGGGCATGCTAACTTCCCCCTGAGATACTCAAAAGTATCCTTTGGAAGGGACTTAGTGAATATGTCATAAATTTGTTCCTTGGTAGACACATATTCAAGTCTAACTTCATTTTGCAACACCTTCTCCCTCAAGAAATGATACCTAATAGATATGTGCTTTGTCCTAGAATGTATCAATGGATTCTTTGAAATGTTTATTATACTTGTATTATCACAAAAGATAGAGATAGGCTCATCACACATCTCACCTATGTTCTTCAGAGTTCTCTTCATCCAAAGTACCTATGTACAGTAGCATTTTTCTGCAATATACTCAGCTTCTACAGTGGATAAAGAAAACAAATCATGTTTCTTACTCAACCATGAGATGAATCTTCCTCCAAGGAATAATGCACTGCCACTTGTACTCTTCCAAACATCTACACAACAAGTCCAATATGCATCAGTGTAGGAATTCAATGTGAAATCAATATCCTTAGGATACCATAGCCCATAATCTAGAGTTCCCTTAAGATTTCTAAATATCCTCTTCACAATTGTAACATGTGTTTCTTTAGGTTCTTCTTGAAATCTTGCAACCAAACATACTGCATGCATGATATCCAGTCTAGTAGTAGTAAGATACAACAGTCCACCAATCATAGATTTGTACATGCTCTGATCAACATTAAAATATTCATCATCCTTACTCAGCTTACATCTAGTTACCATAGGGGTACAAACTAGTTTGGATTCATCCATTCCAAACTTCTTCAACAATTCCTTAGCATAATTATATTTTGAAATGAATATCCCCTTATCAGTTTGATTTACTTGAAGTCCAAGGAAGAAATTCAACTCACCAATCATAGACATTTCAAAAGTTCTCCTTTTGCATCTCCTCTACAAATTTCTTATACATATCTTCATTTCAACCAAAGATATTGTCATCGGCATATACCACAACTATCAACATTTTGTTTTTCTCAACTTTGAAGTAAAGCTTGCTATCTGCAAACACTTTGTTTTTTTTTTTCTTAACAAAAGTGGTGAACCACTATATATTAATATATTAGATATTTTTACATATATACTGGCTCAAAGAGCATACTGGGAGGAAAGAGCCAGTGAGAAAACCTCTAGTTATAGCCCATAAAAGATAATAATGAACAATATGTTTTGTTCAACTTATAATGAGTAAACTATAATTTACAAACTTGACTAAGTATAGCTATCTGAGACTTACAATGTTGTCATGATCCACTAGATCATAGGAAATACACATTATAATGACTTGAAAGCTTACTATATATTACAAACTTTGTAAACCTGCAAAAAACCTTCCTTGTCTTCATTTTATTTCACTCCTCCATCTGCATGAGATCAATCAAATTAACTTCTTGTTCTTCATTGCCCTGTCCCTACAGCTGAGAGTTCACAACAATGTTCATGTCCAGAATATGTGCTATGACTAGACTTCTGTTATTTCTACCCTGTGATTGCGGTTGAACCACAATCTGGTGACCTTCTTGTGTCAGAGAATGAGCAGACCCTGGAATTCTTTGCAATAAGGAAGCTACATGATAACAATTATAATGAAGCAGAAAATAGGTATAGTGATATTTTTCCCTGAATAATTTAGTCATATCTTTCCCAGATGATGAGAGTATCTTGTTAGTGCTTTATTCAAATGACTGGGGTCTGAGAATTGTAAAGAAATTTTTAAAGCATCATAAACATTGACATATGCTTTGTTATGCAGTAAAAAATGTGGAGGAAAGATACCACCCACATAGCCATCACCCCTTGAAAATACATATTTCTGAGCACTGGTAAGAAGAGCCTCATTTTGTAGGAAGATGTCATTTACCATTCTTTCTACTATGACACTTAATGTATCCAAACATTGTAACATATCCATGATATTAGATATAAGTATGAAAAGAACATTTGATAGAAAAATCAATCTTCTTTCTCTTGGCTGAAGAACTTCCCTTACAATGATGCATTTGAGACATCTATAATCACAAGGGCAATGAGACTTAAAAATAATTTGTAAATGCTGCATATCAAACTTACTGCTAATCAGAGATTCACAAATTTGCACAGGGAACCACATTCTCAAATTTTGAGGGAGATAATCCATAATACAATCTATTCAAGACTTTGGATACCACACAAGCACACAATATTTGGTTAGAGAAAAGACTAAAATATTAAAACAAACCTCAACCAGCTTGATGAAGCTTAAATGACAATTCAATCCATATATATAAGCGAAAGGAAGCCTTGTTCCTTTCATAATGTCCTTACTATCATATCGAATTATCTTGAAAAGACTTCACACCACTCCAATCATGTTAAACTTATTTTAATAAATTCACTTAACACCAATTGAAAGGCTACGTATTATCCTTACTTCCCAGATTACCACGATTTATTTTTTCAAAAGGAAATGTGATATTTTCCCTACACTACTAGATGTCTTAAATGTGCCAAAAATATTTTTTATTCAAAAATGAATACCAGTACCTAATAGATTATTTTATGATGGCCACAATAGATACAATTACTATCTTAATTTGTCAACAAATCTATATGTAGCGTCATCTCTTGTAAACGATGGACAAATGGAGGATAGATGTACACTACACATACATCATATTCCATCAAAATCCCGAATGCACTATAAACAATAAGTGGCATGTAAACCAAATATTTGACATGAATTGTATCAAAGATTTGACATGAATTGTACCAAATGATATCAGAAAACAACATCACCATCCAAATTTGTATTTGCCAGAATTTTCTTCAAAACTTAAAATGGTTCAAAAAAATTAGTAATAAAACTACACATGGAATTAATAACAATAAATATGCAAGTTAAAAATATGTATCACTTGCAAAGCACAAGTTATAGTTTAAACTAGCACATCCATAGATGACAATCCCACATGTAAATTATTAACCATTTTGAATAAAATTTCTCTTGATCAACAACCATTTTCCTCTCTAGAAATTATTTTTTCCAAAGTAAGCTCAACTTTCCCAAGTTTAACTATATGAACCACTTCCTTTTCAGTTTGATCACAGCCCAGATTGGCTAAATAATCTGCTAGCAAATTTCCTTCTCTATAAGTGTGCAATAAATGAAAATGCGCTACTTTTTCTAAGAAATTCAAGATTTTCTTTACTATATATGCCAACTTCCAGATTTGGATTTTTTGGTCCCTATAGGCATTGATTAAAATAAGTGAATCCCCTTTGATCTATAGGTTTGAAATTTTAAAGTCTAGAGAGAATCTTAACCCAAATAATAACGCTTGAGCTTTAGCTTCATTATTTGTTCCACTTACCAACTTTATGGATTTGGCACATAAAACTAAACCTTTATGGTCCCTAATGACTATTCCTGCCCCTGAAATTCATGGATTGCCTCTTGAAGCTCCATCAAAATTTAACTTGAAGGTGCCCAAAAGAGGTGTTAGCCAAACAACCTTTGATCTATCAATTCTATTAACTTTATGAAGGCTACCTTTGAAAGGAAGTAAAAGAAGAGGCCAAGCTTGAAGAATTTTTGAGTTCCAATCTGAAAAAGTCGATCCTGTGTGTTTGTTTTTGGCAACATATGCATTGACTAATTCTGAAATTGAATTTTCCAAAGAAATCAAAATATGATCAACACACTTTTTTTCCTGCCTAAAAATGCATTTATTCCTTGCCCACTAGATAGACCACAACACAGAAGTAGGGATCACTTCCCAAATGCATGCAAAAAAGGATGATAAATAAAGTTGGGGCCAACTAGAAAATAAATCCCATATAGTCTTGGGCAAGGTTGTCTGCAACTTTAATCTTGACAAGACAAATTGCCAACAACATTGTGCTATTGGACATAGAAGAAAAAGATGATTGACATCTTCAAGCACTTGATCACAAAGAACACATTTGAAAGGAACATAAATTTTCAGTTTTGATAATTTGTCACTTGTTAAGATTTTTCTCTAAATTGCTAACCATGCAAAACAACCTACCTTAGGCAAAAATTTTGAATTCCAACAAAATTTATATGCTCTTTGAACAGGATTTTGGGAGACTCTTTTAGTTAGGGAAAAATACCCTTCTTTGACAAAATAGCTTCCATCATGAGCTCTGGATCAAATTAACCTATCTAAAGAAGAGGAGACAAAGACTATTCTTTCCCTCAAAATTGATGAAATGATAGCCTTATGATTATCATCAATTGTTTTATTAGAAAAATCTTTCCATTTGACTTTTCTTGTTAAAAGATCCACATAGTCAAAGTATTGATAGACATATAAACCAATTTTTTGGGAAAAATAAGATATTGAAGAATCCAAATTGTAGATTTTTAATTTCTTATAACCATTCCATGAATCTTCCCAAAAAAGAGCTTGTTTACCATCATTAATTTTCCATGTTAAATATGGTAGTTTATTTTTCTGTAGGAGAAAAGAAAATTCCACATTGCAGATCTTGAAGGGGGATTAGAGATAGTGAAGATTCTTGATGAACATTGACTATCAAAGTATTTATTTTGCATTAGGCAACACCATTTAAGAGAAGGATTTGTATACAAACACCATATCATTTTAGCTCCTAAAGCCAAATTTCTTTCTTGAAGACTATGAAGACCTGCCCCACCTTTGAATTTATCCAAACACATAGATTCAATAGAAATTAGAGGAATCTTATTTTTGGTATCGACATTACCAAACCACATAAATTTTCTGATAATTTTCTAAATTTGAAATGAGATAGACTTGGGTGCTTTCAGAACTGACATAAAGTAATTTGGAATAGAAGAAAGTACCATTTTGATCAATAGAATTTTTCCTGCTAAAGAGAGCCATCTTCCTTTCCATGAGACCAACTTGGACTGAATACTTTGGATAATTTTGTTCCAATAGGGAACCCTATTCTGGCCTAAAAAAAATCGGATTCCTAGATATTTACTTGGTAGCTGATCTTGTTTGAAGCCAAATAGCTTAACAATGGATTTCTCAATTAAAGGCTTGGTATTAAACAATTTAATCTTATATTTTTCTTCATTTATTTTTTGACCTGAGACACTAGTATATTTATCTAGAAGATATTTTATGTTTTTAGCTTCTGATAGAAATTTTTTACCAAAAAGCAATGTGTCATCAACAAACAAGGAATGAGTTACTGATATATTAGCATTTGGAAATGAAACTCCTTTAATTCTCCCTTGAGACTTAGCTGAAAGGAATGATCTACTCAATGCTTTAGCCAAAATAATAAATAAGAATGAAGACCAAGGATCACCTTGATGAACACCTTGTGAGGAATTAAAAAATCCCATAGCTGAACCATTTAGTAACACATAAAATATTGCTATTGAAATACAAGCCATTATCCATTTACACCATTTAGGAGAAAAATTGAACTTCAAAAGAACTTGATTTAAGAAACACCAATCAACCCTGTCATATGATTTTTCATATCAATTTTAATTATCATAGCTGATAATTTATTTAATGCTATTGTGTGCAGAGTTTCATGAGCCACAATTGCTCCTTCTAGAGTTTCTCTTCCAGGGAAAAAACCACCTTGCTCGTCTGAAATTATTGAGGAAATCAGAGGATGAAGTCGAACATAAATGGCTTTTGTGAAAATTTTATAAATTGTATTAAAAAGCAAGATAGGCCTAAAATCTGAGAAATATTTAGGTGCTTCGATTTTAGGGATGATAGCTATATTTGTGACTTGAATTTTTTTAACATAACCCTAGATTTTTTGTATCCTCCAAAACACTTAAAATTTCAAAGCCAATGAAATCCCAACATTTTTGATAAAAAATAGCTATGAAACCATCTGGACCTGAAGTCTTCTCGGGAGACATTGAAAAAACAACCTCTTTTAGTTCTTGAAGACAGAAAGGAGAAAGCAACCTGATATTGTCTTCATGAGAAACCAGGGAGGGAATATGTTGTACTAGCTCCTCTTTTTTAGCAGCTAAATTCACATTATTATTAACACTTGAAGATAAAAGATTAGAAAAAACTTTGACCGCTTCATCCTGAATGTCTTTCTCTTTAACAAGAGTAGAGCCTAAAACACTATCTTGAATTGAAAATATTGAGGCCTTAGATTTTTTGGTTTGAGCTGAAAGATGAAATTTTTTGGTGTTCTTGTCACCATCTTTTAGCCAAAGTTCCCCAAATTTATGTCTCCAATATTCCTCCTCACGAGATCGTAATTCTTTCCAATCCAATTGCAATGTGTTTTCTTCTTCAAATGATGAATTATCAAGACTATTTGCAATGATTTTTTCATTAACGTCAACTAAATTTTTATACACCAAGTATTTTTGGGAGAAAACATTCTTGAAAACTAACAGATTCCATGTTTTTAGATTCTTCTTGACATGAACCAATATTTTACTTAATTGAAACATCTTTGACCCTTGCACAAAGGGAGCACTTCGCCACCATTTCTTTAAACAACTAATTAGATCAGGATGCCTAAGCCAGATAGACTCAAATTTAAAAGATGAATGAGACTTTGATTTGATTATTTTACTAGAGATGAGAAGTGAAATAGCAAAATGATCAAAAGCTACCAAAGGAAGAATTTATGAAGAAAAAGAGTGATCTGAAACGATCCAGTTCGAAGAGATTAAGAATCTATTTAGTCTTTCTGCAATTTGTAAGAAATTTTTCCTTAGATGTTGGTCCAAGTGAAGATAGCATTTAATGGTATTACATCCACCAAAGCATTATCATGAATGAATGATGCAAAACCTGACATTACAACTTTGGGAGGACTAATTCCTCCTTTTTTTTCAATGTCATTAGCGATAGCATTAAAATCTCCGGCTAGAACATATTTTTCCTAACCAAGAATATCAATATTTGAATTGAGAGTATCTCACAACATTTTTTGGGCAGTGGTGCTAGTTAGACCATATACATTCAAAAGCCAAAATTTAAGCTCAAAAAGAGTGACATGCATTAACTGCCAATTTTGCTGAAAAGAAATATTAGAAATACTAATTGACTTAGTATTCCAAAAAGTTATCAGACCTCCCAAAGTGCCTTGAGAAGGCGAATGGGATGCTTCCCAATTGTGCCATTTTTTCTTGATCACTAAAAAGGATTCCTTAGATGTTTTTGTTTCTTGTAAAAAAATAATATCAGCCCTTGAAGCATCCAATTGATGCTTCACTTGGGACTTTTCGTCAGAGGCATTTAAGCCTCTCACATTCCAAGAAATACTTTTCATTGTAATTTAGGAGAGCAACAAGCTCTCCTTGGCCTTTTTTGTTTTGAGGAGAAACCTAGATTAACATATAGAGTGGATTGAATCCCTACTGAAATTTCTTCTTGTAGCTTCACAGCTAAAGACTTTCTTCCTCTTTTTGCAGGCGACTTTTTACTGTCAGGTGGGGAAAATTTTGACTGGGAAATAGAAAAAAATCATCCATAGGAAGAACTTCACCAAATACATTTGAAGTAATGTCCTCTATCAATTTCTCACCTATAGAGACTAAAGAGTGATCCACAAACTTCATCAGATCTTCTTCTGCGGGCAAGTCATCATGAGAAAAACTTTGTTTCACTAAGACTGATGGATTTTGAGGGCTAACAAAAAAACTTTGCTCAAAAATGCTAAGTTTACTATCACAGTTATTTGTCACACCCAAAGTTAACATGGAAGTACACTAATTTTCTTGATGAAAGCTATCGAAATTAATTTCTTGTGTAAAAACATTTAAGGAATAAATAAAAATATTTACTGGAGAACACAAAGAAAGAACACAACCCAGATCAATAGAGACACCAACCTGATTAAATAGAGAGTGACACAAAACTTTCTTTCCTAGATCGCCTCCTAAAGAGAAAGAATTATAAGATAAATAATCCTGATCCAACAAGGCAATCTCATTAAAAGAGGAACCATCATGAGAAGCCTCTAACTCCTCTTGAAGGAGAGAATTAAGACGTTTTGAAAGAAAAAATGGAAACAATCCCTTTGAAGTAGAAAAATGAAGCCTTTTTTCTCCAAAAAAGAGGGACCAATTAAAGCAAAGGTCAACAATATTCTCAAGAAGGGAGAAGTCAACTAATATCCTATCATTTAGGCCAGAAGAAATCACAATAGATGAAGGAGCCGAAACTGAAGATGAATCAACAAGTTTTGACTTGCAACCAGAGTTCTCACAACCAAATTGCTGACATTTTTTAAAAGGATGATGAGGAAAATGGCATTAAAAAAAAAGCTTGGGATCTTCCAAAACTACCTAATGATCCCACAAACCATGCATTGTTTTAATTTGAACACTTGATGTAAATATATTTGAAACATCCATTAACATCGAAAACCTGACTAGTAAAGAAGGATTTGAGAAAAAATCCATATCTTGATTTAAAAAAATGCCCAGTTTATTACCAAGAATCTCAATGATGCTCGACTCTCTATATTCCAAAGGTAAACCCTAATGTTGAATCCAAAAAGGAATAAATTTTTCCTTGACCCGATTAGGGTTAAAATTCGGAGTCCACAAAGTTGTAAAGAGACCATTTCCCTCACACATCCAAGATTTTTTATGGTAAACAACATTTCTAGAATATTTATCAGAGAAGATGACCACAAAAAAACCTTCCCATTTATCTAAATAAAAAAATTGGTTGAAACTGACCCAAGTATTAAACACCCAAGATTGTAAAAACTCGAGATCTGGGAGAAAATTCCAAAATTTCCCAAACAAGGAAACATCTTTTAGATCTAAGATCTGCAGATCAAGCATGGAATGTGGCAACGTGACCTCAACACTAGATGGACGTTTCTTCCAATTTTTTCCCTTTGATTTCTGAGACTTATCAGAGTGTTCATGAGCAACATAGCATTCAAGAGGATGATGAATGTAGGAAGATTTACTACCACAACCTGAAACAACCAGAGAAGGAACTAAAGGCTTAGAAGCTAACTTTTTCAGGAAGCATTTTTGCACGTGAAGGGAAATGGTGTTGGGAAATGTAAGAGGGTTAAGAGCAAAAAATTTTGAACAAACAATGGTAATGGTATTCAGAAAAGTGGCCAAAACAGGTTTCGGCTTTGGAATGAAGGGAGCTTTAGGGGAAGCAAGGGGTGAAAAATGGCTAGCCACAACATCAGCCCACGAGTGAGAGGAGGAGGACGAGGAAGGTGATTCGTAGATGTCAAAAGTAGATTGTTTTCCTTTGATGAGAGATTTCTTACGATGAGTAGGAAGGAAAATATGAGAATCCTGAACCCACTTCTCATTCCAAAAAATAGATCTAGGAGAGACTTTGAGATAGGGGCCTTGGCCACTAGAGAAGAACCTAGAACTAGGTTGAGGACCAACATTTTTGGATTCAACCTTTGGAAACCAAAACCTTGCGTTTTTAAAATCAAGAGTTGAGCAAAGATACCTAGAGGAATCAGAGGCCTTAGGAAGAGGTAGGCGAGAAGCCCTAGAAGGACCATGTCTGATTTGTCTGACAACTAAAATCCTTTTGGCTGCTCCATGTATACTGTTGAGAAATGGCACCTCAAACATATTGGTGTTCAGGCCTCTGCATTGTAAAACATATAGTTTAATATCACCAGGACAAAGTTACTAGTTTTATCGAAATCATGTTGGTGGGAAATAGTTTGTTAGTTAAGTCATTGGATTTCAAATTTTCCTAACTTAAGTAATGAGGTTCTAAAGTTTCATAACCTCCTGACTTAGCAACTTTGAGGTTCTCTTTGTTATTGGCATGTCAAGGGTTTTGAGAAATTCATAACCTCTGAGAGAGGGTCTGAAGTTCAGTTTTTGAGCAACATAGCAATCCCTTGGTTGTTGGCAAGTCGTAGGTTTTAGGAAATTCATAACCTCCGATAGAGGTTTCGAAGTTCAATTTTCTCGTGACATAGCGATATTGTATGGGCTTTGACTTGTCAGTGGTGACTTGGATGTCATGGAGGCAGTGGGGACCATGGTGGATTGTTGATATTCTTGATCAAAAATTGTTGTTATATTAATCCAATGGTTCTCATTTATTCCACACTCCTTTGTGGTGAGGATCAACAAACTCTTATGAATCAAGTGAAATTGACTGAGTGTTTGACACCTATTGGCTTGATCAAAGATGTCAAATCAATGGTGCCTGCTAGCCCCATGCCTCTTATGGTGGGTCTCGAGTGACTCCCATGGGGTGTGTGGGCTTTGAACATGTGTCGTCGTGGACCCAACCAGTGCCAAGTTTTTATGTGGTACGATGGTTGTCTCGGTAACTTATGAAGAGTACTTAGGTGGGACCTGATGGATGTTGAGGTGGATAGTGTTGATCTCATGACATCATGTTGGCAATTGAATATTTAAGCTTTTCTAGGAGACTTGTTGCAAATATTTTAGATTCTCATCTAGATTCTTTGAAATTACACAAGCGGTGTACACGTGTCTTGGTGGACCCTGACCACGACAAGTAATATATGAAGGAGAAGCTGAATTGCCAGGTTGGAGAGCAGTGATTTGTTGTTGACTATTGTAATCATTTGTCTACATGGAAGTTGAACTGAACTATTTCTTGTTGGTTGAGAATGAATGCTATAAAATTTTGAATTTTCTGCAATGTTAGTGAGGGTGAGATCGAAGTAGGGTTATGCTGCTAGATTCGCTCCGGATGGAACAAGATGCAAACTCTATAAAAGCTTAGAGCCTGAATTATATTTGTAACTGTATTTTGTTACTGAATAATACAATGGTGATTTGAGGGTTTGGAGTGTGGGGTTTTTTACCCAAAAGGGTTTTCCCCACGTAAATTTGTGTTTTCATGTTTTATATTCCATCTTTTATATGTTTAATGTCTTTATGTGATTGAATTTATTTAATGGTGTTGTCTCAAACTGGTTTAATAAGCATTTATTTTTCACTAAGGGTCAATGTGGGAAAATGAACTATGTTTGATTCTACCTTGTGGCATTGTAGTTGTCTATTTGAGGCAATTTGATGAAATAAAAGCTACCAAAGGTACCTCTGATCTTAGATGTTTCTTTCTGAGATGACCAATATTTCCCAACAAGTGGTATCAAAGCCTTCTTTTGGGATTTCTTTTTTTCTTGCATGTGTAGGTTTGTGAGTTGCATGTACTTTCATGGACTCGAATGTGGCTTGCATGTGCTTTCATGTATGAGTGCCTTATGTTTTTTCTTCTGGGTATTCCTTTTGTGAAGATTTCGTAGTGTGACATGCTTGAGAAAATTTGAAGGAATCAACTAATGGATTGATCCTTTGATAAGTAGAAAATATTTCTATTTTTGTTTGAGTTCCAAGAGACAACACACATTATGAAGGATAAGGAATATGGAGAATCTTGAGTTGGTCATATTGAATAGATGTAACCTGAATCTCGTGAGTTGGTAGTGGTATAACCCTCATGCATGGGGTGGAATATTATTGTCTCTATGCTTGTGTTTCGATAAGATTTCATATTGGGTGTCTATGTGAGAGGCTTCCTAGTGATATGGAGAATTTTGGGTTGTTGTTCGGTTATGGAGTAATGTGCTTATGTTGGGTTTTTTTCTTGGCATTGGAAGGAATAATTTTTTTGATACCTCGATTGCATGTAGGCTATGGAGTTGATCATTGGATGGTCCAGAAGCTTTTGAAATAGCCTGTCCCTCTCTTAGATGTATGTGCATGTTGGTGGTTTTTGGATTTGGCTTGATATAGACTTGGAGTTCCTGAACTACTATTTCTTTTCAAGGATGTGTTGTACTTGCATTGCTCAGATTCATGTTTTTTGGATTTGAGGGTTTTATAGATTCTCATTTAAAGAATCTATAGTTATGCATATTCATGATAATCTAGTTTATGGTTTAACCATTATGGTTTTCTAGATGTGAAATGGATATGAGTGTGCATGGGTGTTCTCAAACACAATGGCATTGTAGGTTTTACATGGTCAAAAAAAGTTGTGGTTTTGTGGAGTTGTTGTTAAACTATTTTCTAGACCCTAGCTTGTTAGGGGTGGTGTTGGATGAAATAGTTGCAATTCTACATGCATGTTGTGTGCATGGTGTGAGGAGATTTTATTCCATCTCTACATGGGAGTGTTGGTATGTTATTAGTCGCTTATTATTCTTGTGGTGATGCTTGGTGGTTTCCCTGACTATGGTGCTCGGTGTGGACATGATTGGAAAATTAGATCTAAACTTGATCTAGTGTTTGAGTCATGGTGTCTACGTGGTTATTCTCTTTGAGATCTTAGTGTTTTTGTTTCCAATGCTATGATGGGTTTGCACATTCATTGTGATTGATCTTCAAGTTATGTGGTTGGTGGATTAGCTACCCATCGGCTGCAGTGAGATAACTTGGAAGTAGACTGTCTATATCCACGAGGTTGATTCAAAGTTGGTGAAAACTTGTTAGTTGGCCTTGTCTGTGGTCACTTGTGTATTGGTGTGGCTGCTTTGAGATGTGAGGATGGATGGTGTTGAGTACCTGAATATTTAGTTATGGGGACCTATAGCATGTGTATCACGATATCATAGATAGCTTGAATACACTATTTTATGTAACCTTTTGATGATAATGATGATAATCTATGCTTGGTTTGCAGATCTTGGTGCCACTTGGTATTGTTGTCATATGGACATGTTTTTTTGTGGACTTGAAGGTTTTTCAGATTAGCACTTATTTTGGAGAGCTCGATTGTCATTGTTCAATGGGAGCTTTAGTAGTGATTGTGGATTCATCACTTGGTGGTGAATGATCTTGTTTAGTGTTGCAGATGTTACTAGGAGGGACTCTTAGATCATGTTAATGCAAAATGGTTCTTTCACATTTGCATGGACATTATTTGAAGATCTGTAACATCTTGAGACCATGGAGGACGTTTGGAGTCTTTGGCTGAGGTGTTGGTGGTGCTTGATAGGTGATTTTGGTTTAAAGTTGTTTCATCTCATGTTATAATCTTTCTTTTGCATAAGAGTTGGTGTGAGGCATTTCTCTTGAGACCATGGTATCTCCTAAGGGGGATGGTAAGATCATGATTTCATGATAAGTTCCTGATTCAGATGATTGGAGCTTTGATAGTGGTTTGGTAGTTCTTTTTATATTGGGTGCATTGGTCATATGCTTGAGAATTTCTTGATGTGCAGTGATGCATTTGGAGTTTAGCATGAGATGATTGGTTACAAATTCTCATGGATACATGAAGAACAAGGTGAGGATTTATTTCTCTTGTGAGGAAAGAAGTGTTGTTGATAATTACTCTTGATGAAGATGTCAGTAGAAATTCTAAGGATCCTACACCTTGGTTGGACATGAGTTCAACAAAGACCAATGAGAATATTTCTCTTGGAGAAGTCATGATGACTTGGTTATGTTGGAGGAGCATTCTCATTCCGCACTCTTGGTCTACTTGATAGTTTATCATTTGAAAGGTATGACCCATTATTGCTTTTAGATATCTTTGTGCTTTGATTTTCATGGAATGAGTTGATTCATGATGTTTGGATTTGGATACTCATTTGAGGATTGGTTTAGCATGTATCTTTATGATTTATTTCATGGATATGGATCTTGAACTTCTATTAGATGATTCTGAAGGATTCATTGTGAGAGATGGATATCATGGTTATCTCCTTATGCATTATGATTACATTCATTGATGTTGAGTTTAGGAGAGGCATTGGGCATATTTCCTAAAATGGGAAATGAAATATTTTTGATCTTTTTGGATATGCTTACATCTATATAATTAAATGATATATATGTTATGTTTAATCTTGGTGATTGAATAGTTAGATGTTGTTAAGGGTTTTCTCTTGGGGTTGTGAAGGAGATCATACTTGACATAGTTGGAATTTAAGAGTTGTATGTAGGAGGATTTTTCTACAGGTTCATGATGTGCAGAGGTGCTCTCTTTGGTCTTGGTTATCTTCCTGGAATTTTTTTTTCTCATTACATTGGTTTGAGATTTTCTCAGAGCTATAGTGATCACTAGCTTGTGGTCATGTTTTTTCACTCATGTTCTTGGGTGATGACATGGAGGTTCTTACTCTCTTTCTTTTGTTGAGTGTGGAGAACTTGGGAGAGCTATGAAGAATTGTTGTGAGAGTTGTTCTTATAGGTTATTTAATTACAGGTTGTGCATATCATTGTGGATGATTCCTTGAAACTACATGTTTACACTCTCTATATTATGCTATTAGTAGACATGGTATTCCTTGATCTTGACAGGTTTGAAATTACCCATGTAGTGGGAGTTCATGGATGTGGTTTGTCTTCTTCGACTGGTTGTTACATGGAGCTTATATTTTTTGTTGATGGGTTGGTTTTGGAGTGGCATGAGTATTCTGATGTGGATAACTTAGAGGTATGTGTGATTGGATGGAGTAACACTTGTTTTGTGTGCTATTTTTAGTCCTGTGGGTTAATTAGTTGGATGGGAGTAGTTAGTGTTTTGGTTGTTGTTCTAGCTAGTGTTCTATCTTGTTTTTTGGAGGATGGCTTCATGGATGTGTTATAGTCTAGAGCATTGAATTTGATATTACTTTTGTATAGCATGTGACAACACTGGAGTGGTGGTAGTGTGTTGAAGCCCTTTTTGTTAGTTAGTTCTAATGTTGGTACCTTGGATTAGACTGGTGAATTTATGCCATGGCTTGTTTCTTTTCTTTGGAGGATGGTTGGAACTATAGACTAAGATGGTGGAAATTATAGATGTTGTTGCAAGTGTCTTAGGTGATACAAAGGATTCATGTGTTGATTGGTACATAGTGCATTCTTTGGAAAGTGGGAGAATGTTGAGAAATGGTGCCTCAAATGTACAGGTGTTCAAGCCTCTACATTGTCGAACAAATAGTTGAATATCACCAAGACAAAGTTACTAGTTTGATCAAAATCATGTTGGCAAGAAATGTTTTGTTAGTTAAGTCATTGGATTTCAAGTTTTCCTAACTTAAGTTGTGGGGTTCTTAAGTTTCATAACCTCCTGACTTAGTAACTTTGAGGTTCTCTTTGTTATCAACATGTCGTAGGTTTTGAGAAATTCATAACCTCCAAGAGAGGTTTTGAAGTTTGGTTTTTGACGACATAGCAATCCCTTTGTTGTCGATGAGTCATAGGTTTTGGGAATTTAATAACATCTAATAGAGGTTCTAAAGTTCAATTTTCTAGTGACATAGCAACATTGTATGGGCTTTGACTTGTCAGAAGTGACTTGGATGTCATGAAGGTAGTGGGGAGCATGGTTGAGTGTTGATATTGTTGATCGACGATTACAGTTATATTAATCCAACGGTGCTCATTTATTTTGTGCTCCTTTCTAGTGAGGACCGATAGAATCTTATGAAGTGAACACAATTGATTGAGCATTTGACACATGTCAACTTGATCAATGATGTCAAATAAATGGTTCCTACTAGGCCCACGCCTCTTGTGGTGGGTCTCGAGTGACTCTTATGGGGTGTGCGAGCTTCAAACATGTGTCATGGGGGACCCGACTAGTTCCAAGTTGTTATGTGGTACAATGGTTGTATTGGTAACTTATGAAGATTAATTAGGTGGGACCCAATGGATGTTAAGGTGGATAGCGATGATCTCATGAAATCATGTTGGTAGTTGAATATTTAAGTCTTTTCCATGAGACTTGTTGTGAATATTGTAGATTCCCATCTAGATTCTCTGGAATTACACAAGCGGTGTACACGTGTCTTGGTGGAACCTAACCATGAAAAGTGGTATATGAAGGAGATTTCACACTTCTAGGTTGGAGAGGTGATTATTTGTTGACAATTGTAATCATTTTTTTGAAGAAGTTGAACCGAACCGTTTCCTATTGGTTGAGAATGAATACATTATAAAATGTTGAATGTTCTACAATGTTAGTGAGGGTGAGATCAAAGTAGGGTTATGATTTCGGATTCTCTCTAGATGGAACAAGATGTAAAATTTTTAAAGATTGAGCCTGACTTGTATTTGTAATTGTATTTTTTTGTTGAATAATAGAATGGTGATCTCGACTTTTAGAGTGTGGGGTTTTTTACCCAAAAGGGTTTTCCCCACGTAATTTTGTGTGTTCATGTTTTCTATTCCATCTTTCATGTTTAATGGTTATGTGGTTATGTGTTATTGATTCTGTTTAATGGTAATTGGAATTGGTTTAATAAGAATTTATTTTTCTCTAAGGATTAATGTGGGAAAATGAACTATCTCTGATTTCACCTTGTGGCATAGTAGTTCATGTCTTTGAGGCAATCTGATGAAATAAAAGCTAATGAAGGAACTTCTGATCTTGGATGTTTCTTTTTGGGATGACCAATATTTCCCAACATATACTTCTTCTTCTTCCAATTCTCCATTCAAAATTATAGACTTGACATCCATTTGATACACTTTGAAGTCTTTATGAGCTGAAAATGCCAAGAACATTTGAATGGCCTCCATTCTTGCAACTCATGCAAATGTCTCTTCAAAATATATTCCTTCAACCTATGAATAACCTTTGCATACAAGTCTTTCTTTATTCCTTACCACTTCACCATCTTCATTTAGCTTATTCTTGAATACCCATTTTGAACCAATTACATTCTTGTTTACAGGTCTAGGGATGAATTCCCATGTCTCATTCTTCTCTATATGTTGCAGTTACTCTTTTATTTCTCTAACCCAACTCTCATCATTATATGCTTCACTCAAAGCCTTAAGTTATATCTTAGAAAGTAAACACAGGTTTACCTCAACCACTTTGCTTCTTTTCTTTACACCTTCACTTATGTATCTAATTATCTCTTCCTTTGAATGATTTCTTTGTACATATTTAGGAGTCTTAGGTGCAAGTTCTAGAATCTCCTCTTCATCACTTTGTTATTTCTCTTCCTTTTCTTCTTCTTGCATTTTTCCACAGATAGGATCATCTGGTTCAAATTCACTTATTTATACTAGTCTATGCATAGTTTCATCAACTTTTACATTAGCACTTTTAACTATTTTCCTTAGTCTTTTATTGAAGCATCTATATGCCTTGTTGTTATTTCAATATCCAATACAAATTCCTTCTTCACATCTAGCATCAAACTTTCCAAGATTATCATCATCTCTTTTAATGTAACATCTTCTTCCAAACACTTTAAATTATTTAACAGTAGGAGTATTAATGTCGTTACCTCTGATCTGAAGTCTGTTAAGAATGTAGAGAAAAGTGTGTATTGCTTCTCTCTAGTACACATCAGGAACATTTTCTTATTTCATCATAGTTCTGATAGCCTCTTGAACAATCTAGTTCTTTCTTTCCACAACTCCATTCTGCTAAGGAGTTCTAGGGATAGAATAATGTCTCTTTATGCCATGCTCTTCAAAAAATGCATTAAACTCACCAGAAGTGAATTATCCACCTCTATCAAACCTTAAAAATTTCATTCTCAGGTTTGCCTCATTCTATACTCTTTCCTTGAACACTTTGAATCTATGAAGAGCCTGATATTTCTCTCTAAGAAAAGTAACCCATATCATCCTAGAGTAATCATCAATCAAGATCATGAAATACATGTCACCATTAAGGCTTCTCATTCTTTTAGGACCACAAAGGTCTGTATGAATCAATTCCAACATTTCAGTAGATGATCATTCCTTTTCTTTAAAACTGCTTCTTGTTTGTTTTCCCAACTGCCATCTTCTGCAAATTGAATTTGAAGGCTTTGTGATTCTAGGCAGATCTCTGGCAATTTCCTTTTAATTGATCCTAAGAAAATTGTCAAAATTTACATGTCCCATGCTTTGGTTCCACAACCAAATTTCATTAATTTGTGAAACAAAACACTGACCATCACCACTCTTAAGCTAATAGATGTTTCCATGAGTTCTTCTTCCTACTGCTACCACAGTTTTAGATCCTTTTCTGATCTGATGGGTGTTATCCTAAAACACAAGCTTAAATCCTTTGCTACACATTTTTCCAACACTCAAAATATTATGCCTTAAACCCTTAATATAATAGACAATTCCAGTACTATGTTTTCCATCAAAACTAATTGTTCTTTTACCAACAATATTAGCACCAAAATCATCTCCAAACATAACTATTCCTCCATCATACTTTTCAAGATTAGTGAACTTACTCTTATTTCCATTCATATGGTTTGAACACCCACTGTCAATTACCCAATAGTCTTCATCCAGTCTAGCATGAAAATTAGTCAACAAAGTACCTTCCATCTCATCCTTCTTACTCTTCTAGACTAGATTCTATTGCAAATCTTCCATGGTTAGCAGATACAACTTTACTTTCTAGGGCTAGAAATAAACACTCATCTTTATCGTCCTCAAAATCAAACTCATCATCAAAAATTCTTGCATCTTCTTTAACATAATACAATTTCTTGAACTTCCTATCCTTTTTATCTCTATGATTATTATTATCTTTGTTCTTCTTGTGTGTAGCTCTATTTGGACATCTTGAGGCATAATGACCAATATTTCCACAACTGAAGCATTTAAAGGGCATCATACCTTTCTATTTACTAGTACTTTTCTTTAATTTCCTTATGAAGTTTGCTTCCAAGTCATCTCCTATCTTCATTGGTTTAAATTTTTTTTTATCTTTCTCCTTTCCTCTTGCAAATTTTCTCATCTCAAATGCAGTCAAAATGCCAAATAGGTGCTCCTTAGTAAATGTATTTGGATCATATGATTCTTGAATGGAAAAGACCTTGTCACTGTAATTCTCTGGGAGGGTCATCAAGATCTTCTCAATTATATCTTCATCTGACATGGTATCACCTTAATTCTTGATCTCATTTTCTCCAAGTTCAACTCCTTGATAATAGCTTGCAATATATTCACCCTCTTTCATTCTCATGTTCTAAAATTTATGCCTACCTATTAGCTTCCTTGAAAATTTTACTCTATCATTTCCTTCATAAATGTCTTTCAATTTTTTCTAGACTTAATAAGAAGTTCCTAAAGAAATAACTTTTGTCCTTTCAATTTTAGATAGAGCATTGAAGATATGATACTTTGTCTTTTCATTCTCCTCATAACGAGTAATCTCATTTGCAGAGGAAGGACCAGCGGATGGTGCAACATACTTTGTCTCCATAGATTTTTAGGTCTTGAAACCAAGAGAAACCAGATAACCTCTCATATGCTCTTTCTATTCAATGTACCCATCTCCATCAAATATAGGGATTTTAAACTTGTGCACCATCTGATCTACCTTAAATAGTTAAGCTTTTCACTGAGGAACTAGAGCTCTAATACCAATTTTTGAAATGCACAAGACAACTAAGATGGGGGGTTGAATCAGTTATACCAAATTACTTTAATTCTAACCTTAATCAACTCCACTTTAACTCAATATGTTATTAAGTGTAAACATGAAATGAAAATAAAAGAAACCAAACACCAAAGATACCACATTTACGTGGAAAACCTAATGAGGGAAAAACTATGGTGAGGAATAGCTCACAATATAGTAATAATGTAATATCGGATACAAAGGCACACTACCAGAAGGCTCACTGCTAGAAGGCTCACTTCCTATAGTAGGACTCATTGTCTAGAAGGAGGCTCACTGCATATAGATAAAGAAAAGATAGATTAAGATTGACCACAAAAGGTTCTACACATTCGTATCTTGATCAAAATATTGTAGACACCATCAACTCATTTCTTTCAAGAATCTAACACATCAAAGTACTAATGCCTTCATTCGCTCTTATACACTCTACTTTTCACCCTTGTTCACACACTTCACTTACTTGTCTCGCTCTCAATTCGTAGCATCTTGAATTGATTCTATACCATCTCCAACCCTGGAAGCATTCTCCAAGGTTGATTATACATCCTTCAATTTAAAAATTCAAATTAGGTTGGCTACTCAACATTCTTGTGGTGGTTAAGAATGAGAGAGGACCAATTACACATTTAATTAGGACCCAAACAACATCTTGGATCAATCACATGATTCCTTAATTCGATGCAAAAAAATTGTGTAATGTGTAGACACCAAGTTAGTCAAACCTAATGAAAACACCAATGATCTTTTAAGTATGTGCATCTCTAGAAAATGATCATGCATGGATCACCCAAAACACTTCATCAAAAATTTCAACAACTCTTAGAGACCTTTAGCTACATCTATAGCAACTACAAAAATCTTCATGCACATAACATTCTTCAACAATCCTACCTCGGACCAAGCAACAACACATAGGGGCTTTGTAGCAAGTCTTCTAGAGCATCAAAACACAAGCACGTTTTCCAAAATTTTGAGAACATCAGTATGAAACATCTCTCTGATTCAAAAGATTAGAAACAAAACACCAAAATACTATAGAGAAATAACATTTCTCCTAGTCCACAAACAAATAGTTTTGTCAAACGAGTTCACATACTGGTGAACATATTTTCCACTCTCCATCGATGTAGAAGCAAAATCTTAGGATATATTATCCACTAAAGCTCATGAAAAATACCATAGATCTGTGTAGGCATAGGATGAACACAAAATAAATGCAAAGCACAATACCAGAGCACACTCAGACCACACACTCAACATTGCATTCATTATTTCTTAATTTTCTCAAAATCACTTGGAAAAAACAAAACTACAACTTCATAAATATAGCTCCATGTACTCTAAACACTTCTACAGTATCTCAACTATACACGTACCTTCTACAATATATTGAACTGTGTTGACATCAATGATAAAATTAATGACAACACAACCAAACACATATGTACTTGCAACACAGAGGAATCATTCGTCTTTACTAGTGAATGGGTCCATGTTAGGGTTTCTAAAAACTAAGATATAGGTTCTATTTTTTAAGATCAACACTCTCATTTCGTTATTGATCAGCTCCCGAAAACCTAAAATAAATTTTGTAGACTTATTTTTGTGTTCTTGCAATGTAGGTGACAACTTTGCACCTTGATAGCTTTGACATTTTTTCTAAAAACTTGTTCTCCACATGATCTTCAACCTAAATCCTACAAACACATATTCAAGAGGATAACAACTTGTTGATTATTAGAGGATAGAGTTTTCCCATGGTCAAACCCCTTTTAGGTAATTAAACCTTGTGATGAAATAATAAAATTGAAGAATGAAACATGGAACAATGAAAAATGATACCTTGGGAGATGCCTTCGAATGTAAATCTACAAACTAACATGAAGTGGCCATGTAGAATGTAGATCGAGATCTTAAATTAGATGTGAAACAATGCTTGCAAATGGATCTTCAATGCTACATCAACACAAACTATCTCAACAACATGTTTGATGCACTATGAATTTGACATGATGATATGATCTTGAATTGTTGTAATAAAACTTCACTAATATGCCCTTGAATGCCTTTGAAATTCTCTTGAGGTTCTCTAAAATGATCTTGTGAATGTACTCTTGATTTCTTATAAGTCTTAGCATTTATTAGGATGAAACTATGTGAGTTAACCTTATATTTATACTAAATCTAATAATTAACCCAGAAATTAAAATAATCAAAGTTGAAATCAGATCTAGAATTGAAAATTATTAAAATCCCACCACAAATAAATTCAAAAATGGGTGTCCTATGTGAGGAGGACCCATTCACCACCTTGGGTGAATTGGTCCTAGCACAATTTCCCAAGGTCGTGCTTTGAGGGAATGAAATAGCATTAAAAACCCATTTAAAATATGCTAATAAAGGTGTGTCCTATGTTAGTAGGACCCATTTGCCACCTTGGGTGAATGGGTCCTAGCAAAGATCTCTAGGACTCCAATTTTTTCAAGTTAAATTTTATGCAATATCATGAATGGGTTTCAGGATAGATCCTTGAAAAATGCAATTAATAAGGCTTGAGTTTGAATTAAAGAGGCCAATTAAGCACAATTAATCAATAAAACCTAGATAAGTGTGAAAGTATAATGAAACACTTTACAACACCCTAAACAAAGCAAAATTAGGTACATTCTAGTTAAAAGGGCCTTAGAATTATTGTGAATGTGTAAAACACATTACAACCTTAAATCAAGGCATTATTAGGTTAATTTTATATTGATTATTTCCAAATATAGGAAAAAGGGATATTTTTCCATTAATACATTATTCCCCTAGGGTACTTTAGTGAGAGTTTTCCCCATGAAAAACTCACACTAAACTAGACATTCAAGACACTTAAGTATGTGGCAATAACAAAGATACATGGTCATTCCCTATCAAAGACCATGAAAAATAAAGTATCCAACTAAACCATTCCAACACAATGTGAAATGTGGTATTTTGTACATAACATGCGTGCTCACTCTGGGGTAGTAGAACCTCATTCCATCCACTAGGTGAGTTATCCCAACCATGCATGCTCACTATGGGGTAGTGGAACCTCACTCTTTCCACAAGGTGAGTTATCCCAATGAGGAGTAAAATGAGAGTCATATTAGCCTCCCATACCATACCGAAGTTATCCTCCTAACAACTTCGATAAGGCACCACAATGCTATGCTTTTGAATGCTTTTGAATGTCATTTCTATAATTTTTTTATTAAAGGTATTTTACTTTGTTCATGTAAGTTCTTGTTCTTAGGGAACATCATGTCTAATGTCTCCAGAGAGGACAAGTCAAAGAGTATTAGATTTCCACTTATGGGATGCCTCTCACTTCGCATCATGCCATTGAGGGAGACCATATGATTATAAATATCACACTTTTGGAGGACAACATACCCAATGACACCACCAAAAAAAGGACACATCACAAGAAAAAATAAAATCACTCCATGAAATATACCGACAGATTTCATCGATGTATGCCCCCACTTTAAAGCGGTTGCTAATACCACGACTATGAGAAATTGCTTTAAAGTAGCCAATGTTTTCTCCTAAGACATGAGATATTTCCTCGGAAAACCCTATGCCAAGTCATATGTTTCTGAAATAAAGATACGTTGTGAAGTAGGAAGAAAGGGTTTCCCCCAAAAAAAATACATAAGGGATCTATGGATTCGAGGTCAGTATGTCTTTGCTACAATGTTGTTTTTAGAATTTGGAATTTCCATCATTCCCCAAATACTCATAGAACTATAAGAATGACACAAAGAGAGTGGAAACAAAGAAAAATCCTTTTGGTTCAACATGGAAGAGACCTAAATGACTCAACACCTTGCATCATCCCCAAAAGGAAAACACAAGACAAATGAAAAGATAAAGTGAAAAAGCTTTTACTACATGTGAGTCAACCTATAGGAGGTTGTTTGAATCCCAATCTCAGTTTGTATAAATGGAAGGTAGATAACTAGCCAAAGGGACAATGGAAAGTTCCAAAATAGGGGAAGCACCAAGTTCAATACTCTTTTTAGGAGATTTATCATTTAAGCTTATAGAAGAAGAAAACAATGTGTTCAATTCATCAAACACTTGTTCATCTATCTTTACAATATAAATTTCATCATCTAGATTAATCACAACAGGAGGTCGAATGACAATGTCCATGGAAGGTTTTTGTTTATGTTGTAGTGAGGGTATAGAGTCATTATGCATTACTTTAGGTAAGTTTTGATTTTTATTTTTTATGTTGTTTGTGTCTTCTTTGGTTTGTAACATACGAGAAATAGCACAACGTCTATGCCTATGCTCTCTAGCATTTCAATTTTTTTTCAATAGTATTGTCAATTTATGTTTTTGTAAGCGTGGGTTCATCAATCATAAGTTCTTTCTCTTCCTTAGGAGGAATGGAAGAAACATTAGGAGATTAATCAACCACATTCTCTTTAGGTTTGTAAACTTGTTTGATTTTAGGAGGGATAACGAGATTGCTTTCGTTATTTCATGGTCTCTTATAGGAAATCGCAAGAGGATTTTTTATAGGTTGGTGTTGGATTTTTTTTGTTTCAATCATTGTATTTTCAAGGATATGTTTTTCAGTCATAGGTTGAGGCATGTTCTGAAGGGATAATTATATTATGTGTGCTGCCCTGAAATTTTGATATGATTTGAAAAATAAGTCCTCACAAGGTTTAATAGGTTCCATAGGCTCGAGCCAAAAGAGATCTAATGAAAAGTTCCCTTGGGATGACATAGGATTCAACCCACTATGATGGACGATAAATATATCATTGCCAAATGGAGAATTTAAGCATTTATGCACAACCAAAGGGACAAAATTCATGGAGTGAAGCCATGGATAGCCTAACTTCATATGAAATTGCTCTGATTGTGGGATTTTGGTGAATGAGATATTTAATTTTTTTGGTCCGACTTTTAAAGGGAGATCTATTGAGCCTATCGTAGGACAAGAAAAACCATTATGCATCTTGATCAATTCTTTTGTTTTATTATATGTGTCTTGATAGAGTTCATGCACAAATAAGAATTCTTTAGTGATCACATTCTCTCCACAAATTGGTTCAATTAATATATCATTAGTGGGCTTATCATTGATTCATCTAGCTATGTAAAGAGGACCATCAGGTGTACATTTAAGTAATATCATTTTGTGAGAAAGCAAGATCAATATTCTTTTTAGTTGAACTCTTACGAGGTCTAGCTTCGATAAATCCTACCATTTTGATCATTTTTTCTACATTGATACCTTTTATGTTTTCATCATCCATGTCAACATTCATCACATCATTTTTCATTTCATTAGCTTTGACAAATGAAATAGTGTGCTTCAACATGGGATTGGTAAAGATTTGTAAATTTTGGTTAGGAGGGGCTACAAAATTATTACCTTGATCATTCATAGCTTTGATTTGAAGTTGATTTATGTCAATAAGGTCTTCCACAAGATGTTGAAGACACTTATAATATTTCGTACCATGTCCATTTTTTTGGTGATAATGGCAATAAGAGTTTCGTCAAAATCCCGTGGGTAATGGTATATTAGGATCGCGCTCTTTAACAAGAGGTAGGATAAGAATGTTCTTTTTCATAAGCTATAACATGATATTATGAAGGGTATCAAGTAGAGGAGTGAACTCTCTATTCCTACCCCCAAAATAATTCATCATCTTTATAGCAACCACTTGGTTATTGGTTTGTTACCTTGGCTGAGGGGAATTTAGTTGGAAAAATCCCTTATTCCGCCTCTTGAAAGGTTGGTAGCTATTTTGACAAGTGTGGATTCAAAATTTTAAGGATGACTAGGGGGATTTTTCACATCATGGCCACAAGTCATATTTTGATAATCATTAAGGGTTGTACATAGTTGTGTAAAGGATGGGAATCTCAAAATTTTAAGTTTGCTTTGGAGTTTTTTTGTAAGTTGACGATAAAAATTTGTTGAAGATCAGCATCAAGAATCTTAATGTTTACTTGTGAATAAAGTGTTTGGTATCTTGTTATGAAATCAATCACTTTCTCATCATCCTTTTGTTTGCATGTCATTAAATAAAAAAGGGTCATCTTGGGACCCATGTGAATATGGAAGTGGTTGGAAGAGGCATCCACAAGTTCATTGAATGAACCAATTGAATCATTTAGTAAAGATGAGAGCCACTCTAAAGTAGTATCCTTCAAGGACCTAGGGAATAACTTAGCCAAAAGTTTGTCTTCAAATATGAAATCACTACACAAGGTTGTAAACGTAGAAACATGGCTAACAGGATCTCCTTTCCCACCATATTTCTTGAATCGGGGAACTTCTATACCTTGTGGAATTTTTTATTTTAATATCTCAAAGGATAGCGGATTGGTTTTAATGTATTGTAAAGGTCGATTGTTGTTGTTTTGTTCTAAGGTTGCAACTTGTTGTTGAAGGGATGTCATATAGTTTGCAAAAATGAGTTAAGGAAAGCATCATTGTGATTGTAAGATGGAGGGGAATAAGGTGGAGTAGTGTATGTATATGGAGGGAAAGTGAATTGTAAGTAGATTAAGGTGGATGGTTAGGGAGATATTGTATTAGAATGCACAATGCTAGAAGGATTTCTTGTAGGCATACCTAAGGAAGTGTACACAAAGCTAGTGGGTATGATTGTTGTGGTAGGTTGAAGGGTTATGGTAGGTTGAAAGGTTGTGGTAGGTTGAGTATTATTGTATGTAGGAATGGGCATCAATATTGTAGAAGATAGAATTGAAATTCCACCTTGGTTTTGGGTATGATCCAAAGCTTGAGTAAAAGTGGGTGGTGATGGTACCGGGTGATCCCACAATAGTGGTTTATAATTTTTGGCCAAACTGGACACTACAATTATTATTTTTAACTAAATCTTCATATTCGGGAACCTATAGCGACTAAACCATGAGGAATTTGAAGATGATGCAAACTAGAGTCTCATCACATTTTGTCTGTAGATTCTAAAAATATTTTTTTCAAAATTTTTGGAATCAAATTGCACTTTTTTTTCCATCTCCCACGAAAACTAGTTTTTCTCATAAAACAACATTTTTAAAAAGTGGCGCTCACCATATACAACATAAAAAAATTTGCACGAAGGATAAAATTCTAATTTTTTCGAATTTAGATCTATAACTACGATATCTAGCACTTTCATTTGGTCCCATAGTTTTTTATGAATATTTTTTCCTTAATCAAGTTTCAAAGTCAAACCAATTGCAATTTAGACATAGGCGGACTGTATACAACATAACTTTTTTTCTATGAATTCAAATTCAATTTTTATTTTTTTTAATGGATCAAGGACATCAATACCTGGCTTCAATGTATTTAAAAAATATATATTTTGATAATCTTCTATTTTTCCACATGTGCAAAACAAAGAGCTTGATTTTCGGTGAAAAACCTATGTTTAATAAAACTAAAAAAACACATGTACATAATAAAACCAAAACATATTAAAATTTGTGAAGTCTCCTCCATTTTCATCCTCAACCTGAGCTTGAAGGGCATAAATCAGCTAAAATTTGGTGGAAGAGGGGGAGAAGGGAAAAAAATTGAGGAACCCCCCTTCCTGGTGAAGGGGGGTTCGCTTGAACCCCCATTTTTTTTTAATTTTCCATTTTTTCTATGAAGAAACATGACATCATAGGGTTCAAGCGAACCCACCATACAAAAGGGGGTTCACTCAAACTAGGGGTTCGACCGAACCCCTCTTTTGGGTTTGTGCGAACCCCCTAGTTTGAACGAACCCTTAAAAACATGAAATTTTGAATGTGTGAGAATTTTTACAAATTTCCTTCCTCATCAAAATTTTACACCACTATTATGGGTTTACCCTAGGGATAGTGTTGTTAACATTAAGCACATTTTTTGTAGGAGGTGAAATCATAGGAAATGAAGTATGCAAACTATGAGCCATAGAGGGTTGACTATCACCACCATAAAAAGAGAGCTAGAAAACCCAAGATCAATGTTGAGTGAGATATCATAGGATGAGATGAGCCTTAAACTACGTCTTATAATAGTATTGCTAATAGCACACCAAGTTTTAAAGATCATACAAGTTTTACAAACCTAGTGTGCAAACCCAAAAGGGAAAGAGGCAATGCAATGACCTAGAATGAAATACAATTTTTAGATTCTAAACAATACAAATTACTGATTACACGATGCAATAAACTGAAAATAAAAATTTTAAAATACAATTTTGAATTTTTATAATTTACTAAATGAAAAAAATTAAGCTAGATACAATGAATTTAATGAAACAACAAATTAGAAAACTGAAACAAAAATGTAATAGAAACAAACATAAGCATAACATAGAGATTTCAATTGCAAAAAAATAAGATCAGCACCTGATTAGGGACTCATTCACCTTAGTGGTGAATGGGTCTTGGATGAGTATTTTTAAAATGTTTTTATTGGTTTTAAAGTGTTTTTAAGTGAGTTTCATATGCCAAAAAATGCACGACCAACCTAATCAAGGACTCATTCACCCCAAATTGTGAATGGGTCCTAGATTAGGGTTTTTTTAACTATTTTTGACAGATTTTAAAGATTTTTGCAATGTCTTTCAGTTTTAGGTTTGCAAAACAACAACCTTTAGTTTCAGATTTTTTGAAAATGCAACATGAAATGCAGGTTGAAAAGGTAATGAAATGATGAATTCAAAGACCTAATTTGAAATGCAATTTTGTTTTGATTTTCAAATGCAAATTTATGAGATCTAAATGATATGCAAGATGACTGATTTTTTTTTGTATTTTTTAGATTTAGAGAATGCAAAACAATGTTATTCTAAACCCTAAATGAGATGCAAGTTTGAATGAAAAGTAAGAAACCCTAATTGAGTTTCTAATGAATGCAATATCTAATCTAGGATGAGAAGAAAGACTCCAAGATAATAAAAAATACAATGTTCAATAGGTCGGATTCATGTCGGGTTCACCATTATGTTTTATAGGAAAATTAGGGTTTATCAAGATGAATTGATTAGGATGATGAACCACTAATTCTCACCATAAAACATACAATTATGTATATGATATGATACAAATAACAATTAGAAATCAATCCCAACTATTATAGATTAAATGAGGGAAGTTTTGAGAGGCTATAATGGTGTGTACCTTGCTATAAGGAGGCTATTTTTAGGTCATGAAGGACTCGTTCGCCTTTACTAGCGAATGGGTCCCTATTAGGGTTTCTAAAAATTGAGATTTGGGTTTTTTTCTTCAAGATATGCACTCTCAGCTCCTTGGTGATCAGCTCTTGGAAACCTAAAACAAATTTTGTAGCCTTGTTTTCGTGTCATAACCATGTAGGTGACAAATTTGCAACTTGACAACTTTTAAATTTTTTCTTCAAACTTATTTTCCACGTTATCTTCAACATAAATCATGCAAAAACACATTCAAGAGGAGAAAAACTTGTTGATTTTTAGAGGATAGGGGTTTACCTTGGTCAAACCCATTTTAGGTAATTAAACCTTGTGATGAAATAATGAAATTGAAGCATGAAACATGAAATAATGAAAAATGTACCTTGGAAGATATCTTAGAATGTAAATCTGCAAACTAGCATGAAGTGGCCATGTAGAATGTAGATCTAGATCTTGAACTAGATGTGAAACAATTCTTGCAAATGGATCTTCAATGCTACATCAACACACACTAGCTCAACAACATGTTTGATGCACTATGCCTTTGACATGATGATATGATAGTTTGAATTGCTACAATAAAACTTCACTAATGTACCTTGGAATGCCTTTGAAATGTTCTTGAAGTGCTCTATAATGCTCTTGTGAATATACTCTTGCTTTCTTATAAGTATTAGGATTATTTTGGATGAAACTTTGTGAATTAACCTTATATTTATACTAAATCTAAGAATTAACCCCGAAATTCAAATAATCCATGCTGACATCAGATCTAGATTTGAAAATTATTAAAATTCAACAAAAAATAATTTCGAAAAGGTGTGTCTTATGTGAGGAAAACCCATTCCCCACCTTGGGCGAATGGGTCTTAGCACAATTTCCTAAGACCATGCTTCATGGGGATGAAATAACATCAAAAACCCATTTCAAATATGCCAAGAAAGGGGTATCCTATGTTAGAAGGACCCATTCGCCACCTTGGGCGAACGTGTCCTAGCATAGATTTTTGGGACTCCAATTTATCCAAGTTAAATTTCATGCAATATCATTACTGGGTATCAGGATAGATCCTTGAAAAATGCAATTAATAAGGCTTGAATTTTAATTAAAGAGGCCAATTAATCAAAATTAATTAAAAAAGCCTTAGATAAGTGTGAAATTATAATGAAACACTTTACAACACCCTAAGTAAGGCACAATTATGTAAATTTTAGTTAAAAGGGCCTTAGACTTAGTGTGAATATGTAAAACACATGTACAACCCTAAATCAAGGAATTATTAGGTTAATTTTATATTATAAATTTCCAAATGTAGGAAAAATGGATACTTTTTCCGTTAATACAACTTGGTGTTGGGGTCCAAAATTGAGGAGAAGTTGTTGATAGATTTTCCTGATACCCATTTGGTTGACCATCAAGGGTATTATAAGACATATAAGAAAACACAAGAGAGGTTTTCTTGGAAGGGAATGCAAGAAGATATACTCAAACACATCAAAGAATGTATGGTTTGTTAGCCAAAAAAAGGTGGGAAATTTTTTCCAACAGGGTTACTTCAACCACTTTTGATTCTTGAGCACAAGTGGGAAAGAATCTCTTTGAAATTCATCATAGGTTTTCCTAAATACAGAGGTAAATATTGCATATTTGTGGTGGTTGATAGATTAACAAAATATGCACATTTATTTCTTATCATGTCTAAATTTAAGGCATCCCAGGTAGTGGAATTATTCTCTAGAGACATTTTTAGATTACATGGTTTACCAAGGAATATTGTTAGTGATAGGGACAACAGGTTTCTTAGCTCCTTTTGGAATAAGTTGTTTTATTTAACACGAACAAAACTCACACCCAACACAAATTTTCAATAAGTGTATAGAAGGATATTTGAGGAATTATGTTTCAAATCAGCAAGGTGTTTGGGTGAAATGGTTAAATTTAGGGGAGTATTGTTATAACACCTCACATCGCATGTTCATTGGAATGTCTCCCTTTCAAGATCTTTATGGTTATGATGCTCTTTATTTTTCTAATTTATTATTTTCAGATACTAGATTCCCTACAAAAAATGACTTTGTCCAACAAATTTAAGAGATTTTTAAGTCCCTCAAAGACAATTTGCACTGTGCTCAAAATCAACAAAGTTGTATGCATATTTAAGAAGAGAACTGATAGAGTGTTTGAGTTTGGTGATTTAGATTTTGTAAGGTTGTAGCCATATAGGAAAATTTCATTGAAGAAAATTGGAGTAGAAAAAATGAAGCCAAAATTTTATGGATCTTACAGAGTCATCAGGAAGGTTGGGGAAGTAGCCTATGAGCTAGACTTTCCACCAAGCTACAAAATACATAATGCTTTTCATGTTTCATGCTTGCAGAAAGTAGTGGGACAAAATTTGTGACTTATCTAGTAATTCGACCTTTAGATGATGAATGAAAGCAAATCTTGATACCTAAAAGGGCTTTGGAAACAAGAGAGAAAAAACTTTAGAAAGGGGACATGAAAATTCCTCCCTCCCAAATATTGATTGTTGGAGGAAAATTAAAAAATATTCATAAATTATTATTGAGGTCCAAAGTGGGTGTGGTTTTTTGGGAAAAAGCAATTGTCTTTTGATTTGGTTTTTAGTGGTGCAATTAACAGTTCATTTTTGGTAGATTGGAGTGGAATGTTTAATGGTGATTTTATTCTTGGCTTCGAGATAAATTTACATCCCTGGCATGCAATATTCCTCTCTTGGGCGAGGGATTTTGGGCGCCCATGTTTTCTAGAAATGGGTTTCATATTAGTGTGTTTCTTCTCAAGAGTTCATTCATTCTATGCATTGTTTTCTTTTCACAAGTAGTGGCTTTCTTGAAGAGGCCGATAAACCATTGTAGGAGGAATATCCAAGGCTAGTAAATCTAGGGGATTGAGGCTTAAAGATAGTGGTTCTAAGTGTCTCTAGGATCAATTTCATCTAGAAATTATAACAGTGTTGAAAGTCAATGGTTTTTATGTTCATTTTGTCAAACAGTTGGTAGGAGTTGTGTAGTTTGGTGTGCTTAGTGAGGTTTTGGAGTTTTAGTTTGTGTTGTTGTTATTAGAAAAAAATATTTCAATATTATAATCATTTTTCATATTTATCTTTCTATTCATAACGGTTGTTAGAATTTTGTGGGTTGTGTGGAGTTTGTTTTGGATTCAGTAGTGTGTTATATTTTCTAGGTTGAGTTTTCCTTTTGGGTTTGTGTAGAGGATGTTCATTACTATTGGGTGATGCCATTAACAAAAAAAATTATTTCAATCCATTCTCAAATCTTCAATGAATCATTTTTCATCAATTGCTAATGATTTAAACTCAATTTAAAGTAATTTGGTGTTTTTCCCTTTATACCTAGTTTGTTCTATTGTGAACATTTTCAATTTAAATTGGATATATTTAATTGTGGGATATTACATTATTTTTGTATAATTGATTAATATAAGAATGTATCACTATATTTGGATGATGCCCTATAGCTGGATGGGTATTTATCTTGAGTACAATTGTTTTAAAGACTATGACAAAGGATCTTACCATGGTTACTAACAATAGATATAGGACAATGGTATATGATTTTAAGTTTTATTTAAACTCTAAGCGAAAGATTAGTGGTTAAATTTTAAACACAAGTTCCCTATTTTTGGTAATTATATTAAAAAAACATGTGATATGGTTGGTATATTAGCATGTTGGTATTTGTAATTACAATATGTATTTATATATATGGTGGTTTTGGATTAGGAGGGTCTTAGTAGTTGGAAAGATAATCTAGTACATATTTAGATCATATATCTTGAAACATTCTAGTCATTCTCATACCTCATCAAGTTGGTGTGGAAAAATAACATCTCAGTTTTTATGAATCTTAAAAGTTGATTGGTTGAATAACAATGTTTCCATCTACCACAATTGATAATAGTTCCAATATTTCACCTTGGAATTTTTACCAAGAGACTTTGATCTCCCCTCTAACTTGGATTTAGACTTCTTGTCTTTCTTCTTGCCTTTCTCCTTTGATCTACCTCAAACAAGAAGGGCCTCCTTGGCCATATTAGAAGACTTCCTTCACATTTCTTCTGACTATAGAAAAGCAACCACATATTCAATATTGAAAGTGGTTTTTGTACTCCCAATAGCCATTACCAGGTGATCCCGCATGTCAAGAAAAGAACATAACAAGATCATGCAATGATCCTCGTCATCTATTTTCACACCAACAAACCCCAACTGATCAATGATCATGTTAAACACATTCAAATGATCTACAAAAGACTCTCCTTCCTCCATCTTCAAATAATACAACTTCTTCCTCGAAAATAAATTATTTACTAGAGATTTCCCCTTATAAATGTCACCAAAATTCATCCATAAAAGTTTCATTGTCTTTTCTTTATGGATGTTCAAGAGAATTGAATCAGCTAAGAATAGTCTGATTAGACCATTGGCTTTACGATCCATAATATCCCAACCATCCCACAAAGTTGTTGATGGTTTTTTAGAGGACACTAAATCCCATAACTCTTGATCCATGAGAAAATCTTCTGTTTTGTTTCCACAACTCAAAATTGCCACCATTGAACTTCTCAATCTCTATTCTTTTGGATATTCTCACCATATTAAAATTGCAATAAGATATAAATTATATTTCTCTTTAAAACTCCCATTGAACAAGATCAACACAAAAAATTTGTCTTACCCACATGGACAATAAATCTAGCCAAGATCTGATACCAATTAAAAGGAAAGGAGAGTGCAAAAAATACCTTCCTAATACTAATCTTCAGGAGAGAGATACATAAAATCTTTCAAAACTTGCAATAACATAACATAAAGATTCACATACATGAATAACATAATAAACAATAAAACATCAACAGAATATTTACATCGGAAAACCCTTTCAAGAAAAAATCCACATGCTAATGTAGAGATCTCTTGTATTACAGTAAAATGTAAATTACATACAAGTACAAAGCTATGCTCTTTCAAGTGCTTTTCTAGAATGAAATTAGTATCATTAGATTCACACTAATCTTCAATCACTTACATCCACTATCAATCCAATGCACAACATTCAATACAAACTTCTCAAGTGTTACTAGAAAACTAACGTTCCAACTTCCATACCGAACTGAATAGTTATCATCTCTTCTACAAAGTTCTATCCAAATGTCGAAGAGACTTGAAACCTTGTCTCTCTAAATTTCCATTGTCACCTCAATATGCCTATCATAACATTAGAGTGTCAAAGAGACATTGTAGGAACTCCTTCTAATATGGTGAAGTCTCCTCGATGAAGTCTCATCAGAATGTCGAAAGGACTTCCATTGTTGTCCTACTGATAACGATATGTCTCTCCAATACCAACACTATCAAAATATTGAAGGGACCATATTTTAGGTCCTACCAATGTACTCTTATCTCCTTGAAAACATCCTTCTTGTCATTCATCAGAATGTCGAAGGGACTGCAAAACAACTACATCTGACATTGTAATGTCTCGCCAATGAATCTAAAGCTTGAAGCCTAAAGAATTTATCTGGATGTTGAGGAGACTAAGCATTAAGTCCCATTGGAATGTTCCTGTCAACCCGATAAATCAGAAACCCAAATCCTAAAGTGCTTATCAGGATGTCGAAGAGACCGGCCATTTCATCCCACCGAAATTCACCTGCCAACCTGGTGAACTTTCAGCCAATGCCTTTCACACTAGTAAGTTTGAGACATCTTGTTCTCAACATAGAATTCCTCTCACTCCTATATGGTTATTCTAGTTATAATTATATTTTGGTTAAGGAAGAAGGTTAGTTTAAGAGAAAAATTACTACTAAACTAGGGAAATATTCTTATGGAAATATTCTCTTTAGTTTATCTTATGTAGGGAAACATTTCAAAGAGCCATGGATAAGATATTTCAAGGAACAATTAATAAAAAAATCTTGTTTACCTTGATGAAATTATAGTATTTTATAAAGATGCCAAGATCATTTGTCTCATCTCAAGTGGGTTTTTGATAGGCTTAGGTAGTCTGGAGTGTCACTTAATCCCAAGAAGTGCATATTTTATAGTCCATGAAGGTAAAATCCTTGGCTATATTGTATCACAAAATGGAATTCCAATTGGTCCTAATAGAGTAAGTGTTATCTTAACATTTCCTTTACCTAGCCATAAAAAAGGTGAACCATAAAATTTATGTAGGTTAAAGGAGGGTTCCCCGAGGCTTCCTAGGGTTTTCACCTAGAAGAAAGGGGGTCTCCTTTGTGTGCATAAATCTTGGGATTCATTCAATATTAGGGTTGGACATGATTGAAATACCTATATGAAGTATTCTAAGTGTTATAATTTGATGGATGAAACTAACTATTGCATACAAGCTAATGAAATCTACATTGTTTGAAAACACATGATGTCATGGAAAAGGATAAAATAGAGACTATAAAAGGAAAGATAACATAAAAGATCAAACAAGTGCACTTGGAAACTAATGAGAATTAGAGTGGAGGTTGCAGAAGCCTCTAGAAATCTGGATAATCTAACTTTATGCCCACTGGGACACTTATACTAAGTTGGGAGACCTAGTCCCAGCCAACTGGGTACTCAAATATTCCAAAATCAATGACACAATCCTATAGTGGGACTAATTTGCCACTATTGGCAACTTAGTCCCTTTCAACTTTTCAGGAAATCTGAAAGTGGACTCAAAAGCCTATAGTCTTCACTCTGCTTCTTCATTGAAATTCGAGTTTAGATTCACAAAATCACCTGTAAAACAAAGTATATTTTGGTTTATAATGTGGGGTTTGCCTTAGTCAAACCCCTAGTTGGTATTTAAACTTTAAAATAGATAATAAATCTACATAAACCCTTGCCCTAAGTGTGTCTAAAACTATTAAAATATAAGGTAAGGCAAAACCCTATTCTAATGTGTTATAATAAGATGCATGCAAGAGATTTGAATGATGTAAGACTTCAATCCAAGAAACCCTACAACATTACAAATGAATGTAAGTGAAGTGCAAATGGAATGCAAACCTTAAATATGAAGATAAATAGAAAATGGAAAATGGGATCACTTTGAAAACAAGTCTTTAGGTGTGATTTGGTGGCTAGTTGCACCTCCTCAACTTGGATTTCTCCATGATTCTCCATAGGAATCCATTATCAATCCTTTGCAATGTGAGATCTTGAGTGTGAAGTGAGCTTGAAGACCTGCAAAAACCCTAGTTTGTTTCCCTAAGCTTCAACTTTGTTGTAGAAAGAGAGATGAATCTTCTTGTGGAAGATGTTCAACACTTTGTTCTTGAGATTACTTGTGAAAAAAGATAAAAAATTCTAAAAGGGACTGAAAAATGACCTAAAAACAATTATTTATAAGCAACAATACCTAATTGTCGATTATTTTGACCTAAGAGGCTGACACCCATCGGGAATTTTTAGCAAGTCGTATATTTTCCTGCTCAAAAATGCAAATAACCCTGAAAAGGACTAAGTTGCCGCCTTGGGCAACCTAGTCCCACCAAGGATTTTTGAGGTGGGATATGTGAATTTTGAGTGATTTTGGTCCTATTTGTTGGGACTTGTATGGTTCCTTATGTAAAATAGGCCTCAAAGTCCAAGATAACAAGTCTTAGGGGTCTATAAATGTTGTTTTAGGAGGGTGATTGATGCAAGGGTACCTAAAGTAGGACCAAATTAGGCACAAAATTGTCATTTTCTTCAAAGCTATATATTTTTTGGCGACACAAAAGCATTGCAAGTTTTTTGGAAGGATTAAAAAATTAGGATGCTTTTTCCTGATATTGTAAATCTTGTGAAATCACTAACCTCCATTCAGACTAATATGTCTTTTAGTTGGACAAGGAAATGAAAATACAATTTTGAAGCCATAAAATTGTTGGGGATAAGAGACAGGTCTGTCATCATAGAAAAAACATCTAAGATAGTAGTGCCTTAGTGATTTTCATTCAAATCACAACAAAGACACAAACAACTATGCCATAAAGTAGAAATAGGCACAGTAAATCCCCCATTGGTCCTCTGAGAAAAGTAAATGCTTAACAAATAACAAATTCAACACAAGCATAGATTCAAGAAGCAGAATCAAACAACATGAAAGACAAACATATGGACACACAGATTTACGTGGGGAAAACCTTTTCAGGTAAAAAACCCCACCCTCCAAAACACTCAGCTCACTTGTATTATTCAGTAACAAAATTGGTTACAATACAAACACGGAGCTATGCTCTTTAGGAGATTACATCTTGTCCATCTGGAGAAATATACATGCAACACAATAAACAAAACCTTCACATAGTTTCAATGTCTCTAAAGACATACCATGCAAATTCCTTTCAGCTCCTCAATTGACTATCATAGCTAGCCTTGCGGCTAGCCCAGTCACATGGCCTTCATGTTAACATCTTTGTAGAACTGAGAGACTAAGCATTCACAGTAAAGACCACTTGAACACTCTCTGTGTCTCTCAGTCTATTTTCTCATCTTCATCTGGCTACACACGAGATTACATATAATCTCTTATCGTGTGCCAACATGTTGTGCCTGTCCAAGCAATCAACTTTCATCAAGATATTCACTAAAAGATCTTCTTGCATTGGGTTTCCCAAGCATTCAATTCCTTGCCTAAATCAGGTCATGTCTTCAGCTGAAAACTCAGCCTGCAATAACTGTCATAAACTATTTTGGCTTCTAGCCAATCAACATCCTGACACTAAGCCATGTGTCACTTTCCCATTCGTTCACTACTTTGACCTATGGTCAAACCCGGTCAAGCTCAGCTGACTGAGCTCTAAGCTCACCACTGCCATCCACCGTGCTACTGCTTTAAGTCCAAACACCCACCGCGGTATGGTGGTGAGACCATGTCAACCCTCGGCCTCCAACCGTGCTACCACTGAGCTTAGTCTACCCGGTCGCGGTATTGCGATGAGCTCACTCGAGCTCACCCAAACTTTACTTGCGCTAAAGTAGAGCTCACAGAGTCACCTTGCGGTGTGGTGGTGAACTCTACTGAGCTTATTCTCTGTTCGCCTCGCGCTACCAGGCCCTGACCACAAGACAACCATGGCAAGGTGGTGACCGCCAGCCCAGACCACTAACATTCAACCGTGCTACTGCGAGGGTCTCTAGGCCACCACGCGGTAGGGCGATGACTGCTCGGAAGAGTGCCAACGGTCTTACTGTGGCCACCAGTCCTTCACAGTAAGGTGGTAGCCACTATCACTAACCACCAACCATCCACCGTAGCCACTACGGCATCCCTGGGCACTGCTTGCACTAAGGCAGTAGCCATCACCAGTCTATCACCCTTCAAGCATGCCATTGTGCCACCAACGAGCAACCACCACGGTAAGGCAGTAAGGCCTTGCTCCACCAACGTGCCGCCAACCGTGCTACCTCGCCACCTCCAAGGGAACCCTACGGTATGGTGGTAACTGCCACACCAATTGTCGTTGCTCACCGCGCCACTGCTAGTCTAAAAGAAGATAGTCATGGTAAGGCAGTAATACCACCCAACTACTAGACCAAGCAAGGTGGTTGATGGTAAAGTGGTAAACCACACAACCATGCCACTAAGGTAAGCTTGCAGCGATATGATGGTAAAGGCCAGAAATAGGGCTCCAAGGCAAAATAGAAGTCCAAGCCAAGAAGATGAGGCATAAATTCCAACAATCTCCCACTTGACAAAGTCTTACTGGCTTCCTCCAAAAACATGAATAAGGACCACCACCATGCTTTCATGCTACAACCAAGACACCTGCAAAGACATTTGAAAAATTTCCACCATCTTAGGCAACGGCTCCAAACATAGGAGCACGCCAAGGCAAAAAAACACCAGTCTCAGGAACACAAACATCTGATCCTTCAGGCAGAAAAGGAACCATAGTAGCAACAACAAAGCACTGAACGTGAACACAAAACAAGAAAACATTCTCTAGAACAAGATAAAACCATCAACTAGAAATGCAACCAAACAGCTGAGTGCCCCTATCCAACTAATCAAACCCACGCAACTAAAAAATAGCACACACAACTCGTGCTAATCCATCCAATCACCCATACCTCAAAGGTATGACCATCAGTAAACTCATGCCATCACATAACCACCCATCAATAGCAAAAACAAGCACCAGGTGTCAACCAGTCAAAAGACCAAACGTGTCCAGGTACTCCCACTATAAGGGTATTTTCTAGATGAGTGCAAAAAAAGCACCATCACAAGTGATCCAGGCATACCGAGTCCACCAAACCCTGCAGAAAGAAATGAGGAACCATATAGTTCCAAGGAACATCCACACCGATATGCACAACCTGCAACTACTTGCTACAAGAAAAATTCCTCTCAACAGTCTTCCACATTCTTCCAAGGTTCCATATTTGACTGAAGAAGGAAACACCACGGCTCCACATACATCTAAAGTCATATGAACATTTAGGAAGAAAAATACCACAATGGAGAGAAACAACAAATCATAACATGTAGCATCCTCCTACATACACTTCTAAATGCCAGTTGTGTCAAGAATGATCTTCTTCACATCCCAAGGGAAAATATTTAACAACATCCAACAAAATTCCATTAAAGTAGGCATCTCAAAAGAAGATCAGACTAACCCATATAACCATCTCCTATCAGTCCTCAAAAGCACAAGGAGATCCACTATGTTGTCCACCTTTCATTATGAATCCTCCAAAATCTTAAAATAACTCAAGATTCATATCATGAAAGCAAGCATAATACAAGACATCTGAAAGATGTAATGGGTAAACACCTTTCAAATAAAATTCACTGTCGAGTAGACCAAGAAGAAAAGAAAAGATTCTCCTCCAAAATATACAAGCCACCATGAATTACCCAAGAGCAATCTCCTTCATGGTCTTTGTTGAACTTTCATTCAACCAAGGTGTAGGCTACTCGGAATTTCAGCTGTAATAGCAACATTCTCAAAAGAATTCCAGCCTCACCTTATTCTCCATGCATCCATGAGGACCAACAACCTGTCATCTCATGCTAGCTCCAACCTGCATTACTGCACTAAACATGAAGCCCTCCAGCATATGACCAAAGTACTCAAAACATAGAGAAACCCCAGACCACTGTCAAAGCTCCAAACTAGTTGAACCAGGAGCTTATCATGAAACCATGATCTTACACATCCCCTTTAGGAGATACCATGTTTCAAGTGAACTATCCATGGTCTCAAAAGAAAATAAACATGCCAAAAATCTAAACCAACATCACCTGTCAAGCACCACCAGCATCTCAGCCAAAAACTACTAATTTCCTCCATGGCTCCAAGATGTTGCACACCTTCAAATAATGGCCATGTAGATGCAAAAGAACTCTTCTATAGCAACAGGATCTAAGAGTCCCACCAGAAGCATCTACAACACCAAAGAAGATCATTCATCACCAAGTGATGAATCCATAGTCACTGCTAAAGCTCCCACTCAAACGTGACACCAAGCTCTCCAAGCATCATGAATGACCACACCATCATTGTCAAAAGCTTACACTAGTCAGTGCAACAAGCTTTCCATGACATCGTGATTCACATGCTATAGGTCCCCATAAGTGACTATTCTGGTACTCAACACGTTGTCCATCCTCTCGTCTCAAAACAACCACGCCAATGCACAAGTGACCACAGACAAGGTCAGCTAATAGATCTACACCACCATAGAAGTAACTTTGTGGACAATGACAGTCCACTTTTGAGTTGACTCACGACAAACATGTAGGTAAAGACAGCCCACACAAATGCACAACTCGTAGATCCACTTCAATGAAAAACCCTGCAAGTCTATCATCACACTGGAAAATGCAAAACTGAGATAATCAAAGGGAACAACCCACATAGGTAACTTGACTCAAACACGAGATCAGCAACAGATCCAATTTTCCAATCACGTCCATAACTTGAGCACCATAGTCTAGGAAAATAACAGGCAACACCACAATAATTTTGAATGAAAAACACATACCAACACTCTCATGCAGAGAAGACATCACACCTCCTCAAACAATGTTGAACTGCCACTATCTCATCCAGTCACACCCTAGAAGCCAGGGTCTAGAAAATAGCTGAACAACAGCTCCACACACCACAATTTTTCCTTGACCGTGTAAAACCTGCAAAACCACAGTGTTTATAAAAAACCCATGCACCTCCATATTCACTACTCATCTGGACGACTCAGGAGTCTTCAGAGCCAAAGACATGAAACTAAAACATGTAAGCAAGAACAATAGGTCAATTTCAGACAAGTTCCAAAACCACAACCATGCACAAGAATATGAGAGAGCCAAACTATATAGAAGTTATAGACCACCCATATCAACTTCATATCCTTCATGCAACCAGGGCAATAGAGAAACCGCCTTCAGTGCTAAGTCAAAATACCTAGCACAAGCTCAATACTCCATGGTTGAACATCAACTCAAGCAAGTCCATACCACTAGGGAACCTCTACATAGACACCCAGTATAAAACCACACACTGTAGCAACACAACCACAAGCACATCTCACGCCCTTTGCATCAGGAACATTTGCTACGAGCTAGGAGCACCAGACGATATTGCAACAATATGATCAACTCCAATCATCTCCAGTGTCTTAAAAACCTATGTGTTGAATCAAAGAAGCAAGAACTTCCACTCATCAAAGGATCAAACACCAACTGATTCCTTTTGATTTCCTCAACCTTGTCAGGCTAAGAAATCTTCATAGGAGGAATTCCTAGATCTTCAGTACCAAGAGAAGGCTTTGACACCGCTTGTTGGTATCATCAAGCCTTGACCTCCCTTAACCAGCTCTGATACCACTTGTTAGGGATAAGAGATGGGTCTATCATCATAGAACGGACGTCTAAGACAGTAGTGCCTTAGTGATTTTCATTCAAATCACAACAAAGATACAAACAACTATGCCATAAAGCAGAAATAGGCATAGTAAATCCCCCATTGGTCCTTTGAGAAAAGTAAATGTTTAATAGATAACAGATTCAACAAACGCATATATTCAAGAAGCAAAATCAAACAACATGAAAGACAAACATATGGACACATAGATTTATGCTAAGAAAATCTTTTCAAGTAAAAAACCCCACCCTCTAAAAAACTCAACTCACTTGTATTATTCAGTAACAAAAAAAGGTTACGATACAAACATAGAGCTATGATCTTCAGGAGATTACATCTTGTCCATCTGGAGAAATATATAGGAAACACAATAAAAAAAACCTTCACATATTTTCAATGTCTCCAAATACATACCATGTAGATTCCCTTCATCTCCTTAGTTGACTGTCACAGCTAGCCTAGTCACTTGGCCTTCGTAAGTTCACATCTTTGCAAAACTGAGAGACTAAGAATTCATGGTAAAGACCGCTCAAACACTCTCTTTGTCTCTCTCTCTATTTGATCATCTTCATCTAACTACACACAAGATTGCATATAATCTGTTACAATGTGCTAACCTATTCTACATGTCCAAGCAATCAACTATCATCAAGATATTCACCGACAAATCTTCTTGCATTGGGCCGCCCAGGCATTCAATTCCTTGCCTAAATTGGGTCCTATCTTCAGCTAAAAACTCGGCCTGTAATAAATGTCAAAAATTGTTTTGGCTTCTAGACAATCAACATCCTGACGTTGAGCGATGTGTCTCTTTCCCATTCGTTCGATGCTTTGACCTCTGGTCAAACTTGGTCAAGCTCAGTCGGTCGAGCTCCGAGCTCACCACTGCCATCCACTGCGCTACCGCTTCAAGTCCAAACACCCACCACAGTATGGCGGTGAGACCATGTCGACCCTCGGCCTCCAATCGTGCTATTGTCAAGCTCAGTCTACCCGATCACGGTGTTGTGGTGAGCTCACCCAGACTTTACCCACGCTACTTCCAAGCTCACAAAGTCACCCCGCAGTGTGGCAGTGAACTAGACCGAGCTCATTCTTTGTCCGCCCCGCGCTACCGAGCCCTGATTGCTAAACAACCGCGATAAGGTGGTGACCGTCAGCCCAGATTGCTAACAGTCAACCATGCTACTGCAAGGGCTGCCAGGCCACCCCATGGTAGGGCGGTGACCACCAGGCAGACCACCAACAGTCTTACCGTGCCCACCATGGACTAACCACCAAATCTCCACGGTAAAGCGGTAGCCACTATCGATGACCGTCAGCCGTCCACTGCAGCCACCATGGCATCCCTGAGCACCCTGAGCAGTAAGGTAGTAATCATCACCAGTCTTCCATGCTTCAACTGCGTCACCAACGAGCAACCACCATGGTAAGGCGGTAAGGCCTTGCTCCACCAACGTATTGACAATTGTGCTACCTCGCCACCTCCAAGGGAACCCTACGGTATGGTGGTAACCACCATGCCAACTATCGCTGCTCACCACACCACTGCCAATCTAGAAGAAGACCATCAGGGTAAGGCGGTAATAATGCCCAACTGCTAGACCAAGCATGGTGGCTTGTGGTAAAGCGGTAGACCACACAACCGCACCACCAAGGTAAGCTTGCAGCGGTATGGCGGTAAAGGCCAGAAACAGGGCTCCAAGGCTAAATAGAAGTCCAAGCCAGGAAGATGAGGCATAAATTCCAACAAAAACAAGCTATATCAGAAACCCTCACTCTTGTAAATCCTAATTTTTCTAATGATTTCACCTTGAATTATTTTTGAAGCATAGATAAAATCTTAGCCATGTTGGTACAAAAGAATGAAGAAGGTATGGAACAACCAATAGCCTTCTTTAGCAAAGGTTTGGAAGAATATGAGGAAATGTATTATTTTTATAGAAAAACTAGTTTTTGTCATAAGAAGTTTGAATAAATTTAGACAATTGGTTTCCAATAATAAGATTCATTTAATGGTCTCACATCCAAGTGTCAAAGAGTTTCTTTTAAGAAAGGACTTTCAAATGAAAAAGGACTTGGTTGGATTACAAAGGTAATGGAATATGATGTAGATATTAAAGTTATCAAGATGGTTAGTGGTAAAGGCTTGTGTGAGTTATTAGCTTCAATTTTAGAAGATGATAAGGATGTTTTCCTATTATTCCAAAATGATCCACACAAAGTTTTATCTTCACCTCATTCAAGTTCGATACAAGATATGGTGCATTTCCTTCAAACATGTGAGTGTTCTTAAGGATTAGACAAAGAAGAAAGAATGTACTGTAGACTTTAGTCTATTCCTTATCTTCTATTGAATGATATACTATTTATAAAATATTTTAATGGTGTTCTCTTGAGGTGCATTTAAACTAATCATACAAGAATTTCATGATGGGGCAACTGGACATTTTCCTCCAAATACCACAACATTAAAAATAATGAGGGCTAGTTAATATTGGCCTAACCTTAATGATGATTATGCATGGGTAAGAAAGTGTAAAAAATGTGCATTCTTTATAGGAAATTTTTTTATCAACTCTTCATTTGCAACCATTTCAAGTAGAACAACCATTCATGAAATGGGGTTTTGGATTTCAAAGGAGTGGCTAATCCACCTTCAAGTGTAGGTCATAATTAGGTGTTAACAACCGCCGATTATTTCACAAGGTGGAAAAAATACATAGAAATTAAGGAGGCCAATGAAAATTAGTCTTAGACTTCTATGAAGATATTGTTACAAGGTTTTGAGTTCTTGATTCTATTAGCTCTGATAACACCATGACTTATTTTGGCTTGAAGGTAAGTGATTGGGCAATTAAACATGAAATTTATTTGAGTATATCCTCTAATTACTACCCCCAAGGAAATAGAGTAGCTGAGTCCACCAACAAGAATCTAATTAGATTCATCAAAAGGACCATAGAGGATAACCAAAGATCATGGTATACCAAGTTGAAATCAACCTTATGGGTTGATAAGATTACTCCTAAGTGCTCAATTGGTGACTCACCTTACTTTCTTATTTATGGTAAAGAGGAAAAAATTCCTATATCACTTGAATTACCATATCTTAAGCTTCCTCATCAACTAGAGATGATGGAGAAAAATCCAATTTCAATCATTTTTGCAAAGTTAATGGATTTGGAAGAGAATAGAGACAAGGAAATGCAAGTAATGGAGTTTCATCAAGCTCAAATCAAAAAGTCTTTTGACAATAAAATAACTATCTAAATTTTTAAAGGAGACCTTGTTCTCAAGTGGGATGAGATGAAAAATAGACTTGGAAGGCACACCAAATTTGATTCCATGTGAAGTGGACCATTTATGATTTTAGTTGCAAACAACATATTGCCTTTTAGTTGTCCAAGCTAGATGGTGAAGAGCTACCTATCCAAGTCAATTGGATGTACCTCAAGCACTATTTATGAGGTTTGTCTTCACTCTTATACATATTAAGATACAATTTTCATGTTGAATAAGTGTTGTCGCACCATGTTTATGTTTTTGCTTTCCTCTAAGTGTTTATGCACAAGTAGTTAGGTCATTTTTTGAGTCTATCTTTTAGGTAGTTTTTTGTTGTGTCTTTTTTTTTCTATTTGGAAGGTGCTAACAACTATTCATCAATTTTTATGTCATTTCTTTCAAAAAAAAATTAGGTCTTCCATGAATTTGTTTCTAATAGACATCCAAAGCAACTAGTCTTAAATTCTTAGTAGGAAAGCATCCCATATAGGTCACGAGAGATGTTAATTATTTTAGTCTCACCTTGGTCTAGGTTCTACATGATCATAATTTTGAGTATAGGTGTTTTAAAAGTTATAAATCATGTTCAAAGAAGAAAAGACATAATATTGAATAACTCTTAGGTGCTCCAAAGTATAAATAATAATAATGCTAAACTTCCATGCGAATAGAGGGAAAGAGTTAGGTTTGTCTCCTTTTGGAAGTTTTGAGCTTGACCCACATTGCATTAAAAATGATTTTGTTTTTCTCTAATTGAAGGTGTCACCATTTTTGGCGTGGAAGAAATACCTTATTGCTCTAGTCTTCACCCATGTTGCAGAGTAAGAAAGAGGAAGGATACGTGACTACTTTAAAGGGAAACTATGTAGCCTATATTTTTTGTGGAACTTAATGAGAAGACTTAAGGAGATGGCACAAGTATGGGCGCCCCGGTAGGGTATGGACATCTCTTGTCGCATTTATGAGATGTGTCTCGTGGAGTATATTATGTATAGACTAGATGGAGGCATTTGGTTTATAGGCATGTAGAGAGGAGAGGGTAAAAGGCAATGCAGACAAGAGTCTATCCTCTCATGTGAATCATGTTCAATGTCCAAGGTAGCTCGTATTCTATGTCACCTTTTGTGCATCGACCGAGTAAGAATTGGCAGGCATAAAAAGCCAAACCCACAAACTCTGGCATCATCCATCAAACTTTGCCTATTCAGAAGTGAGGGTATTAAACTGGGTTATGGACTTCCATCAAAAAGTAGAGGATAGAGAAACTTTCAAACAAATATAGTTGGCAGGTGTAAGTCGAGATTCCCCAACCTTTGATAGCATCCTCCCTGCCTGTGATGAAATGTGAGCCAGCTCTACATGAGCTCTTGGAAAGGACACGTAGAGAAGGAGAAGCTACGATGTTTTGCTAATTAGGTCAGAGAGCTTAAAAACTCTTGGCAAGATGAGATTTATAGTATGCATTGGACTAACGAATGGGCATTTTACTTACCATTCTTTTGGTACAGTTTCATCTAGATTGCTGTAAGAAATTTCTAGTTGTAAAAGCTATGTAAGGTTACCATCGATGGTGAAGTGGCTCCAAACAAACTAATATTGGATAAACATAGAGCATTCAGGTCTTTCAAATTCTCTATATCTTTGGAAGACTTTATGGCGAGTAATCTGGAAATGGCCTGCACTCTATTCATAAATAGAGGTTGGGATTTACCTCAAGTCCTTTTTGGAGGAGGAAATATGTCAAATCTATGTAAAGATCGACTGGTTTTTAGAGCTTTTGGAGTGTACATGGTGTTGCATTTGCAGGTTTCATTATGCTTCTCTATTGCCAATAAAGTACGTTGGGTAACAGATTCCACCGCTGGGATTCCAGTTTCAACGCTATTTGTGGAAATGTCTATGGGGAGGTATGGTATTTAATTATTTACAAATGAGTGGAAATCATAAATTAGACTAAAATCTTGTTACTGCCCATATTATGGAGGCTATTTTAGTACAAGTATTGGCTGATCCACTAAAGATAACATTCTTGTTAATAATCTGAATAATGTATTATGATGTTCTAAGATTATTACCATGTTATATACTTGTTGAGAGGGATATAGAACTATAATAAATATTATAGTATCAGTTATAAAGTATGAGACCTTCAAAGTTCGAAGGCAATTAGGTGCGTTAAGCATTTTGACATATTATTTTATAAAATAGATATACTTTATTAATCAATTTTTGAGGGGAGTAAATTATACATCATTGTATTCTAGATGATAGATATTAATATATTATACTTATTTGAAATGATTATATTACAAATATCATTATGTACTGCAAATTGATGTTCTTAAGTTTACAGTACATAGTTATTTGTAATGTCGCAAATTGCACCCTGTGCTAATTTCACACATACACATTGCATCTAGCGCATTTATGATAAAATTCATGATCAAGATTTTATGATTCTAATCCCATGGAAGACATTGTTGAAGCGTTAACAACCTATGGTTTAAATTTTGAAAGAAGTTGGTTAGACAAAAGCATGGCACATAGACATTTGTGCGACACAAAAACTTCCCAATAAAATTTGAGATTGAAACGAGAATATCTCATGTAGTTTATTTGTGATGCATCCCAACACTGAAATACAATTGTAACAACTATTCCCACCTAGTTCAAGAACAAAACTTACTTTTCTTCCTCATTTTTCAGAGGTTTCTTGCAACGTTTTCACTGTTTTCTCTTTATCTCTCTATCTCATAACAAAAATCTATCAAAATACTTTCATGTCTTGGACATTTACAATAGAACAGACTCTTCTTGCTTATGATCTTGTCATGCTTATCATCGCGAAAGAGGGGCCACAACTACTAGTAACACTTTCTTGTTTATAATCCATGTTTATATGATCTCGTCTAGTGCATTTTTATTATGATAAGGGTTCTCCTCCATAGCAGAGTTTGTTTCTATCACAAATGTATATATTTTAGTTTTTAAGTATTTTGATCTTGTCTAGCTATCCATGGAGGTGGAAACACCAAATTGAGGGTTTGATTGAGGCAAACCCCTATATAGCCCCAAAAAATTTCTCTATCTCAATGTGTGTAGGTGACGAACAGGTGTGGCAAGTACAGAACTTTATTTTAGCAATTTTTGGGCTCTATTCGTATAGACGACACCACAAATGTGTAGACATCCTTGTGGAATGTTGGCATCCAAGGATGAGACATCATTTGACTTGTATCATATTCTACATATTTAGTGCTTTCCATTTCTATAAACTAAGCATCTTTATCACCTCGTATTTGTAAGTTATTTGAATTTTTTAGTTACATCTATTGTTAAGCATAGCTTAGAATTCATTTTTAAATACTTCTATTTCTAGTTCAATTGAGCCGTGTCAATTGAGGTAGTTGATATTTTTCTTTAAGGTTGAACATCGTCTTGAAAGTAGCAAATCCTCTCTACATTTTGGTGAACCTGGCATGAATGCCTTATGTCAGATCTTTTGTTCAACATTTCAATGCATTTGATAATTTATTTTCAAAGTAGGACTTTGATATGGTATAGGATGCCTTGGATGATTTCCTAGAGGCACTTAGATTATTTGAAAGCATGTTATACAAACTCCACCCTTAGAATCTCCTTCCTTGCAAGACGATAAGTTTGTAAATGTAATTATTCTTTGTTCCCTTTGAAATTTCTAAGGGACCAATCATTTGTGTGACTGTGGCTATTCCTTCTCTAAAGAAAGTGCATTGTATTCACGATGTTTTATTTAATAATGATTCTCCAGATCATACAAGTTAAACACAATCCAAAGCTTATTCTTATAATAAAATAGCTCATACTTATAATACTAGAAGGAATAAACAAAATTTCAATCAACCTACTTCCTTACCATCTTCTTAACCAAATCTTCTTCAAGCACCTAAACCTTGAACATTTAAGTAACAAAGTGAGTATGATCTTATCGAGCAACTTCATGTTAATCCCGCTAAGATCTCACTTTTAATATTTACTTTAGACTACCTCAGTTTATCACTTGGTATTCTTTAGGAAGCTCTTCAAAATATTCTTTTACCCTCTTTTGCTAGGCTAATGAATGTAAATGTATTGATAGATCATATTCAATCTAATTTGTTGAATATTACATTCTATTCACATGAACTCCCACCTCTAGAAGAGTGAAATCAAGAAGATTTGTTGATGATAATTATTTATGTTAATAACATCAAGATTTGATGAGCTCTCATTGATACTAGTCTAGCACTTAATGTTTCTAGTCTTGATCTATTTCCTAAGGTCAAAGTTGATTCAAGTTCTCTTGTTACATATTCTTTATTTATTCATGGTTTTGATAACACTAGTCGACAAACTTTGGGCACTATTATTTTTCCCTTAAAGATAGGACCAGTCACCATTCATACCATGTTGTATGTAATTTCACCACCTTTACCATATAATATTCTCTCTAGTAGACCTTGGATTCATTCTTTAGGAGAGATCACTTCTACACTTCATAGTTTTGTTAAAAAAGTTGTTAACAATTAGGTAATTACAATCAAGGCTGGCCCTAATGCTATGCACTTATGTTAAATGGAAGTAGTTGGTCATGCTTTAGTTACACCTACCTTTCAGAATTAAATTCCATCATTATATTTTAATGTGTTGAAATCTACTCATGTGATATCTCTTGCAAAAGATGGTCTTTGAGAATAATGTCCCTAAAGAAGATCATCCTAAAGAAGAAAGTCCTAACTTCTACTCTTTCTAATTCTCCGATCCTAAATCGAATGTGTGTTTTGGGTGATGATTGGGGATATTTGGAATTTACTGAATCTTACATCAAGGAATACAAATTAGATCCAATCCACTTAAATATTAGAAAAATCTCATTTTCCTCTGCTAAAATGATTATTTTTCCTCTATAAAGAAAGGTGATACTTATAGTATTGATTATTTCCTTTATACTAATCCTCCTAGTTCTCAGTCTAGTTGCAATCACATTATGGGCCAAGATTTGATATTCTTTCTAAATTTAATTATGGAGGTAAATTTTGTGGATGTGATGAACAAGGTATTAAAGTCCCTTTAGAAACTGATCCACGTGGCTCTAAAACTAGACTCGGATACCGCCCACAACATCTAAGGAAAAACTATGGTTGAATGTTAACAAATTATTTTTTTGGAACTTCTGCATCTTAAAATTGTTCATCCAAAATATATTGAAAGTGAAGTAAACTCTAGTCAAGTTCCTCTAGATTTTTTCTCTTCTAAGGAAGCTCTAGAATAATTCTTGGGTGTCTATTATAATCTTACGATAAGCATTGATTTCCATACTGCTTGAATAGTCAAGCATACTTTGGAGAGTCCATTATAAGTGTTGATGATAAAGCTTATTTATCTTATGATGATTATAACATGTCTATGACACATCCTAAATACCATAGTACTCTCCTTAAGGATATACTTTTGATGTCCTCATGGATCGAAATTCTTCTAAAAAGGTGATTAAGATTGGAAAATTCCTTTCTTCAAAATAATATAAATCACATTCTAATCTCTTGCATCATTATTATGATATCTTTGCTTGGTCATATGAGGATATGCCCATTATTTATGAATCCATTTTGGTTCATAATATTGTTCTATGTCCCTATGTGAAGCCAATCAAGTAAAATATTCGTAAAATGAATCCCAAGGTTGCCTTGTTAGTCAAGATTGAGATAAAAAAGCTTCTAAAAGTTGGTTTTATCCATCCCAATGACTACTCAACTTAGATCTTAAATATAATTGTCATTATTAAACATGACAGTTGTATTCATGTTTACACAATTGATTGAATTGCATGACCTTAATAAGTCTTCTACTAAAGATGATTTTCTATTACCAAATATCAATGTGATTGTTGATTCAAATGCAAGCCATGCCTTAATTTCGTTTATGAATGCTTTCTTGGGATAAAATCAAATCCTTATTAATTGGGGAGATTAGTACAAGACAACCTTTAAAATCCCCTAAGGAACCTTCTACTAGTACATAGTCATGTCGTTTGGGTTAAAAAATGCTCGAGCAACCTCTCAATGTGTGATGACTCTGATCTTTCATGAATTCATTCATAATATCTTAGAAGATTAGATTAATGAAATCTTGGATAAGTCTATAACTTGTCAAGGTCACATTAAGAGTCTTTGTCTTATCTTTGAAAGGCTTCAACTCTATAAGATGAGATTAAATCCTCTTAAGTGTCTTTGGCATAGATACCAATAAAATATCAAGGTTTATCATCTGTCATCGTGGAATTGAAGTCAATACAAATAAGATCAATGCAATTGTTAACATGCCCCCACATAAGAACATATACCAACTTTTTAGTTTGCAACGAAAGATTTAGGCAATTCATAGATTCATATCTCAATTCACTAATTGCACCCTTATATTTGTGTGTTTGTTGAAGAAAGATGTATGCTTTTGGTGGGATTATGAGTGTCAAAAGACGTTTGAGTCTATCAAAATCTACTTGGATAATCATCCCACCCTAATTTTATCCTTGCAAGATAGACCCTTTCTACTATATATTTCAGTATCACCTCATGCTTTAGCAACTTTACTAGTTCAACATGATGATAATGGTAAATAAATAGTAGTCTATTAGATTAGTCATATTCTAATCGATTATGAAATTTTCTACTCATGATGGAAAACCAATGTATTTCTCTCATCTTTGCAATGCAAAAGCTAAGGCACTATCTTCTCCATGTAGAGACTCATGTAATAGTTAAAATTAATCTTCCTAAGAACTTATTTTCTAGAACTGATCTCTCTAGAAGGCTAGAAAAATGGGTGATAATTTTGTCTGAGTTTGACCTTAAGTTCATCACTCAAAAAACAATTAAAGGTCAATTTGTCATTGACCAACTAGCAAAAGATCCCTCACCTAATACCTTCCCCAATTTAGACTTGTTCTTGGATGAAAATTTGTTTACTTTGAATCATGAGCCTATATGGGAAATATATTTTGATGAATCAAGATGTCAAACTAGCTCTGGAGCAAGTGTAGCGATAGGCCAAAACTAGGGTAAATAATAAACTAGGTTTAGCTTGGTCTAAGTGTCAATCCAAGGATCGTACGCTTGTGAAAGGTTTTGCGGTAGTATACCTAAGGGAGGAAAGTAGTGAATCAAGTGGGGATGAAAGGCAACTAGAACACACAAAAGACTAGAAATCGAGTTAAAATGTGTTGGTTTCTATCTTACTATCAGAATTGCACTAGAAATTGTTAAGTGTGACAAAAATAGTTTGTGACAGTAACAATAGTAGTTTATTAATAGAAATTAAAACACAGTTCACCAAATTAAAAATACTGAAATCAAACTTTAATGAAATATTACATTCCAAAATTAAATCATAAAATAATTATCAAATTGAACTATAATAAAGATGTTGGAATTTAAATCACACAGCTACAAAATCTATTGAAATTAAATCAAGAAGAAAATAAACAATGTATAAAAGTACTAATCGTAAAAATAAATAAATGTCATCGGGCTTCACCAAGGATTGGGCCCTTGCTCCATAGTTTGTGTATAATGTCAACCATTCACTGAAGTATTTTTCCTAAGTTTTCACTTTGCGAGGAAATAAATTATGTAACAACCATTGCAATAAAAAATATATTTTCTTTAAATTAAAGAACAAATGGACATATATTTCATAACAATAATCAACATGGATTCCATTTCAATATAATACTTTCACAAATTACAATATTCCAAGAATGTAAACAAGTACATGATAGCTCAACAAGCTTCAAAGCAAATAGATATAGAGGGTTGAGGATTCACCTTTCAAATCTTGGTCTTCTATCGCCTATTGAGGAGGAGAAGCATCATTCAAGGGCTTTTTTGCCAACCACAGACTCATATGCGGTCCCCCGCACATCTATCATACAATATATTGCCCTACCCTTCGATGAAGAGATTGGTGGAGTAACCTCGTACAACAAGCATATTGAGCTTAGTGTTGTGGGTATGTGCAGGATCATCATGGAAAAAACAAGCCTTTAAGTGGCAAAGAATTCAAAAAAATCAGAGTTAGGCAACTTGACATAAAAATTTGAATAAGTTATCTATATTATTTCAAAAATATGTAAGAAAATAATTTGTATCAAATTGAATGTAGTTTCTAAATTACTAGATTTGTTTACAAAAAAATTAAATCTATTTGGTGGAAATTTGAAATTTCAATACAGTAGTACTTAAATTTCAGGGAAAAAATAAGAAGTAGGTGTCTGTCTGACCACTCTAACCACATTAAAATGATAATATTTTTTTATAAGATTTTAGGTATAATTAGAGGACTCATATCCCAATGTGATGCATATTTTTTTGTGATTTTTTTCCAAGTAAATAATTAATTATAATTTTTTTATGACAACTTTTAAAAAATATAAAGACTCGTATGTTTGACCACCTTAACTTGGTCAAAAATTCATGAAATTCATTTTTTTTTTTTTAATCTTATAGTATGTGAAGCATAGAATGTGACACATGTTTCGGATTCAAAAAATATGATACCGTTTGAAAGCTATAGATGTTTTTCAATCAGCCTAAAAATTAGGACTTTAGTCATAATTCAATAGAAAATGAATAATAATTATTTATTAGATTCAAAGTAAAGTATAATTTATATTGGTGGAAATCTGAGAATCTCCTTTAAAAACCCTTTTCGTTTCATCAATTTTGGGTAAAAAAAAAATCGTCAGCCACATACCCATCATATTGCCACTTTTTGGCCCATCATGATCCTACACATACCCTTGTATCCTACATGACTAGAACTTGTAACCCTACAAACCATAACTAGCATGCACTACATGGACATGGTGAATTGGCAGTGAATCCAAAGGAAATCACACTACTTTGGCCAAAGTGTTCTCACTCAATACTTCGAGTGTTAGTCATTCTATTCACTTATACTTCTTAAAATTGATTTGACTTAAGGTCACTATAATCTATGCATAGACCTGTATTTCCTCCTATGGGTAACCTTTAACCCCCAAAATAACTATCCCCTTTTCATAGCTTAATGGTATTTCTACTCACAAATCATAATCACAAGTTACCCTCCCCTTAATGGATAATCAAATACTAGGTGTACATCTTGCAAGCTATCTAGCTCAAAAATATCTTTGGCAATGAATAATCCCATAAGATATCCTTGCTTAATCACATCTAGTATATCAAATACCTATGACAAACAATTTCTCCTATTATGGAGTAATTTATTTCAAAAAGAAGAATAAACAACTTCTTTTTCCTTTCAAAATAAAACACTATGTTTCCCTAGTAAAAATAATTTAACAAGGAGTTACAATGAAAAGCATACAATTCCCAATCTTTGACTAATAAAAATAGTTAAGAGAAGATTAGATTGTCATGCTTGTAATATGCTTAACCAATAGATTGTCTTGTCACTCAGCCTTGCAAGCAACAACTTCCTAGATTCACTTGGCTCTCTCAAAGACAATACTACACTATAACTCCTTTTCAAAACTATAATATGCACTCACAAGTTAACTCACAACTCTCACTCAATAACTCATAGCTCTTAGAAAATGAAGCAGTTCTAATAAGTTTGCAAAAGAATTTGTTCTAAATAAGAGAGCTAGCCTCTCTATTTATATAGAAAAAGGAGACATTGTAGCCTACAAAAATGGCATGCAAAATGACAGCTTAGTCCATGCAAATCAACTCACCCAACTCAGCTAAAAGGTGGCAATAATTCAAAGAGTAAACACAGTAGATAATGCCACATATTGACCTTTATGGTTGATAGCAGTAGAAGACTAGTTCAATCTACACATGAACAAATTATGACAATCGAATTGTTTCCAAAATGGACTTCTACAGGAAATAGAACTTCACATTCTAGTGCTAAGTATGCAACCATTATCCCTATTGTTTGGTGCGGCTTTACTCATTGAAGCAGTCTACAATCACAATGCTACACATGTTCAATGTCAACTAAGTCTAAGCTTTGCAAAAATAGAGGAGTAAAGAGTCGTTTGGCTCATAAATGATCCTTTGACCAATTCCTTGTATTGTTGTGTGTGTTTCCTATTCTCATGTATTTCACTTTATTTTTCAGTTGGTATCTCTTTCATTGCTTTATATAGTAGCATAATGGTGGTGAATTTTTCTCTAATGATTTTGATAGATTATGTAAATATTGTGGTATTCATAGACAAAAGACAAAATTTTATTCTCCACAACAGAATGGAGTTGCAGAAAGAATGACCATGACACTAATGGAGAAGGCTAGGAGTATGTTGAGTGATGCTGGCCTAAAACAAAGGTTTTGCGTTGAAGCTATTGCCATTGATGTTACCTAATTAACAAATCTCCTACATCAACCCTTCTTGACAAGACACCTATAGAGGCATGGTTGGGTCGCCAGCCTTCATTTAGACATCTTAGAGTTTCTAATTGTGAGGCATATGCACATGTACCAAAGGAGAAGAAAACAAAGTTGGAGAGAAAGGTTGTGAAATATATCTTTATTAGATATAGTTATGGTGTGAAAGAATACAAGCTTTGGGATCTTGTTTCATAGAAGGTAATACATAGTAGAAGTGTTATTGTTAGAGAAACTAAGCCCTTTTTTGTTACATTGCAACCAGAACAAAGTAAATAGGAAGATGTGATTCAATTTTATTTTACACCAAAGAAAGTTGAATTGAGGCCCAAGGATAGACAACAATATAAGGAGAGCTCATCTATCTCTAGGTCTTCAGAAGAGGAGGAATAACCTACAACTCATCTTGCTCGCAGGTCTACAAGGCATAGAAAACCACCTGAAAGGTATTCACCTGATGATTGATGTGTTTTTTCTTTGAATACTAACATGGATGAACCTAAATATATAGAAGAGGCACTAGGTATGAATGATGTAGAATCCTGGAAGATTGCTATGGATGAAGAAATTAAATCTTTGAAAAATAATGATACATGGGATCTTGTACCATGCCTAAAGGATGAAAACCTATTGATTGTAAATGAGAATTCAAGAAAAATATTAGTTCAGATGGAGGTATTGAGAAGTACAAAGCAAGGATGTTTGTAAAGGGTTACTCTCAAGTTGAGGGTTTTGAATATGGTGAGATATTTTCTCCTATTTCAAAAATGACATCCATTAGATTTTTTCTTTTTATTGCTCCTGCTTATGATTTAGAGCTTAAAAAAATATATGTGAAAATGGATTTCCTTCATGATGATCTGGGGGAGGATATTTATATGACACAACCAAAGCACTACATGGTGAAACGTAAAAGTAAGTTGGTTTGCAAATTGAATAAATCTTTGTATGGCTTAAAAAAAAGTCCTAGGATGTGGTACTAGAAGTTTAATACATATGTGTTGAGTTTGGGATTTGAGTGTTCTAAATTAGATCATTATATTTATTATAAAATTAATGGTGATCATTTCCTATTTATTGCATTATTGTATTTATTATAAAATTGATGGTGATTGTTTCCTATTTATTGCATTATATGTTATTTATTGGTAGAGGGAAAGGCATGATTTTAGAACTAAAATCTCAACTTGCTGCAAAATTTAAAATGAAAGATCTTGGTGCAACTAAACACATTCTTGGGATGGAAATTAAAAGAGATAGAGTAAACATAAAGCTATGTCCTGGAAAAAACAAGTATGTCAACTCAATTTTATAGAGGTTTGGTATGCAAGATTGTAGACTATTGTGTGTTCTTGTTTTTGTTGGAACAAAGTTATCTATTTCATATTTTCCAACATTTCCATCGAAGATGGAAGACATGAGAAATGTTCCCTAACCTAGAGTGCATTTGGAAGTTTTATGTATGCTATGGTTTGTACTAGACCAAACATTTCCCAAGCAATGGGAGTTCTTTCTGGATATATGTCTAATCTTGGTAGAGTTCATTGGGATGCAGTTAAAATAGTCTTTAGATATTTGCACGGTACCTCAGATTATTCCTTGTGTTGGCATAGTATAACTGAAGATGAGTTTTCCCTTGATATTCATGGTTATGTGGATTCAAACTAGGTAGGTGATGTTAATAGCATAAGATCCACTAGTTCTTATGTGTTTAATTTATTTGGTGGTGCAATTAGTTGGATGATTAAGTGATAGGTTTTGGTTGCTTTTTCCACTACTGAAGCAGAGTATATGATTGCTACTCATACTTGTAAAGAAGCCATTTGGCTTAAGAGACTATGTTCAAATATTGGAATAAAAAAGGTGTAGTGAAAATTTATTGTGATAGTTAGAGTGCGATAATCCAAGAACCAAATGTTTTGTGCTAGGACCAAGCACATTGATGTAAAATATCAATTTTTTAGAGATGTGGTCGAAGATGGCAGGGTGAAGCTAGTTAAGGTAGAGACTTTGATAAAAAAAAATTATTCTTTAACTAAGATTGTGAACACAGAGAAGTTTATATGGTGTTCAGAGACTATGGGCCTTTCGACCCCTAGCAATTAGAGATGATGCTGATGATGACACCCTTACATTGTCCTTGCAAGGTGTTCGACAATTGGGAGATTTGTTTAGAAAATGCATCTCAACCTTGCAATTATATATGGTTTATTGATAGCATGTATATTGGTATGTGGTGACTAATCATGCAAATATTGTACACTCATAGCAAGATGCGGGGTTCGGGGAAATACGCTAAAATAAATTCACTAACATGTCAAGGATTTTTGCCACTGACACATCAAAGTTTTCTCCCTCTAACATGCCAAGTATTTTTTCTCATTGGCACGTCAAGGTTTTTTCATTAACACGTCAAATGAAAAATGACCTTGTAAAACCCTAATTCTAATAGTTTCTAAAAATCATGTTGTAAGAGAGGGGGACCAACCACTGCAAGTCCCCAGATCACAAAAGGCCAAGAGCAATATGGCTGCTCTGACTTACCTCATTTTAAAGGAAGGTTAGGATAGGCGAGATGAGAATGATGAGGACTATAAGGCTCTTCAATCACTCTACAAACCTAAGAGTCAAGGGGAGGCTAGGCGAGTGGGTCTTTAGAGTCAACTCTATGTCTCAGGTAGCTCTTTGTCAGAGGAAAAACGTGCGGTTTTGGGACCATCTCACAAGTGCGTTGGTGTCCATACTGTTAGAAAACTAGAGAGATGAGGCTAGACTCTAAAAAAGGGACTATCAACCTAGTTTAAGAGTTTTGGGAAGTGAAGAATAAGACTAACAAGAGTGAGAAATAAAGACAAAATTGATAAAGGAAATAGATTACTGCAAGCATGACAAAGATGATTTTGCACAACAATCTTCTTGCCAACTTGCTCCAAAATATCTCGACCTGCACACAAAAAAGTGGGAAAATGTTGGGAGTTGTATAAGGATCTGCCTCAGTCAGACCCCCGTTTTAGTGTTTCCACCTCCATGGACAACCAAGTTTGCAATGATAGGAATAATATGATAAAGAGGAGAGAACAAGCTACATAAACAAAAGACACTACAAAACAATACATTCTTACTCAACCAAAATGATAGAGAAGATAAAAGGAGCTTACCACCTTCGTCCAAAGCACTCAAGGCTAGTGGAGGAGAAAATGAGAGGAACTGAAGCCTCTGTTGCAATGGTGTTTGTCCTCGCTCGCACTATCAAAGTGATAGAGTAGTAGATTGCTGCTATGGAGTGTGAATTACTGCTACAAATCTTGTGGATGCTTGAAAGAGTGGAGAGATTGTGTAGAGATGACCTCAAAATCTTGCCAAATTCTGTAAAAACTTGAGAATGGATGAGAGAGTGAAGAATATGAAGGAAGGAGATGAAAACGACCATATTCGTGTCAGCTAGCTGAAGGGAGGCATTACACTTTGACTTCCAATAAGAAGTGTAACATCTTTGCAGACCCTAGCTGCAAGAATTTTCCAGGGAAATAAGCGTGTTGTGTAGACGTTTGTGCGCCATGCGGGCGTCCTCGATAGAAATGCCGCCAGCGACTCACAAAGCAGGCACTAAGTGTGATGTGAGCAATGGGATTAAAAGGAATTAATCCTTTGCCTTTGGTTTTCTAAAGTATAAGGGGAGTAAAGGGGAGTTTGTTCTAGGGGTGCAAATTCATGAGTACTGATGAGTGCTTCGGTAAAGTAGAGTAGTAAAGAGTGACAAGGTAAGAGATGTATCCCTAAACTGCAAAGGAAGCAGAGAATGGTCTAGCAAATTTGGAAGTGTAGGAGAGGATTTCATAGTTCCACAGAACTATAGAGATGAAGTACGAAAGCGCCTCACAACCTCACGATCCTACAAGGAAGGTATCCCTCAAGAAATCTCACATGAAGGAGACTGAACAAAGGGGAATCCACAGAGTCAGAGAAGGGGACTCCACAAAGTCAGAGATGGAAACATGTTCACCCATAGATAGAACATGTCAGGAAGCGACCATGTAGGCCGGTGAAAGGACAGTCACACAGACCATCGCTAAGTTGCAAGTCTTTCAAAGGGCTCCCTTAGGAACCCTTCAAAAGGAAGGAGGGTCCACTCAAGGGACGTGTTGTTCGAAAAGTGAAGTCTAGTTGGGCTACCCCCAAGCTAGACATAAGGATGTGCATTAGGTCTAATCGGGTTGCCCCCGAACTAGACATGAAGATGTGAAACCATTCTAGCTGGGCTGCCCTCGAGCTAGACACCATAGAACTTGTTGAAATTTTTTGAAAGGATCCCTCAAGAAGCCAACGTGAAAAGGAAGGGTCCACTCAAGGGACACATTGGTCAAAAGCTAACATCTTCCTTCTTGAATCAATTCATCATCAAGTAATCCTTTTGAAAGATGTTCACTTGATCAAGGAATTCAAAAGCAAGGACATGCCCCCACACGAGGGGAAGATTAAGATTGTTCTCTCTTTAGAGGAAGGTTTCCAAGTCCTTTCTTTATGAACCCATGATGAAGGGAACATGTTCCATTAGGGTTTCAAGTCGAAAATACAATTCTAAAGGAAAACATGTGTGGAGGGTCTTTGAGGAAGGATTCACTTCATAATGAATGCATTTCCTAAAGATCGAGCAATGTAGGAGTGGCATTGTCATACATGAAAGGGAAAACTCAAACAAAGAAGAGAGAAAGATAAAGGGAAAGCAAAAGAAAAGAGAAGCGAATATGAACAAAGGGCATAGGGGGATCTGGTTTTGTGGGGTCAGATCTGCCTTTATTTATATATATAATATTTAACCTCTATGCGAGGTGAAAGATCATCAATCCCCAACCAGATCAGGAAGAAAGCACAGAAGACAAAGTAAAAATAAAAAATTGGGTCAACATGGAAGGAATCCTAAATGCTCTCGATGCTTTGCATCATCCCTAATTTATTGAAAGTCAATCACAAACATGGAAGAAAGATGATACATATAGAAGAAGGTTTACAACACAAAATACCATGCATATATCCAACCACCAATAAGGATGACGAGGGTTATCCAAGTACACATAGCAAGATCATGGGGAGATCACATCACAACACACACACACATATCTAATCTAAATATCAAGAAGGGGTCTTCCCCTAACACTGGTCAACCAAGAGGTCATCAGCTTCCCATTCTAGATCATCGTAGGGGAAAGGATGTTGGGCTTGTAATGGGGTAATGTTAAGGGGAGGATCTTTCGATCTTCCCACAAAAGGGGCCAAGGCAGAGGGACCTATGAGGTCTTCATCGCTTAACTCTTGTGGGTCTAAGGTTAATGACTTCGCGAAGATCACTGGCAAGGTTAGAAATTCATATGTCAAGTTGAACATGCACTTGACAGGAGTTTTATGTTTCACCTCGGTGAACAAAGGATTTTGCACTTGAGGTTTACTGCTAGGCTCACCGAGAGACTCGACACCAATGACAAACTCAGGGGAGGCTGGAAATGGTTTTGTCACTAGGATAGAATAGGTTAGCATGGGGCCACCTTTCAAAGAATTTGGAATGCTCTTATGTCCTCCATTGTTGGAGGGACCATGCTCTACCTTATTCTTTGTCGGAGGAGGTGAACTCCCCATATATGAAGCAAGGAGGGTTGAGGGAGAGTAGGAAAGAACCATAGTGGATACAAATGAAGTATTAACCATATTCATGGGCTTTGGGAAAGGTGAGACATCCCAAATAGAATTCAATAGAGGCGGCTCCACAGAAGGGGCGATAAATACCTACACCTTTCCAACCACATGTGCACTCACAACAAAATACAGAAGAGATTCAAATCTAGTTTGGATAGGGGCAAAAGGAGGGAGGGATGAGGACATAGCAGGAGGTGTGATCATCCCCTCCTTCTTTTGTAAAGAAGCTTGCTCACCTAAGAGAGCCTTTCGTCAACACTTACGCTCGTGCACAAGGTAGTTTCTATAACTCTTCAAACTGTAAGTTGAAGCTTGAAAAGGGATAGAGGGTTCATTCTCAAACATCAAAGTGTCCTCCATGATTGGTTTTAGTGAGAGGACAGGCTCTTGAGTGGGAGTAGGAGGAGCAGGTTAAGAAGCAATAGGAAGAATTGATTATAGTGCTCCAAAAGCGGGCCTCTTCCTGTTCATTATCTTAGGAACATGGATAGTAGGAGGTTGTGGAGGCCGAGATAGATAAGACTCTCCATGAGGGACTTTTTGTCTTCCATACCAAATGGGCCTAGGCTTCGTGGGTAAGACAAGGAGTTTCAACGCAGGACGCATGGCCTTTCACTGAGCAGGCACCATAGGATTCTCTTGCAAACATGACACAAAAGAAGATGGCACCATGATAGGGTGAGAGGAAGCATCAAGATGAACAATGGAAGAGGAAGAAGGAGGATCTTGAGACCGCTTCTCTTCTTCTCTCCTACATGCCTTAGCAGCATCACTATCAACTTTTAGGAAATCTCTATGCAAAACAACATAAGGCGAAGGAGGGTATCTTACTTTCAGCCTAGTGTGACCTTTCTTATAGTTTTGATATGTGCGATATAGGAGGTCCTTCCTAGGTAGGAGAGGACCAAGGGATGCGAGCCAAAATTAATCTAAGGTATAGCTGCCAAATGCAACCAATGGTCTAACCAGTGTCATGGAAAACGTGTACTCAACCTCCATGAACAAACTTCAAACACTTGTGCACAACCAAGGGAACTACATTCATAGCTACCAGCTAGGGGATGGCTAGTTTCACTCTAAAAAGTTTGGACCCCAGGATGATGTCGAGCTTAAGGCTCAAAGATTTAGGTCCAATGAGGACCGATAGGAAAATACTCCCTATAGGAGGTACAAAAGTTTGTTGTGGGTGCGGATGGTACTTTCACATGCATCATATCCATCCTTATGTAGGAAGTTAATTAACATGATCAACTCAATTATGATATTCAATTGGGATATCGGATCAACAAGAACACCTACCATCATATTCCCATTTATCCTAGCGAGAATGTATAGAGGAGATGGTTCCCTATTGAAGCCCATCGGCAGGTCCTATGAGGTGAAGGTTATGCTAGTACTACTACTCATAGTTTACATAGAGGGAATAAGCTGATTTAAGAAAGACATCATCATGCACACCAAAAATTACTTTTGTGCAACATCGTTGGGACCTTCCAACTACGCCTACTAGGAGTCACAGGTTGGGTTAGAAGTCCTCACAACACTCACACCTACAACACTCCTAGGTCACGAGGAAAGGGACTTCTAGTATTGCAAAATGGAACCAAAATAGTTCATGTTGGGTTCACCAAAAATGTAGGAGAGGGGGGCCAACCACTGCAAGGCTCTAGGTCACAAAAGGCCAAGAGTAGTATGGTTTCCCTAACTTACCTCGATTTAAAGGAAGGTTAGGATAGGTAGGATGAGATTGATGAAGACTATAAGGTCCTTTGATCACTTTGTCAACCCGATAGTCAAGGGGAGGCCAGGCAAGTTGATCTTTAGAGTCAACTCTGCATCTCAGGTAGCTCTCTGTCGGAGGATAGAAGCGCGGTTTTGGGATGACAGTGCGGCATGTTGGTTTCTCACAAGTGCACTGGTGTTCATACAGTTAGAAAACCAAAGAGACGAGGCTAGACTCTAAAAAGTGGACTATCTACCTAGTTTAAGAGGTTTAGAGTGAAGAATAAGACTAAGAAGAGTGAGACATAAAGACAAAAGTGATAAAGGAAATAGATTACCACAAGGGTGATGAAGATGATTTTGCACAACAATCTTCTTGCTAGCTTGCTCCAAAATATTTCCACCTACACATAGAAAAGTAGAAAAACGTTGGGGGGCTGTATAGGGTTTGCTTTAGTCGAACCCCCGTTTTGTTGTTTCCACCTCCATGCATAGCCAAGTTTGCAATGATAGGAATGATATGATAAAGAGGCGAAAACAAGCTATGTAAACAAGAGACACTGCAAAGTAGTACGTGCTTACTCAACCAAAATGATAGAGAAGATAAGAGGAGCTTACCACCTTCATCCAGAGCACTCAAGGCTGGTGGAGGAGAAAATGAGAGGAACTCAAGCTTCTGTTGCAATGGTGTTTGTCCTGTGCTCACACTATCAAAGTAATAGAGCGATAGATTGGTTCTATGGAGTGTGAAGTGCTGCTACAAAGCTTTTTGATGCTTGAAAGAGTGGAGAGATTGTGTAGAAATGACCTCAAGATCTTGCCAAATTCTGCCAAAACTTGAGAATGGATGAGAGAGTGAAGAATATGAAGGAGATGAAAATGACCATATTCATGTCAGTCAATCGAAGGGAGGTGTTACACTTCGACTTCCAATAGGAAGTGTAACGTCTCTGCAGACCCCAGCCATAGGAATCTACCAAAGACGTAAGCGTGTTGCACATACATCTACATGTCGTGCGAGTGTCCTCGACAGAAACGCCCCCATCGACACACAAAGTAGGTGCCAAGTGTGATGTGAGCAATGGGCTTAAGTGGAATTAAGCCTCTGCCTTAGGTTTTCTAAAGTGTAAGGAGGGTAAAGGGGAATTTGTGCTAGGGGTGCAAATTCATGCCTATACACTTGATATAAGTAGGTGGAATGTATATAGATGCTGGTGTATTTTTAGAGTCTAATAGTGGTCAGGTTGTCTCTTAGTTTCTAGTGGTGCTACTTTTGTGTGAAGCTTTCTGTGCAAGTATATTGTAATCTTTTGATTTTTGAATAATATGTTGGGCAACTTTTGGAGTGTGAGATTTTTTTACTGAAAAGGTTTTCCCCACATAAATCATTGTGTTTATTTTTGTTTAAGATTTTATAACTGTTAAAGATCTGTAAAAATTTTGCATTATACTCCTCTCAAGGTTAGTGTAGGAAGTTGTTTTTCTACCTTAGCTTCCTTACAATTCCAACTTGTTTTATATCGTCATCACAAATTTGGTGACCCCAAGTATATTCTCATCTATTGTACTACGTATATCCCTCAAATACCTTCAAAGGTATTAAAGTTTATAAGGAACTTTCTCTCATCTAAGCTTTCAATCTTAAGGGATTATGATCCATAGAATTTCAAGCTTCAAGGCTTTTCCAAACATATTTTCATTTTTACTTTCTAGTGCACCTAGAATCTATTATCTATGGAGTTTGTACAACAACAAAATTTATTGGATATTAAGTAGGGGTAGGTGTGCAAAAATTAAAATTAGTAGAACCAAATATATTGCAAAAACTAAAATGTTGTTGCACCAAATACCACATAAATTATGTAAAGCTATATGAATGGTTATTCTAGAATTTTTTCACACATTATTAGGATTCTCTCATTCATTTGAGATGTTTTACAATATATTATAAAAATTATTATAACACAATGTATTCCTATAGACAACCTCCCCAAACTTACATATAGGAAACTAACTCCCAAAAAATAATGAAAAGAGTAACTTTCAAATTATTTAGTAATATTAAAATATAATTCATATTTAATTATTTATAAATTAACACTATATTGTTAACTTACTATTTATCATCTAACCCGTACTATAGTTTAATATAAATTCTAAAATTCCCCACTTATTACTTCAATTTGAATAGAGGATAAAACACTGCATAAACTAAATATAGCCACTCATCTAAAAATCTGATAAAGTGCCTCCACCAAATCTTCTCACTCGCCCAAGACACACCAAACTAATTGCATTTTTCTACATCCTAACTATCAAACTCTATAAATCCTCTATACCACATGAGAGAACCAATCACATCGTCCATCCAAAATGAGAGAGAAACTCCTCCAAGAGTCCACAGTCCTCTTAACATGTCAAAATCCTTTCTCTAGTCCCTACATGTGAGAGAATAACTCTCCTCCAAGGGTTCAATTTCCTCTAAAAGTGTCAATATCCCTCTTTCTAATGCTATATAGGAATCAAATGCATCCTTCCATATATGATAAAAAAAATCAATGTTGATATAGTAACCCAGCCCTGTTTCAAATGTAAGACCATCCACAAAAAAAATTTAACAAAGAATGCCAAGCCCCCCTTGCTCCATGAAGGGGGAAAATTATGGTGGTGTTTCTCAAACAATCTACCACCTTAGAACAAGACACTAGCTTGAGATTTGGAAATCTTTAGACCTCATTTGTCCTTCAACCTTCTCTTTAATCTATTATATTATATCCACCTAATATCATCTAAATGACTCTAATAACTCTATCAAATGTAGCATAAATAACCATAAAAATATAAAGATCTAACATAAAGAACCATAAAACTATAAAGAATATTTGATAGATCTGTAACCATAATTAAAAACAAAAGATTGAATGTTAAATTCAACTAAAAATGCACCCAATACACAACTTACTCCAAAACAAAAATCTTTTTGAAAAATAACAAACTCTTATCAGCTAACTTACACAAACTCTCGAACCAAAATCTTGTCTATGCTTTTTGAAGAAAATTCAAACCAATAAATTAATCTGGGAACACCTTTAATTTGAGCCCCCAACCAATTGCACTACATTATCATGCTTAGCCTTCAAACCAACAATGTACCATATTTGTTTACCTCGGTTGCTATGCGGGGGCGGGGCTACTTCAGGATTTCTAAGGCTTTTTCTTTATCTTTGCATTTTTTATGCATGGAAAAAAAACGATAATTTTGTATTACATGGTTACATTTTTTCCTGGTAATTTATTTTTCATTTGTGAAAAATCTGATAAAAATGGTGGCCAACAGAAATAGGGTGATGAAAGTAGCCAACTTATTCATTACAGGCAGTGCTACGTTTGGAAATGATATCCTGAAAAATAGTTCATATGCCTTGTCTATGTTTCACATTTTGTATACATGCCTACTAGGGCAATTTGTATACATGCCTACTAGGGCAATTTGTATACATGCCTACTAGGGCAATTGCAATGAAAACATCTGACAAAAATCCCCATAAGGGGAAATGATGATGGGAATGGAAGGAAGGAAGCCGCATCCTCCTCCTCTTGGCACTAGACTAGCATCTGCATCAGAAATTAGATCTAGCTCAATGTTATTTCTTTTGATAGAAACCGTCTTTCATCATTTTCCACTGTCTCCATACTATGATTGGGAGATGGAATGAGTAGTTGTGCAGGTGCTCCATTCACTCCCTTGATATGTCTCATCTTTTGAAAGTATACTTTAACTTTGTTTACAATTTTTTTTCAATGTAAGTAATTATAAGGACATTAATGGCTAAAAACATACATTACTCTTAATGATATTGAGTTTTTTTATTTTTTTTAAGATTGCAGGAATTGGGTAGCACTACTTTTTATAAACTGCAGTGCGTCTGGTAAACTTTTTAACATGACCGGCAGTGCTGGTGTGACACGCCCTCCAGTATCACAGGGTGGACGGGGTGGGGGATACTAGAACTCATGACCAAACTCCTGCAACAGGAAAGGTTGAGCCAACCGAAATAAAACCCCAACCCAATAATATCAAGTTTTCACAATTTATATTATTAATAAATATTATTTCTGAATTCAATTATTTCCACAATACATTACTCTTAGAGAATTCAGAATGCAAGCTAATCAATAAAGTTATAATGATTAAAACCTTTGACATAGTTTGATGGAGGGATGATGAGCAATGAAAAGTCATGCATTATCTACCACACCAGGGAACGGACTACAGGAAAAGGCATGCTTGGTCCCTTTGGGCTAGTAACAAACAAATAGCTATTTGCTTTCTACATTGCCAAAGTCTCTAACGGGCAACTAAGGACACCATCCTGCTTTGGAAATTTCCACTATCATGCCTGCTGGTGCAAAAATAGCAGCTCTAGAACAGGGATAGACATGTATCAAAGGATAACAGAAGAGGGGTTTTCTTCTCAAATGTTATAGTTGCAACTACCCTGGTACACATGTATGACGATAAGGGCTTAAAGAGCGGATTTATAGAGAATAATAGTTAAATTATCACTGTGTAATGTGACATAGTTATTGTGTATTGAGAGACTTTACATTGTGATTGGTGTGCAGAATCTGATAGCATTGTCAAAGAAAATACTTTATTTCAGGAAATATGAATGATGATCGAATTACTTACACCACCCTTCATTCTTCTTTCCTCCTTTATATTGCATTAGAGGCTAATGATATGAACATACTACCATTCAAATCATAGTACATACCATGAAAATTTCATTCCACCTTCTCAATCACATTAGGTCTTTCTAGGCAATTAATAGATGTTTTTTTTTTCCCTAACATGAATCTTTGTTTTTAGCTATACAATCATTCATAATTACATTGAGCCAGAGCCGTTTTATGGTAGCTACAAGTTTCTGTTTGAAGCCTTTTTGCTTGTTGAGAGGGGTTTATCTGTTGATAAAAAAGAATTAGGTGTAAAATGACTAATTCTATTGTTAACAACCATGCTGGATTGAAATTGATCAACGTTAGAGCTAGTTGGATTATTAGCGATTCTATTGCAATTGTGACTTTTGGTATGTATTAGTAGAATAGGTTAACATTTTTCCTTTCTGACGTAATTTTTTCCAAGTTTCATGTTTGAGAGAATCTTAGATACTGCATTGAAAACTTTTATAACCTTTCTTTAGGGTCTCTGTGCCATTCAAAATTAATTGCATATCTATATCTACAAAATCAATTGCATGCCTATATCTACAATGAACTTTTTATTTTTTATTCATTTTTCATTGTAGATTAGCATCTCAAATTATTTAAGCCTCTTATTTCTAAATTTATGTATTGTTCCCCAACTCACAAAAGACACCACATGATGCTTGTGAAAATAAAGAAAAAATTGACTTTGCTACACTAGATTTGTACGAGGCAAATCAGCTTTTTTATTGAGTTTGCTGTCAAATTGGGTTACTGTTCAACATTAAAATAATTCTAGTTCCAACTTAGGTTAGATTGTTGTGTAATGGCCCTTACAAAGGTAGACTAGTTTTACTGAGACTACTTTCCAGAAGTCTGCCATCAAAATGACAGTGAAATGGTTGCGTTGTGGAGTTGGAATCTATTAAATGTACATATTTATTTGGTTGTGGAAATATCATAATTGCATATTATTACATTGTTGTGAATAAGAGAGAAGATGGTTGTTGATGGAATGTCATTAATGTTCACCAGTATCCTTGTTTATTGAATAAGTCAAACAGGGGAGAAGAGAAAAGTAGAAACAATGCATTTGCAGATTTAATAAATGATATCATGGATATGTGTCAGGTTGATATAACAGTTTATTCAAAGAAAGAAGATGGCCATTATGATCATTTGAAGAATATTTTCAAACGGAGTCTAGAGTATGGCATACCTTTGAATCCCAAGAATACATGTTTAACATATTTTCTTTCAATTTCTAAGAAGGTTCATCTTTCATGGCTGCATTACTTACATCCCTCTTTATTCTTCTTTCCTTCTATATATTGCATTCAATCTTGAGACTAATGGCATTAACATTCTACCATTCAAATCACGGTACATACAATGAAAATTTCATATGACCTTCTCAATCACATGAGCTCTCTCTAATTGTTTAAAAATTCTTTTTGCATAACATGCTTTATCTATTTTAGCTATAGTCATTCATAATTTTGTTTACAAATTTTTTTTGCATAACATGAATCTTTATTTTAGCTATAGTCATTCATGATTGTGTGGAACAAGAGCATTTTTATGGCAGCTATAAGTTTTTTTGTCTGAATCTGTTTTGTTATTGAGAAGGAAGTTATCTATTGAATAAAGAAATTTAGGTGTAAATTGACTGGTTTTGTTGCTGAGAATTTGATAATCATGTATTAGAAATTGATCAAGGTAGCTATATTTTTTTGTCTCTTATTATTTTATTTGTGTTATTCAATTTCAGAATCAATTGGATTATTATTGGTTCTATTGCAGCTATGATTTTTTTGGTATATATTAGTAAAATAGGATAATGTTTTTCCTTTCTGATGTTAGTTGTTTGAGTATTGTGTTTGTTAGAATTTTGCATGCTACATTTAAAACTTCCATAATGTTTCCATATCATCTGTGCAACATTCAAAATTAACTACATGTCTATATCTACAATGGTAGTTCAATGAGGCTACTATAGAGAGGCTTATTATGCTGAATTGATAAATAAATATTAATATAGGTTTGATTTTCTATTTGATTTTTTTTTCATGATTTGGATTAAGTAAATCTAATTGTTTTTTTCAAGGTTACAATATTTTAATTCTATTTCTTTTTGAGACTCAAGAACTAATGCACCGCATCCTCTTCAGTATATGAAAACTATTATTGATCCATCAAAGGAGTGTTACCCCTCAACTCTGTTAGGGGCATTGCCCCTCAACCCTGATAGGGGCATTGTCCCCAAACCTCATCAAACTACAAGTCTAATCAAGTAATAGACCAATGGTGAATCATGATCACAAAATCTACAACAATACATATCTCCTATTGAAAATGTCATCTTCACAATCAAATCCACAATCAACGATTATCTTGTTTCCTACATTGAACAACTTGTTTAGTATACAAGGACTGCCATAAACAATGTTAGCATGTCATAGTCATTATACTACTAAAAGTGAGTTGAGTCATACTTGGTTGGAAATTCCATTTTCATAATGCAAAACTATATTTGCACAAACAACTCATAGAACAATTGCGTCTATTAATATCCCATCTAAGGTCAAATTAGAACATAACCAATTATCTATTTACTTCATAGTTCCTCTTTGTTAATTAGTTTGACAACAAAACATGTAGTCTTGAAGACTTTAGAAAAACTTTAATAATAAATCTCACTTAAATATACACACAAGTTTGGCATGTCTTTATCAAGTTATCAAGTTATTATTCAATTACCCATACCCACAAAAGTACTATAATGTCTATGGTGAATGCTTTATCAATATTATGACATGAATATTCGAAATTTCTTTATATTTTTTTTTAAAATCCTATTTTTAAATAGCCGTCTCCTATCATCTCTTAAGAAACTGCCAAAATTTACCTCCTTACTAGAAACGTGTACTGTCATCCTCATCTTAGAAACATAAAAGAGTAGTGATCCGCTGATCACATAACAAACAATTATAAAAAGACTCTAAATTGTTATTGATAGAAACAAAGACAAACATCTTTTAAATTGAAATTCAAAATACAAGTTAAATTATGACACAACCATATTCACCAATAATCCAAATAGATACATACAAGAAAGTCAAGAAAAACAACTAGAAAATTAATAAGCCCATTAGACATTACAAAAGTTCATCAAATATGACTGTTATGCATTTATTGTTGTCGCCCTCTTGCTCTGCCCACCAAAGAAACCAAATTTGCTCTTAGTTGTACTTAGGAGGTTGTTCCCTCAAGCATTTGGTTTGCTTGCTGCACAAGTCAATCATAAATTGTTTGCAAATAATCAATAGAAAATTTTCACATATCTGTTGTTGAAATTGGCACCATTGTAATCAGTAACTATAGTCTTTCTTTTTTTGTATTTATCACCTGACAGAGAAGCAAATCACAGGCATATTTAAGCGAGCCTTGTGAATCTGGGTTGGAGGATTTTGGAAGACAAATTCATTTCTGACCTCTTGTCTTGCCCTGCATATCTAACAAAATTGTTAATTGTTGCCTCTCTCTATCTAGATTAAATATCAAAATAAATAATTGAATGTATACGAACAATTTTAATCAACAATGGGTGTTTTTTTTTGCTTAAAGTAAATCCAACATTTAAGACATTAGCATTAATGATATAGGACAATGAACCCCTCAAAAATGAGAATAGCATATTGATGTTTAATAAATGAATTGTCACTGAAGTAGCAGGTAAAGTTATACTATGTTAAATTTCTAAGATCATTTTAAATATATCTTAAAATATGAAACCAAATTCCTTTCAAACACTAGATGATAATTATTTGATAGAAGGTCAAAAAGAATCTATACAAGAAATGTTATGAAACTCATATTTAGAGATGGGTACCATTTCTAGATACAACCCACCCAAACCTACATGTGTACTTTCATGAAATGAGCACCAAATCAAATAAATACTACAAATTAAAAGTGGAATATGAAACATGGAAAATGCAATTAAATTAAATTGAAATAGAAATTGGATAGCTTACAATTGGTTATAAATCATAAAAAAAAAATATAACAAAACGATTATAAAAATAGAAAATATATATTAAAACATCATATTTTCATCTAAGAATAAAGACTTATGTAGAATAAAAAATTATGATAACACATGAATAAAGAGAGGGAAGGCATGATGACATGAAATAATAATTAAAAATTATTACTTACTTAAATCGACAAGAGAATATTTAAACATAGTGAGGCTTGTAGGAAGGAATGTTCGACATTTAAGAATAAATCCTTATGTCTATCTTGCAAGTCATTTGAAAAATGTTCATAAAGATTTCATGTGAGAAATATCCATCACATATCACCAATGAGCTTAAAGGTAGCCAACTACATGAATATGTGCCTTACCTATAATAGGCAACACAAAATTTTAGAAGACAACATAATATTTACCTCACCCTTTTTTTCATTGATCAACATTTATTCTATGTTCTTCACAAATGAGAATTAATTTTGTTAATCAAAGAAAAAGATCACTATCCAATAAAAAATTCAATCTTAATATTTTTTCTCATGCACAAAAAATGCATATGGAAAAGAAACTTTAGAGATTTTGAAAAATTCTCTTGCCCACATAAACACTAAGACAAACAAATATGACATGTTGAAAACACAATATTATTGTAAGCATTCCATATTTAAAATAACACTTTTTAATGTCATTGTTATTGTTCAAACTAGATTCCACATAACAAAATTTTAACTTCTCCAACTCTTTTGTTAATGCTTTCTCTATAATTTCATATCTAGATGTGAAAATAAATCCCTAAGAGACGGCTCTAGGAAAATTCATCACAATAATTCACCAAAAGAAAATTCACCATCAGCAATTCATTGCTATGGAAAATTCATCGATGGAGAATTCACCCCCAACTAAAATTCACCCGAGCAATTCACCAATATTTTTTAATATATATTTCAAAAACTTGGTGAATTACTAGCAGTGAATTTTCCGTTGGTAAGTTTCCCATGACCGTGAATTGCTGACGGTGAATTTTCCTTCTATGAATTGCTCGCGATGAATTTACCTATGCCCTAAGAAACATCATAATTATCAAAATAATACATCTTCTAACACTTGTCTCATAAAAAACAATTACTAAACTCAAATCAAAATATTCTCATTTTAAAAGATTATTTTCATTGTCTATTGAAATTGGTATACGTTCAACATAACCAAGTTTGTGAACTAACTTTGTAAAATATACACAAAATAATGCATTTCTCTAAAACTAAAATCTAATTATGTAGGAAAGACTCAAGTACATCTTTACCTATCATCTACATACTTTGAGCCATTCATTTGTAGAGCTTCACTCTACATTTTTCTTTCACTAGAGTCAAACGTCGGTCTGTCAATGCAAGCTCTTTCCACAAGGTTAAGCAGATGTTCCATATGTCACCTGTTTGCAACAGCAAGGATGTCACATGCCAATGTTTTGTAACATCTAGACCTTATGAATTATGATAGGTTTGAAATGCTGCGCCATTAGCTAAAATATCAGAGTCAAATGCATCGTGGGGCCTGTTATCCTTAACATATGAAGCTGCGAGTATTTTTAAGAAATCTACACATGTTATCATAGTGCAATGGAGAAAATGTGAAGAATGGTACATTCGCAAGAATTGCATATTTGGCTAAGAGCATCAAGCTCAGTCTTCAATGGGACTCATGTTTTTTATGGAAGCAACCCATAGGGCATGGTGAAGGTGATCCATGTGTTGCCACAATCCTAAAAAATGAAATGCAAAGATTGTCAAATTCAAATTATTGTGCTATTCGTAAAAAGGTCGAAGTTATCAATAGGTGGACCCAATGTGAATGAACAAAGAGTGAGGATCTTTTATGGGACAATTTTCAATCTTAGTGCACTTCCTTGAAAATGGTACCATTGAAAAAAATAGTTGGACCATTTGTTGCCATTGACAACTCAACAAGCCAATGGGTCTAGTTTTATTAAAATAAAATGAGCCATTAGAGGAACACATGATATCATTGCACAAAATTTGAAAGGGACACATGAAATTATTACATAGCATGTGCAATAAAATAAGTTTTATATATTTTATTTCATTGCATTGTTGAATGTCAAATTGGAACTATGGATGCCATATTTTCATCAAAGATATGTCAAAGACTCTTGGCTATGGTCATCGATCGTCAATTGAGGATATCAAATGTCTTGTGCATAGAGAGCTCTTGTTAGTATTGACAAATGAGAATGTTGTACCATTGGTTGAGGATTACTGAGTCATCAAGTTGAACATGGATATCATGTATGAACAAGTGTCACCCTCACGTTCCTTAAAGACGTAACATTCAAGTCATAGTCTTCAACATACATGGCTGATGAAATTTTAATAACTCTAAACATGTAGACTGTGAATATTATGCATCTCAAATGCCAAGGGATTTCCTGTTTTTATCTATAGTTAACTATAATTCTCTAAGTAAAGGGCAACTCATGCCTTTGTTGATAATGTCAAGTGAGTTATCATCAAAGTGTATAAATAGAGATGTAGGAAAGGATGAAAGAATTTTTGGTTGGGAAAATATTTTGCTCAAAGGTAAAGAGGAAATCAAGAGACATTTTAGGTCTTAATGGATGTTTTTTCAAAATTTATTGAATATTGTATTATTGTACATGTTTTGTCTTTGATATTTTGTTTTCAACCCAACAATGAAGAGAATGTGACATTATGTGCCTACACATATATGTCTTAAAATTGTTCTTCTTTGTTATGAATTGTGACTTTGTTTATTTTTCTTGATAAGCAATGTTCATGAATAGCCTAAAATTGTGCGTGTATGTGCTCTTTGATGATAGAAGTGAATATTATAATCAAACAATGAACATTGTGTGACTTCATCATCGATAGAAAATATCCTTTAGTGTATTACCTTACTGTAGTTTTAAATATTTTTTTCATTCCCTTTCCATCTAAAATATTAAAATTTATTAAGGATCTTACAAAGAACCAAATTTTAAAATCTTGAACGTATCTTGCAAACCATGTCCCAAATTTGTAAGATTTCCCATTGTTGGTTGAGGTTTAAAGGCAAGTGAATTTAATCATCAACAATTTTTGGCATGCTCAAAGGGACACAAAGCATAATGATCACTTGATTAGAAGTCAAATTGCATGAATAGAAGACCAATCACTTGATCAAACTCAACTAATAATCTTGATCTCTTGGTTCCTCCATTGGAAATTATTTCTTAGAGAAGGATAGGTCCACCAAACTCACCACTCTTTTGATGGCTACTCCAAGGAATTTTTGTTAACTGGAATAGTGGTAGTCCCTTATTTCCTCCAATGCCACCAAATACATGGAATCATATTCTAACAAATTCTCTCAAGGCTCTTCAAAAATTCAGTAGGGAGGACTCAAAAAATATTGTTGAACATTTGCAAGATATAGTGGACATATACATAGTCCATCATGTAACAAAGAAAAATCTTTCTCTAAGATTAATGGTAGCCTCCTTTAAAGGGATTTCCCTTGATTGGTACAAATCTCTCCAATCAAACTCCATAGGCACATGCGACCATTTGGGAAATTTTTTCCTTTTAAGATTTAATGAAAAGGGAGATAAATCATCATTACTACAATAATTTATAGTCATCAAGCATACACCACAAGAGATGATCCTAGATTCCAGTACATGGTTCCATAGGACATGGCAAAGGATTCCAACTATAGCAAGTCCACCAATAGGTATGGCTATTATTTTTTATGTTAAGGCTCTTAATTTAGATATTGTTGTCATGATTCAATTATTAGGAGGAAAAACAATTCAAGCAACATATGACTCTCCCTCTTCTCCCATGGAGTCAGTGCCCTTCCGAGATCTTCCTCCGGCTGTCCATTCCTCAGAACCTCTACCCCGATATGTTGTTGTTGTGCTGTCAGAACCTTCTACTATCACTGTCTCATCGGATCCTACCTGTCCTTCATTGAACGAACCTGCTGGTCCTTTGTTCATTCCTATTTTTGTTGCTTCGACGCCGACTCCCTCATTGCATGATGGATCCTGTCTTGGGGTGGCTAGTGTGGATCTGTTCCCCTCACCATGCTCGGTGGATGTCATTCCCGAGCCTTCTTGGTCAGTTGTGTTGAGAAAAAAGAAGGGACTCCCCAAATCCATAGCAACTACATGACCTCGGATCTAGGGAGTCAAATTAGTCTCCTCTAGTGCTGGGGTTGTCTAATCTGCGTTGGTTGTTCTATAGCTGTCTGTCAGCTGTCTCTGTTTGTTTTCTCCTAGTTCATGTTTTGTATGAACTAGCTTCTTTTTTAGCTTGTTGGGCTTTCTATGTGAAGGGTACAACACCTTGTAAATGCTGCTTACTTTATAAAAAACATATGATCTAGCTGTTAGAGAATAAAATAGCTTAATAGATGCTATAAGTATATATTTGATTTTTTATTTTATAGTCTGCGGGAACCATTTTCCTTTCTCCCTTGTGCTTATAATTTTCTCATCATTTATGTCTATCTTGGAAACACATGTTCTCATTTGTAAAGTAACTTCTCCCATTATGTTGTAAATTGTTGTCATTGATGTCAAAAGGGGAAAATTGTTGTCATCAAGTGCTCTGAGATGGATATTATTGCATTGGTTTGATCTATTCATGTTATGATATTAGTTTGTTCTTCATTTGGACTAGATTGGTGATCATGATTGGTTACGTTTTTGTGCTCAAGTGGTAGGGTTTTAGCACTAATTGCCTTAAAACCTAAGTGCTTTTCTCAGTTGTGTGCTTTATTTTATAATTTATTGTTGACTAGATATTAAGTGTTCTTGATTTCTTAAGTTATAACTTAAGCCCTTCATCATCATTGAACACCTGCCTCACTCACTGTTTGATCTAGTTCAAAATATTTTTCACTAACTCTAAAGTTAATACGTTCAGGAAGAAAAAGATGATACCAATGGGAGAGATGTTGCAATTGCATGTTATTGCATTTTGAGTCCACTATGATCATGTTGAAATTACAATGAAATGGAAAACTGGCAAGTTTCAATATTGCACGAGAGTGTATTATAGAGTCTTTAGAGCTATGTCAAGTTTGTAGTGATGTGCTATGTTGAGGATGACATCTATTTAGGAGGGTTGGATAGATGTTGTGATAGCACATGAGTGAATTTTGAGTTTTTTTGGACTATGGAAAAGTTGTGGTGGTGTAAAATGTTGACAAGTGCCACAATATTACAACACTGCATTTTGAAGCTTTCACGACCTTGTTATGTTTGTGGTGTTGCATGTTGTTGGTCCATGTGTCCAATGTTGATGAATTTTCAATGCTAGATCAATGGCTATCATGTGTTTGTGGAGAGGAGAGAGAAGGTTGTGTGAAATTACATGATGATGACACATTTCCAAGACTTTTCAAAGTGGTATATATTGTCCTATTGGTTCAAAATACACCATTTATTTTTCTCGCAAAGAAGGATGATCTACGACTTAGATTCAAAATGTGCTTAATGACTAGCTCATGGTTTTGAAATTGATTTTCTTAGGTTGACATGGTAGTTATATGAATTTTTTTTATAGGCCAAATTTCTCATCACCAATAGTTTTGATTTTTGGTTCAAGCTGATATAGTAATGTTATCTTTCACCCCAGATTGGTATTTAGGAAAATTATTTTAGAATTTTTGTGTGGTGGATGTACAAAATTATGAAGAATAGTACAATACTGTGACTATACATGGGTGTGTGACATATCTAAGATTTTCATGTTTTATCTTTCAGAACAAAGTCAGTATGAGTGAAGGAGAGAAAATAGTGTATTCCTAATAGTCTATAAGATTGTATATAAATGTTCAAATTAATTTTGTAATAATTTTGACAAAGATTTTTTTAAGTTTTATTGTAATCATTTCAATGTCTTTTGAGGTTGGTGCCTCTTGTTCTTTGATTTGGTTCTTAGTTTGGGGGATTGGTGTCTCCTTTAGGTTGGTGCCCATAAAATTGTTTTGGGGATTGGTTTCTCCAGTGGGTTGGTACCTACAAAATTATTTGTAATATCTAAATTTTCTTGTGAGGCTAGATTTGGGCAATAGATTTGGAAGTAGCTTTTATCATCATGCTTGTTCCCTCTAGGGTTTCCACATACATCTAGTTCTATCTTGTGTGATCTCTTTCATTACTACTTTTGATGTTTTAATGTTCATTGATTAAAACTAAATGTTTAATGATATACTGATTCAACCCCCCTCTCAGTATACCTATGTGTTCAACGATTGGTATCAAATCTAAGTTCCTTGTTATAGCTTAACTGCTAGAGGTAGATCTTAATTTTGAACACATGGAATTTCAACATGGATCTCACTCAAACAATGCACCACAATTTGATGGGATAAATTATTATTTTGGAGTATAAGGATGGAATTGTACTTGACATCATTAGGATTTGATGTTTGGTAATCTATTGTGAATGATTGCACTACTCTCCTACAAATCCTCCCGTAGATAAAGCTAATAAGAAGGCATGTGAGTATAATGCTAAAGCTAAGAATGCAATTTCAGTTGGATTAATAAATTTTTAATTTGTCAAAGTAATGCATTGCAATTCTACTAAGGATATTTGGAAAAAAAATTCATAGCATCTATGAAGGTGATGATAAGGTCAAGCAAGCCAAACTACAAACTCATGGAAGGAAGTTTGAGAGCCTGAAGATGAAAGTAGAAGAAAATATTGCTGATTATTTTCTTAGGGTGGATAAAATTGTTAGTGCACTATTAGAGGGCTTGGTTAAGAATTGAAGGAACCAATAATTGTAAAGGAGGTACTTAGATCCCTCTCCCAAAAGTATGTTGTAAAATTTTAAGCTATTGAAGAAGCTAGAGATTTGGATAAATTTACGATGGATGAACTATTTGGATCTCTCATTGCTTATGAAATGAGAAATGTATGTAAAGAAATATCAAAGAAATAAGTTGCCTTCAAAGCATCAAAGAAAAAGATGAATGAATAATTTGATCCAAGAAATGAGTCTAAAGATGAGGAAGCTAATTTTGTGAGGAAGTTAAAGAAAGGTTATGACAAGTATAAAGGTAAGTTACCTTTAAAATGCTTCAATTATGGAGAAGTAGGTCACTATGCTTCTAAATGTCCTTTTGGATAAAATCAAAGTAGTGAAACAATACAAAGAGAAGAACTTTCACAAGCATAAGAATAATCTTTATTCAAAAGAGCACAATAGTTCATTTGAGGAATATGTTCAATGCACTTCTAAAGAAGAATTGAAAGAATTATACTCATGGAAATGGAAGTTTTTGGAGATGAACACCACCATGTTGAAGATTGTGAAGATATGCTAGATCTTGATGAAGAAGATTGTGAAGTGGATCTAGAGAGAGAAGTCATCTCTAAATTGAGTAATCTATGAGAAGAAAGGAAAGAATCATAAAATGAAGTTGAAACTTGAAGAATATGAAAAGATGGTTATTGATTGGAAAATTTAGATAGAAGAAGCAAAGAGGATAAAATATGTCTTGGAAAAATTAAAGGAAAAATGAATAAACTATGAAAGGTTTGATGTAGAAATTGTATCCTTGAGAAAGGACTTTAAAAAGGATAAGGATCAAGTGGACAAGAAATTGAAGTATGAGAAGATCACTAAAATTCTAGATGAGATCATAAACAACCAAAGTTCACCTTTCATCAAGATTGGTCTTAGTTTTTATGAAAGTCAACTTCCAAAGATGATAATTGAAAAGAAAGTAAATGGGAATACCTCTAGTAGTTCAAATATTGAGTAAACCAAGAAGACCGAAGAACTAAAAAATGAAGAAGATGCTTTCATTTGAGTCCAATATAAGAGGAGATTTAGAAAAAAAAATACAAAAAGGAAAGCATATAACCAAGTTCAATTATTCCTTTTTTGGTTACTATATTACTTGCAATCAATTTGGTTATAACGAAATAGATTGTAGAATGTTCCCTACAAGGAAGAGCAATTTTGTAAGAAAAAAGTCTTATTCACCTTTAGTTGATTTAAATATCATATGTTACAAGTGTAACAATTTTGGGCACAAGGAATTTTTTTGTAGAAATGGTTTTCATAGACAAGAAAAGAAAGAGAATATGGATATTTATAATAGTCAGAAGGAAGAGCCTTAAAAAGAATAGAAAATGAAGAATAAAAATTAGAAGATTGAAAAATCAATGATTGTTGAACTACATTTCATGCTCAAGATAATCCATTGGTCATTGAAAGTGGATGTTATAGTTACATGGTTGGAGATGAAATTAAATTAATCATCTTGAAGAAGTGGAATGGTGGTTTCATTAAATTTGTTGATAATACTATTGCAAGGATCTGTGGAAAATGATCTCTAAGCATTGATGGAAGATCTAGGACAGATGATGTTATATATGTTGAAGGACTGGAGAATAATATTTTGAGTGTAATTTAGATGTCTGATAAGGGCTAAAATATCACTTTTCATGCTCAAGTATGTCAAATTAGGAAAAAAGGGAAGATTGTTGTAGAAACAAGTAGGTCAGAAAGAAATCTATACAATCCCAGTGAAGTCAAAGGAATAAGTTATCTTTTGGGAAAGTCAGATGATTTAGTTGGATATGACATAAAAGAATGGGGTATATCAACTTTGATAACCTTTTAAAGATCAGTTCCAAGCATTTTGTGAGAGATATGCCAAAAAATACTAATCTTGCAAGCACCTTTTGCAAAGAATGTCAACTAGGGAATCAAATAAGAGTAAGATTCAAGAAAAAGGAGCATTCTAATACAAATCCATTGGAGTTTTTTCATACAGACCTATGTGGACCTACAAATATGAAAACATTGTAAGGAGAAAGGTATTTTTTGTTATTCATTGATGATTTTACTAGAATTACTTGGGTTTCTTTCTTGAGAGATTTTTTTTAAGATTTTAGTAGATTTAAGATTTTTAAGGTTATGGTTGAAAATAAAATGGGATCAAATATCAAATTCCTAAGGTCTGATAGAGGTGGTGAGTTTACTTCTAATGAGTTTGAATAGTTATATGAAGAACATGGAACTAGAAGATAATATTCGGGTGCAAGAACTCCTAAAAAAATGGAGTGGGTGCAAGAAAGAATAGAATAGTTCAGGAGATAGTTAATACAATGCTAAATGAATTCAAGTTTCTCGATGTATACTAGAGAGAAGAAATTCATACTATTATGCATATCATCAATAAAGGACTAATGAGAGTAAACAATTTCAAGAAGCCATATGAGTTGTGGTTTGGTAGACTTGCATCTGTCAACCATTTCAAAATATTTGGAAGTAGATGCTACATTAGAAAGGATGAATAAAATATGGGAAAGTTTGAGTCTAGATCAAATAAAGGTATCTTTCTTGGCTACTCATTAAGGATCAAGCCATATAAATTATACAATAAGAGACTGCACAAGATTGTTGAGCATATAAATGTGATAATTTATGAGGATCTACATCATTTTCCATCAATTAAAAGGAATCGATATTTTGAACAATTATCCAGTACAAAAGAAGATAAAAGTATAGATGCAAAAGATGAAAATGTGGAAGAAGAGTCTAAAAGAGAAAATACAAAAGCTCCAATTAAATATGTTTAGATAAATCTTTCTAAAAATTAGATTCTTGGAGACAAGAATGATGGAGCTATGACTAGGAGAAGATTAGCAAGAATGAATGAATAGGTATTTTTTTTCCTTCTATCTAAAATTTAACCTAAGTATTTTATAGCTCGCTAGAAAAGCTAAGTAGATTAATGCAATGAAAGAAGAATTAAATTAGATTCAAAATAATGATACTTGGGAGCTTGTTCCAAGACCTAAGGATAAGAATTTAATTGACACTAAGTGCGTATTCACAAAAAAATTGAATGAAGATGGGAAGGTGATGAGAAAAAAGACAAAACACAAAGGATATGCTCAGGTAGAAGGTATTGATTTTGAAGAAAAAAAATTTCATATGACTAGATTGGAAGCAATTACGGTGCTCATGGAATGTTCAGTCTATAATAATTTTAAGGTATATCATATGTATGTCAAGTCAAAATTTCTCAATGACAATATTGAAAAGGAAGTGTATATTGAGCAACCTAAAGAATTTCAGTTATTTGAGAATGAGGATTATGTTTGTAAATTAAAAAAGGAATTGCATGGTGTATAAATCTAAAAATGGTCACAGTTAATCAAACCTGTTAATTAATTAAATATGAATTATTTAATTAATATTCTAAAGTCATCTACATATAAATAAATTTAATTATTTATTTATATCGTTCATTTTTCTAATTCTTCTAGTTTAAATTCAATAAATTAGTTTATTTAATTATTGTTGTTTTCCTCTTAATTAAATTAAATAAATTTCATAATTTATTTATTTAATTATCATTTTATTTCTAAAAGTTTGAATGTTTAAATTCGAATTATGGAATATCCTTCTAACACTTCACATTTAAATTAAATATTGTAAAATATTTAATTACACATCTTTTTCACCATTCACATAATTAAATATTGTAATATTTAATTACATACTTTCTTCACCTCTCACATAATGAAATATTAATTATTTAATTATGGAAGTTTCCAAAATACATGTCACATATAATTAAATAAATTTATTTATTTAATTAAGATTTATCCTCAAACTTCAACTAAATTTTCAATAAATGAAAAGACAAAGAGCATGTTTGTCTCCATTTTTGAATGAAGATAGTTTCGTGGGTTGAAAAAATTCTCCATCTTTCTCTCAACCTCTAGAATTTCACACCGTTCATCTTGACAGGTTTGAAACTCGACCGTTAATCTTTGGCAACTAGATTCTTGCCTTTCGAAAATCTATAAATACAGCCATTTCGTGAGTAGATTTCATCCTAGATTTTATGTGTAATTACTATAGTTGCATTCAAATCAACATTTTAGCAATTTCATATCATAGCATTTCAAGTTCATAAGCATAGTTTAAATCATTAGCAAATGGACATGCATTTTGTATCAATCTTGTTCTCCTAAGTTGTCATTCTAACAAGCTGTTGCTTAAACCAACTGAGAGCCAGTATCTTGAATCGAATCCTTGGAGATAAAGGACAATGAGATGCATTTGAAGGAGCTGCTGTTATTTATAGTTTTGCATTTGTCTTTTCTAAATTAGCTTCTTTCGATCTAATATTTCATTGGTGTGTTAGTTTACTTTCTAATTAGTACCACATATTCTAACAACACATTTTTGGCGCCCATCGTGGGGCCTTGCCCTGTTTTTAATCTTTTTATCATAGGTTTTTCTTATAGGTGATGGACTGGAGCTTTGGTTTGGCACATATGACCTATGGATTAGCGCATATGAGCTCTGTTTTGGCACATACGATGACTTTTTTAGTGCATAGACGACCTATTTTAGTGCATTTGCTAGTTCATTTAGTGCATTTAATGACTGTTTTAGTGCAATGTTATTTGTTCATTTAGTGCATTGGTGGCCTGTTTTAGTGCATTTACTAGTTCTTTTAGCACATACAAAGGTTGTAAAATAAAATCTTGATTCCGACGCCATCCGCAAACATGATTTTTCAATTCGGTTTTTAAAGTAAAATGAAGCAATCCTAGGATAAACAGATAAAATCTGGAATTTATCAATCCTAGGATAGTCACCAAACATTATTTTATGTTGGTTAAAATTAATCCAATGCTTGTTGTGAAGAAAAATCTTCACTTGGCATAGAAAACTATCATTTGGATTTAAATTTGAACCATTTGTTTGTTGTGACTGTTGGGTAATAGGTATATGCTCTGCCCTTTACTGGGTGATCAGAACACCAGACTTACTTTTTTCATTTTATGCAATTCATGCTTTATTAGATCCTTTAGAAGGCCCGTCGTAGTGGGAAAAAGTACTCACCCTATGGGAACGACCTAAGTGAGAACAACCAAAGCCAGGTTTTCCAACCCACTCTAATCCAAAAGTGAATTTTGGGGAAATCCATATTCAATAGAAGTGAGCAAGATAACCATCCCAAAAATATTTGTTCTAAATATTGGGAGGTCTCCTGAGGGATTTTATCTATTGCCATGCCGAACGAAAACCTTTACTATGAACCATAGTGTAGAAAGCCAACCGTGTCAGTATCCAAACATCATTTCAATCATAGTGCAAGGGGACGGAAGAATCTACCCCCAAGGAACTCACCATATAATCACCACGGATTGTTTTCTCAAGGGATCTTGAAATCTAACATTGAGTACGCACCTAAAAAAGACAAAAACACGGGCGCCCTCTAGGGGGTGACATGGTTGTGTGAGTCGACACAATTTTAAGCTGTGGGCTATGATTCCTATAATGACCTATTTGACAACTAAGAGTGAGTCTGTTTGAAGTGCTTATCTTGTTCAATACCCATGAAAATCTCAAGAACATACACTCTTTGTTTAGATTTTAGGATTTACAAAACAACTATTTGCTAGTGTATGTCGTGTTTTTCACATTTAAATCAGATTAAGATCATCCAAAAACATCAAACTGTCAAAACATGTTTGTCTCAGAAAAGTAATTGGATAGTTTAGCGCATCCCTGGTCTATTTTGGTGCATCTGTGCTCTATTTCAACACATCTGTTCTTTGTTTCAGCCCATTCATGCTCTATTTTAGCATATTTGTGCTCTGTTTTAGCGCATATGTGCTATGTTTCAGTGCATTCATGCTCTGTTTTAGCGTATTTGTGCTATGTTTTAGCGCATACCTGCAACAGTCTAGTGCATAGGTCATATCTTTTAGTGCATCTGTGGAAAACTTTAGTGCATCTGTGTTCTGAACTTGGGTAATTTTCTAACACTCAGAAATTGATCATCTCAGTCTAGTCTTTTTCTATGCTCAGGGTTTGGAAATCTGCAAGTTTTTCCAAGAAGTCCCTAGAGAAAAAGATTAGAAAGCCAAAGAAATCTCCCAGTTATAAGAAGTTATTGAAAAAGAGGAAATTTTTATACCAAAGTTGAAAGGTCTTGCTCAAACATAGAACCTTTATTCATCGATATCACAACTTTGTTAGAGGTTTCACTAATGATTATGCTATAGAACCATTATATTCACGAGATTTCTTTCAAAGAAGAGCCCTTTCTCAAAGGCATAATCATAGTTAGCGTATTTTTTCCTCTTACATACCCCAACCTGAAATTGTATACTCTACTCATCCTAATCAATTTCTGCAATAGAGAACTCGAGAACATTAGGCATTTATCACAATCCTTATTTTTACAAAGCTGTGATCAAACCTCACAAAGTGAAAAATCATCTTTATTTTTTATCTTTGGTTTAATTCCCACAAACAGGATCATCATCATTTCAATTAGGGAATCACGAGCTAAAGATTAGAAATCTCATGAGTCATAGAATCTTCATTCTATTTTGACTTTCATATCCATCAAAATTGCACTATTTCATTCTTTTGATCAAAGTTAGTAGAAATTTGGCAAAAGATTATGCCTATTGTCACAAGATCTCGAAAGCACATAGAAAGCGATGAAAGGGAACGTACATTAAGAAAAATGTGTGATAATAGTGATAGGGAAGAAAATCCCTTTCATAATTCAAATACTGAAGAGATAATGGAAGAGAAGCTCCAAAATCAGAACAAGATCCCCAATTCCATACTCTTATGGAAAGAATTTTGGAACGAAACAAGGAAAGATATTTCCTTTCATTAGTTAATCAAGGAGCTAAGTTACCTGCCAATTTTCATACAAAAGGGATTAAAGAGAATCCTGAAACCCCTCCTAATGATTTTAGTGCCCTTACTCAACAGATAAAAGCATTACAAGGGAAAATAAAGGAAATCCAAGGGGGTACAACAAAGAAGTATGTTTTGGATGATATATTTCCATATCCATTTGACAAGCGTCTTCAAATGATTCCTTTTCCAAAACATTGTGAAATCTCTAAATTTGATAGGTATAATGGGAAAACGGACCCCATTGAACATGTGAGGGATTTCCGAAATATGAGCTTAGAATTTTTTCATGAAGATACCTACTTAATACGATTGTTTCCATGAAGTCTGGGTGGAAAATCCATGGAGTGGATTTCAAAGATCACTCCCCCCATCAGAACATTTGAGGAGTTAATACATAAATTCATTTCACAATACTCCTACAATATCCAACACCAGATAACCATGTTTGATCTGTGTAAAGTGAAGCAAAAGGTAGGAGAATCCTTCACTACATTTTTACAAAGATGGAGAAGGGTTTTTGCTAGATACTCCCATCCTATTCCTGAAATAGAGAAGATGGAGATCTTTATCGACAATTTGAATCAAGAGATGAGTTACAGGCTAAATTTTCACTGTCCTCAATCATTTGAAAAATTGATTGAAAATGTGATTACTATTAAAGGTGCCTTGGTCAAGCGTGGAGTCTTGAAACTCGATAAAGAAGGTCCAAATTCATACAACAACAACAACAATAACAATAGTAACAACAATGACAAGTCATGATTTTGGACTCGAAATAAAAATGTTGTGAATGATGGGGTAGTAGATGCTAACAACGTGAATGTGAAGCCTACCATTCTTAATGTATCAAGTGTCCAATGTAGCAATAATGCTGGAAATTTTAGTACCCAAGGCAATATTTCCAATCAAGGGAATGTGACCAATAATCGTGGAAATAATTTTAGCAATAATCAAAATTCAAATATGCCCAAATCTTCATATTTTTCAAATCAAAGAAGTTTTACTCCCTTGGGCCAATCTTTGGAATCCATTCTTAAAGAAATTTTGAATCAAAATTCTATTACATTTCCACCACTAAGAGATTATGAGCCTTGAGTTAAACCACCATCATAGAATGACTCACACTTTTGTGAATATCATAGGTGTAAAGGTCATAAGACAAATAACTGACAAGGGTTAAAGAATATTGTTCAGGATTTGATTGATAATCATACCATCATGGTTGAGGGACATAATGCCAATGATGATCATCAGGCGTTCAAGGATCCTCTCCCCAATTACCAAAAAGGGGAATCCTCGGGTGACAAAGGAAAGAACGTGAATCATGTCTACGACACCACTATCAATCACATTTACACGGACGACCAGCAAATCAATGCTATCAGAATAAAAGGGAAACAAGAATATCGAGAGGTCAACGCCGTGACAAGGGGGAAAGCCAAAATCATTGTGAAAGGAAGCTCATCTAAGGTGGAAATTCCCCCTCCAAGTCAATACAATTTGGTCGATCAACTACAAAAATTATCGACCCAAATTTCTATCTTGGAGCTCTTAAAATTATCACCCACACATAAGGACATTCTGGAAAGAGAACTTGTTAACACAACTGTGTCTCCTAATCTAGATATCAATAAACTTAAAGCCATGGTGGGACATTTATCCTCATCCACATGTTTATCCTTTACTGAGAAGGATGACTCATCCATGACCCATCCGCATAATTCATCACTCTACCTAGAAGTTATGGTTCATAAAGCCGGAATTAGACATGTCCTAATAGATGGGGGAGCCAAATTAAACATTTGTACTTTGAAATTGGTCCTTGATTTGGGATATTCAGAAGAATCTATAGATCCATGAAGGAAGATTACAATCAAGGCATATGATGATGAGGAAAGAGCTTCCAATGACCTCATCATGCTACCAATCAGAGTGGGACCTTTTGTGAAGAATACCTTTTGTCAGGTTCTAGATCGGGATCTATCCTATAGCATACTCTTGGATCCATGACATGCAAGTTATTCCATCTACTTATCACCAATTCTTGAATTTTCTATATGATGGACAAGAAGTAACAATACTAGCTAATCACATTAGCAACCAAACTTTCTCTAACCTAAGGGCAACTCAAGACACATTCGTCCCACACAATAGAGAGGCTTTGGCTATTTCTACCTCCAAATACAATGAACAAGCATGAGAAATGATAAGTAATTTTGGCACCAAGCTAAAATTGAAAGATAATAGGGTGGGAGAATATTCCTTATGTCTTTCTAATCTACCCATATCTCTGAGATCCCATGGACAACCATCAACATCCATACAACATGCTACAACAGCTTTAGCCTTAGCTTCAGTTCCCATAACCAAGTTTAATGGAGTATTTATCAAAGAAAATGAAATGGAAGATAGAGCTATCCTTGATTGGATCTATAAAGATGAAGAATAATCAATACAACATGTCAAGTTACCCACACAAAAATATGGAAAAGGTTATGTGATAATGCACCAAATGGGTTATGAAGGAAATGGCCCTATCAGAAAGAGAAAGGAGGGTATTGTTGAACCTATCCAACTATAAAAAATGCACCCGAGAGATAAAACTGGGTTAGGATATGGTGAAGATACAAAGGAAGAATTAGCACAAAGAATGTCCAATGAGGAGTTAGCTGAAACAATTCTAAGAATTCAAGACAATAATTCTAACATTGACTCCAATGAATATGAATAGGACACCATCTTTGATGATAAATTCTGGAGAGATAAACAAGTGGATGTCATACACAAATTGACACCCACATTTCTACAAGGGGAAATCTCAAGGGCTCCGCTTGATTATGTTCTACTAAGCAATCATGACTCAAGTGAGCGATTCTATTCAAAGTGAGATAGATCATCAATAGGAGGATACCATCCTATATCTTTTTGATAATGACATTAATGATAGCATCATGACCTTACTCATCCTAATTATCCATTTCCTTTGATCCATCCTGAACTCATTGATTGGGAACAAATTGCACCAGTTGATATCCCAACTTTTCCAAATGATGAAACCATCATAAAATTCCTTTGTTCATCCCAACCGGAAACAAGCTCCACTAGGGAATCACAAGATTAGAGTTTTCGACAGGAAAGTGCCAAGTTTCTCAGCTATGAAATAAATAACATAAAAGATAGATCTAATGGTGAAACCTAACAAAGGCAGTATTAGATCAAGAAAAGAAAAAAATAAAAAGCGTATCTAATGGTGAAAACCTGTCAAAGGCACTGAAAGATGGGAAACTTGACACTCTTCCCGAGCACTATTAGGAAAGGTCTTCTATTCTAATAGAACCAATAGAGGCACTTAATATAGGTACTACGAAACAACCCAGAGTCTTATAGCTTGTTGCATCTCTAACAGAAGAGGAAATCCTGGGATTCACAAAATTTCTCAAGAAAAATCAAATCAATTTTGCATGGTCCTACATAGATATGATTGGATTAGATCTAGATCTCATCATGCATCATCTATCTATCATGCCAGGGGAAAAACCTATGAAGTAGAAACTCAGAAAAATGCATCCACATGTTGCATTATTGGTAAAAGAGGAGTTAAAGAAGCTTTTAGATGCTAGATTCATTCGGTCTATCACCTATGCAGAATGGATCTCCAATATCGTACCTATTTCAAAGCCAAATGGAAGAATAAGAATTTGTATAGATTTCAGGGATTTGAACAAGGCATGTCCTAAGGATGATTTTCCTCTACCAAACATAGATATGATCGTTGATTTGACTATTGGCCATGCGATGTACTCATTAATGGATGGATTTTATGGATACAACCAAATAAATATTGCACCTAAAGATTAGGATAAAACTACATTCACATGTCCTTGGGGTACCTATTGCTAAAACGTAATGCCATTTGGGTTGAAGAATGCATGAGCTACATACCAACAGGAAATGACAATGATTTTTCATGATATGATGCACAGATTCATGGAGGATTATGTTGATGATCTCCTCACCAAATCTAACACTAGGGAAGGACACATAGCTATCTTATCTAAAAAATTTAAAAGAATGGAACAATTCAAAGTGAGACTTAATCTAAAGAAATGTGTCTTTTGAGTGAAATATGGAAAGTTGTTGGGTTATATTATGTCAGAAAAGGGAATTGAGGTGGATTCAGCTAAGGTACAAGAAATCCTTGATATTCCACCATTAAGGAACATTAGTCAACTACGCTCTTTGCAGGGACAGTTACAATCCATCAGAAGATTCATTGCACAACTGGCAGATAAAAGTCTACCATTTACTCATCTCTTACACAAGAATGTTCCATTTAAATGGGAAGAAAAATGTGAAGCAACGTTTGATCAGATAAAGCATTATTTAATGAATCCACCAGTGTTGATTCCACCAGTGCAAGGTGCACCACTCATATTGTATATTTCTGCCATGGAAGTATCCCTGGGAGCATTATTGGCACAGGAAGACAACTCAGGAAAGGAGTGAGCAATCTATTACATCAGTCGAACTTTGACAAGTCATGAGCTAAATTATACCTTCATTGAAATTTTTTTCTTAGCAATAGTGTTCACTTCTCAAAAGTTACGACACTATATGCTAGCTCATATAATAAATCTTGTGGCTAAGATTGATCCACTCAAATGTCTTCTAAGTAAGGAAACCTTAACTGGCAGGTTGGCTAAATGGGTCATGATCCTGAGTGAGTTTGACATTCATTATGTGGATCAAAAAGCTATAAAGGGACAGGTAATTGCCGATTAGTTAGCAAAAGCACCAATGCCAGCAGAACACCCAATACGCATTGATTTTCCTTATGCCGATGTATTCACAACAGCTATTAAATAGTCATGGGCGCTCTATTTTGATGGTTCCTACACTCAACATGGCTCGAGGGCAGGGATTTTTTTTATTACACCTCAAGGACATACAATTCCAAAATATTATCAGCTAATGTTCCCTTGCACAAACAACATAGCTGAGTATAAGGCACTATTAACTGGAATGAGAATTGTAGTAGACTGGAAAATCATAGAACTTCAAGTTTTTGGTGATTCACAACTTGTTATAAATCAAATCAATGATGAATATCAAACTAAGGATGACAAATTGATACCATACAAAAAGATGGTGGACGATTTCAAGAAATACTTTGTTGATATCAAGTTCATACAAATTCCATGTATTGATAATAAAGCAGCAGATGCCATGGCTACAATCACATCACTACTCCAGTTGTCAGAGAATCAAGCACGGTACGATTTCCTGGTGGAACAAATGTTTTCTCCCGCCTATGAAAATCTAGAAACTCAAATCATTTTCCACTTAACCAATTCTGATTCTCCCTTGTATGGCCAAATCTACACTTACCTAAAGAATACTATATTACCTTTAGACTTGTCTAGAAATCAAAAAAGGAATTTCATCCATCAATCCTCTCGTTACACCTTAATTGTCGACGTCTTACACCGGCGTGGTCTTGATGGTACCCTCCTTAGATGTCTCGAATGCGATGAATCAGAAAAAGGCCTTACAAGAGGTACATGGTGGGATTTGTGGGACACACTCAAGTGGACTAACCTTAGTAAAGAAACTTGTTAGATTGGGTTACTACTGGCCGACCATGGAAAAAGAATCATTCATCTTTGCTAAGAAATGTGTGAAATGTCAAATTCATGGGAATCTCATTCATGCTCCTACTTAGGAATTACAACCCTTTACCACAACATGGCCTTTCGCTTAGTGGAGATTGGATCTAGTTGGCAAGATACACCCATCATCTTCAAATGGACACAAATTCATCATCACAGCAACTGAGTATTTTACTAAGTGGATTGAAGTTTTTCCCCTAACAACTGTTACTAGAAAACAAATCTCTTCATTCATTTTGAACTATATCATATGTCGATATGGTATTCCCAACTCCATTATCACAGACAATGGAAGACCGTTTAAAAATTAGTATGTTGATGAACTTTGTGAAAGATTTCGCATTCAACACTGGTTCTCTACAACTTACTATCCATAAGGGAATGGTCAAGTTGAAGCTTCAAACAAAATGATTCTGAGGATTTTGAAGAAAATAGTGAATGAGGTAGGTCGTTATTGGCATGTCCAATTAAATACAGCATTGTGGGCATATAGAACAAGTATTCGCACACCAACAAGTGCTACTCCCTATCCTTTGGTCTATGGAGCAGAAGCTATTCTACCACTAGAAGTTGAGATTCCCTCACTTTGAGTATCACTAAAGGGGCTAATCAATGATGAAGACTACAAAGTATCAAGGTTGCAAGAGCTAGAACTGCTTGACGAATGATGTCAAATGACAGTTAATCATTCAAAGGGATATCAAAAAATTATGTCCCGCAACTACAATCACAGAGTCAAACCACAAGCTTTTCAAGTGGGTGACTTGGTTCTCAAAGAAAACCCTCGTAATCAATAGGATCGGGAAAAGAAAGGCAAGTTAAAATCTAATTGGTTGGGCCCATTCATTATCATTGTAGCATATGGATCAAGGGCATATCAATTTTCAACATCAGAAGGGGACTTGTTTGAAGATCCGACCAACAACATTCACTTGAAGAATTTTTATGCCTGAAAAATACAAAAAAATCAAAAAGAGCAAAAATACAAAAAAATAAAAAAGAATAAAAACTTGATGCCTTGATGAAAACCTGGAAAATAGGCATTGTTTGTGATTTTTTTTGGCTCTCTCATCTATTGGGATACATTTTGCATATTCATCTTTCATCGGCATCACATACATGCCTAGCCATTACATCCACATCATACATCCTAAAAATCTCCTTGAAATGACAAGGATTTCATCATGGCTTGATGATTAAGGTTATTCTTAGTAGTAATTGTGTCTAGCAGGAGTTAGAGTGCAAGGTCATTAGGGGGTAATTCGCTTCTTGCAGCTTTTTGGCAAATGAGCAGCAACATGTGTCAAGAATTGGAATATCAGAAACAACAAACATTTCCAATTAAACTGAGTCTACACGACTGTTTGACATAAACCTAAAACAAATTGGATGATCTTAATCTGACTAAAATGAATGACAAACTTAAAGCATAAGTTAAATTGTTGTTTTGACATTTGATGACGTCATATCTTTGGAGTGGTTCAATGATGTACTGAACTAGAATCACAAGGAAGGAGTATGATTTTTCTTTGCTTGTTGTCTATAAGCTAATCATTATTATTGTGCAAATTTGTCATGGGACATGCTCTACAACATATCATTGATGACATTTCGAGATTTACATTGGAAAATGGTTAACTTTTGTCTGTTTATGCAAAAAATAATCAGGTCATCTTGGTTCAATTATACCTCGATGCTTGTATTAACTTGCTACATCAAACATCATGAAAGCAGTAGTTAGGTCATCATTGGTGCTAATATCCCCTTTGATGCTTGTACTAACTTTCAACATATCAAAAGGCTCAATGATGAAAAATCACACGCAACATTGGTTCATGGAATGGCAAAATAGGAGAATGGTTCATTACTACATTCTAGGACTGCATGATTCATTTAGATTTGCATTCCAGGGGCTATCTAGGTAGATTTTTGAGGGTTGGAAAAATTTTCATATATATTTTAAGATAAAAATTGAGTACACTTGGACATTTATTGCATCTCATTGCATTATCATTCATTACATATCATTTCACCATGACTATTCATCCAGGATATCATTATCATTGCATTCCCACATTTTCCATTTTCACATTATTTTATTTCATTATCATTATTGTCATTATCATCATTATTCGATCTCATTTAGTTCATCATGATCATTATCCATCTTTCAATATCATATCATTTTCATCTCATGTGCATAATCATTCATAAAGTACATATCATTTATTGATCATTCATCTCATAGTATATCATTTCACAGCATTTGCATTATCATTCGATTCACATCATTTTGCATAAATATACATTGATAAAAGAAAAATCCATTTCATTCATTTCATATCATCATTTTAGGTTATCATTTTTACATCAATTGCATTATATCATTATGTATTATTTCATTATGTATCATTTTGTTATCATTTATTCATTTCATTTTCCAACATCACTTATTATCATTCATTCATTCATTATTATCATTTATTTCACCATCATTAATTTTTCATATCATTTCATTTATATATCATTTTCATTGTCAATGTACATCAAACATTATTTGCATCATCATGTATTGAGAAAAACAAAAATCACATTCATTTGCATTCATACATGCTGCATACATCATGTGGAATCTTTAAATCATTTACATTGCATCATCATCATAAAAATCATAAACATCATAACATATAGAAATAAAAATGCATACATAATCATTCATCATAAAGCATCAATGACACATGCATATCGAAACACCACTGCATATCATAAATCTCATCAAAACAAATGTCCAGGTGTACAAGGATATCAAATTTTTTAACAAGATATATAAAATATAATGAATAGATGTATCCATACTCATCACTAAGGGGCATCCGGAAGTGGAACATGGCTACTGATACCTCCAGAGGTGGTTGGTCTCTATGGATCTCTGCTACCTAAATCCCCAATCTCTCGTCTGACCGGTTGTCCCATACTCCTAGTGGCACTCCTGTTGTGACTGCGTGAGTGGGTCTATGACCGAGTGCCTGACTGCGTGTATGCTATCCTCTGCTCAGGCGACACTACCTCAAAGTATCTCATCTGGTAGTACTCTGCCTACCGAGCAGTCTCCAGTCCATCTGCCACAACCTCTCCAATGGAGGTGCTCTCAACTGACCTGAGGAGTCTCTTTGCTACTCCCTCTGCCTTAATACATTGCTCTCTGAAGCTATCTCGCTCTGCTGTGAGCTAAGCTATCTGTGGGTCAGGAAGTGGTGGTTGTGCAGCCTATGCCTATGCTAAATGAATCTGAAGAGTTTGAACCTCTGCCTACAAGTTGTCCAATTGTCCCTGTGATGGAGCTCTAATAGTGATACATGGAGCCAAAGTACTCAGTTGGTCCACCACTCTGGCTGTGCGAGGTCTTGTCCTGAAAGGGATGTCAAAGAAGAATCTCTATCCACTCCCACCACCTTTGTCATCCTCGTCATCACCACTATTCTATGATTTGTTTGAATCCTCCTCATCCACCTCCATCGCCACCCCACCTATATCCTCGACCTGTTCCTATCGTATCACTAGCCCACCTAATAGTGGGGTAGGCTCATCTGGATTGGTAAACCTCGAAAATGGATGTGCATAAAAATAGGTGGCATAGTCATCTGTCATATGTGCATCTGTAAACTTAGGATGAATAGCCCAAGACTCTGGCTTTAAATCTAAATACTCAGCCCTGGCTGCCTCAAAAGTAATAAATGGACCCCACTCTAGCACATCCTCTCGACGCCTAGCATAGTGTGCCACATCCTGCGACATAATCTGTACCCAACCATACTGTCTCAATACTCTCAAAACTAGAAACCACAATGATGAAGGAAGTCTAACCAATCATGAACCTGGCTATCCTGTAGTAAGGAAGCTCTATGTCGTCCTCATCCCAAGCCTCACAGTCAAGATATGGTCTCCAGATGACAGTATCCATGTCATCCAATACCCTCCACTAGTACTCTAACTTTCCCAACATCGGCTTGACAAGGGGACCTATGTAAGAATATACATAAGGGTGGCCCAAGGAGTGATCTCTCTGAACAATGGGGTGAGTAATAGAAAAATGCTCCCATGCCCAAATCTATAAAAGAGTAACTCCTACTGAGATACTCTTCCCATCTGTGTACACCACCTGAAGAAGATCATGGTACAAATGGGAAAGCATGCATGACCCCCATGCATATCTAGTTTGATGGAGAAGCATGTCCTCCAGAATCTGACCCCATCCTACCAATAGTCCCTTTGACCTATGACCAAGACAAAGGAATCCACCAATGAAGCCTGCTAGAACTAATGGCAGAGGGGCATATCCTTGTACCATATATCTCTAGGAAATATCATACCTGCCGACATGAGGATCCTGAAACACTCTCCATAAGGCATCTATCCCCCTAATCTCCTTGTGATCATAGATCACAAGCTCACCAACTACTGGGATGCCTAGAATCCTGTACACATCCTTGGGTGTAACAGTAATCTCTCCAGTCGGCAAGTGAAAGATATTATGCTCACTATTCCATCTCTTAGCCAATGCAGTCAATAGTGCCTTGTTGACCCTATACTATGGGATCCTAAGAAAAGAACCCAATCCACATCTCACAATAACCCCTATCTCTGCCTGAGATAGTCTGGGAATCATATCCCATGTATGGGGAAATTTCTCTCTGATCTGGAGGATATTAAAATCCTCCTATAACATAAAGCACATCAACATCAAATCAATCAAAAAGGAATCAAGAAAACATCAAGAAAATCATACAAACATCAACTGCAACAAATCAATATCCAATTAATCATTACTATTTGTCTTTCAAGCAGGAAAGAAAATTTATCAGCATTTCTACTATTTGTATTTCAATCACGAAAGAGAATTTATCACATCATCTATTACTATTTGTTCTTCAAGCAAGAAGTAAAATTTATCATTATCTACTATTTTTTTTTCATTCACACATGGAAACAAATTTAACAGTCAATCGACTCAACATCCTATCATTACTATTTGTTCTTCAAGTAGGAAAGCAAATTTATCAGACTTATTACTATTTGTTCTTCAAGCACGAAGACAAAATTATCAAATTAGGCTAATCTATTCTTGATGTTATTCAAAAGCATAAAATTAGTTGGCTAATCTAGCAACAATCATCAAGTACATATCAATTTCACTTAAAAAATTCAAATTCGGCAAAATTTCATGGATGCGCTAAAACAGTCCATCAATGCGTCAAATCGTGAATGTGCAACTTTATCCATGGATGCACTAAAACAAAGGTTCAATGCGCTATTTCATGAAAGTGTTAATCTATCTAGTCTATGTGCTACTCTGTTCCATCTATGCACTATTTGAACAAGGGATGCACTATTCTATCAGGTCTGGTGCGCCATTTTGGCCGATGCGCTAATCTACTCATGAATGCACTACTCTATCCGTCGATGTGCTAAATCATAAATTCTTTGCATATGCATCTATGCGCTAAACTACCTAATCTATGTGCTAAACTACGACTCACATGCGCTAAAGTTAAATCTTATGCGCTAAAATAGAACGTTGAAAATTGAAAAAAATCCTAAAAAATTAAAAATATATTCAAAAATACGATTTCAAATTCATGAAAGAGGATAAGATCAACTTACCAGAGGTCCATACATAGCTAGTCTCTGATGATGGTTGGCTTGCTCGAATCGGTGGCGCTCATAACGGATTGGTATCTCGAAAATTCTTCTTAGAGCTATAAAAATTGCAAATGGCTATTGTTCAAATGACAATGACTTTTCACCTTTTCAGGGGGTAGAAATGGGGAGTTATTATTAACTTTACTATGTAACGTGCTATTTCGAGAGATAAATCAACGTTTCTCTCTAAAAATCATCTTAATTATTTCAATCATCATCATTATCATCTGAATCACGTGATTTATCTCTCGAGGGGGCATATAGCATCAGTCAATTTTAAAGTTAGGGGCAAAATTCTTTGAAGCAATGCGTAAAACACATCACTTCAAAGAGGGGAAAAATGTATACATCTAAAAATGGTCAAAGTTAATCAAACTTGTTAATTAATTAAATATGAATTATTTAATTAATATTCTAAAGTCATCTACATATAAATAAATTTAATTATTTATTGATATTGTTCATTTTTCTAATTCTTCTAGTTTAAATTAAATAAATAAGTTTATTTAATTATTGTTATTTTCCTCTTAACTAAATTAAATAATTTTCATAATTTATTTATTTAATTGTCATTTTATTTCTAAAAGTTTGAATTTTTAAATTCAAATTATGGAATATCCTTCTAACACTTTGCATTTAAATTAAATATTGTAAAATATTTAATTACACATCTTTTTCAGCATTCACATAATTAAATATTGTAAATTTATAATTACATACTTTTTTCACCTCTCACATAATTAAATATTAATTATTTAATTATGGAAGTTTCCAAAATACATGTCACATATAATTAAATAAATTTATTTATTTAATTAAGATTTATCCTCAAACTTCAACTAACTTTTCAATAAATGAAAAGACAAAGAGCATGTTTGTCTCCATTTTTGAATGAAGATAGTTTCATGGGTTGAAAACATTCTCCATCTTTCTCTCAACCTTCCATATTTCTCTCAACCTCTAGAATCTCACACCGTTCATCCTGACAGGTTTGAAACTCAACCATTAATCTTTGCCAACTAGATTCTTGCCTTTCGAAAATCTATAAATACAGCCATTTCGTGAGTAGATTTCATCCTAGATTTTATGCGTAATTAATATAGTTGCATTCGAATCAGAATTTTAGCAATTTCATATCATAGAATTTCAAGTTCATAAGCATAGTTTAAATCATTAGCAAATGGACATGCATTTTGTATCAATCTTGTTCTCCTAAGTTGTCATTCTAACAAGCTGCTACTTAAACCGACTGAGAGCCAGTATCTTGAATCGAATCCTTGGAGATAAAGGACAATGGGATGCATTTGAAGGAGTTGTTGTTATTTAGAGTTTTGCATTTGTATTTTCTAAATTAGCTTCTTTCAATCTAATGTTTCATTGGTGTGTTAGTTTACTTTCTAATTAGTACCACATATTATAACAACACACATGGAATCAAATATTCCCCTAGGGATTAGTACTCTAGATTAGACAAGTGCTTTCAATGGAAAGGATTCAAAAGAGGGATTGTGGAAAACAATATTTATATCAAGACAAAAGGTGAGCATCAATTGATTGTTTTTGTCTATGTTAATGACAATATTTTTTGTGGAAGGTGAGCATCAATTGATTTATTTTTTCTATGTTAATGACATTATTTTTAGTGGTAGCAATGAAAAGATGTGCAAGAAGTTTGCATAAGAGATTTAAAATGAATTTTAGATGTTTGCTCTTGGTGAACTATCATTTTTCCTTAGTTTGAAAATATCTCAATTAGAGAAGGGATTTTTCATATCAAAAACCAAGTTAAGGAAATGTTGAATAAGTTCAATATGGAAGTGAACCACCAAAACAATATACTAACAAGGGAAAGAGGATTCCCTTTACTAGGCCCCTAGGGTTTTTCACCATAGAAGCACTTGGTTAGGAAATAGCTCTGTGTTCACTTTGGTGATATGGTCTTTTGGTGATTGCATTCAAAGGAAGGATGGGGTTTGGTTGGGTTTGTGATATGTTTGTGTATGGTGTGGCTAAGTGCTGGAAATGAAATGAGATTAACTATCTATGAAATGTAAAGTAAATGATTCAAGTAAACCAATACAAGATAATATAAATGATCTAAATATATGTAAACGAAAAGGAAACTAGAAATAACAGAACTTATGCACCTAGGTATTGGAAGTTGCAGATGATTGGTCCCAGAATCTTTTGGAAAATGCCTAAAATCTTCACAAGGAAATTCCCTCCAAGTTGGGTGACCTAGTCCTCTTCCCTAGAAAACTTGTCGAAACAATTTTCTTCCAAAAGGGTATCTGAATACAAAAAAATCCCCAAAAGGTAACCTCAAAGGGACTAGGTCACCATTGTTGGCGACCTAGTCCACTTCTGAGTTTTGGAGAATCTAGAAGTGGATGTTGGAGCCTTTGGTTTTCACTTTGGTTCCCGATAGGTGTCTGGTTCAAGTTTGGCAGAAAGCAGGCTGAAAGGGATCTCCAAGCTTGAACTAGGGCTTTGTTGACTTGAATTCTCTTGATGAGTTGAAGGAACCTTCCTAACACCTTTCTTCTTCACACACCTGCATATAAAAACCAGCAAATCACACATGCAAAGAAGAGACAAGGGTTAGGGTTAGAGATTATAGGGTTTGCCTTAGTCAAACCGCATTTTGATAATCAAATATAAATAAGAAACAAAGAAAGGAATAATGATTGAATGATAATGCAATGTAAACACTTGTACCAAATACTTTGTTGAAGATGTCTGCAACATGCATGAATTACCTCCAATGGAGGTTGCTTGAAGTGCCTTATGCTTGATTTGCTTGCTTGGGAAGTTTTGAGTGTAAGAATGTTTGTCAAGAAGAGTGAAGGTGAAAACTGATCCAAGAAGAGGCAAAATGAGGATGAAAACCATTATTTGTACATGAAAAACCCTAGTTTTCCCAAAAATAACTTATGATAGGCTGACCTTAGGGTTTTGGGGGCAGATTCCCGAAAGTTTCATGTTTTAATTTTTGAATTTTATGCCTAAAAGGACCAGGTCGCCCAAAGTGGCGACCTAGTCCACTTGGGCAAATCCAAGTTGTGGTTGGGAATTTAATGGTGATTAAAAATATTTATTAGCTTTACTTCCTAAAACATAGTTTAATCGGGCCTAAAAGTACATTAAGGGGATAAAATTAGCATTGAAAAGGGTTAATTTAGGGGTGATAAGCCTACATAAGTATGAAAATGCATCACAACACTTTATTACACTATGTCATAAGGCTTAGGAAGGTGTAAGAAGATGTTATCTAAGTGAATTATGTTGAAAGGGTCTTAGAAAAGTGAGAAAATGTGTTACAACACTTCACAACACCTTAGTAAAACATTGTTAGGTCATTGTTGAATTGCAAGCTCACAAGACTGAATCAAGGTAAAACAAGGCAAAATCTAGTGAAAAGGGCCAAAAAGAGTAAAAAAGTGCCAAGGTATACACTTTTTGGTGACACATTTAGCCCCAACTTTAGTGAGATTATGAACGTACTTCAAACTCACACTAAAGTAGTTGAATCATGTGTGTCGAGTGGGATCTAATATATATTCATGCTAGTAAGGTGAGATGACTATGATCAAGAGGGATGACCAAGCCCCTAGGATCAACATCTCATGGAAAACTAAATATAAGTATAACAGATCACACAAGGAGTGATGTGAAAGGGTGGAGAGAGAAAAATTTGGATTAAGCTTCGGTTGTTTGTCCATCTAGTTGTGGATCAGATCTAGGTTGTTTTTCTGAGAGAAAAGGATGTACTCACTCTAGGCTGATGAGACTTTCAGTTATCGACCAGGTGAGAATTCCAAAGGGTGATGAGATACATACACATGGTTGGTATGCACTCACACATGAAAAAGGTGCTATGGGGAAAGTCTTGCCGCTAGTTGGGCTTCCCACTCAACCATACCAAAGTTATACCTCCTGATAACTTTGATAAGGCGCCACAAAGGACAACGGTGCAATTCATGAGACAAGAAAATCCTTGGATGCTTAGAACCCATGAACAAGTGCAAGATGGCACCATAGGCATCCAAGTTGTGTTATGCAAGGTGGCCATGTATGCACGAATTCAAAAGGAGTAAAATGTAAAAAAGGTAAAATGCAAAAGGGGTGTTCAAAGGAGTCTTGTTTATTTCATGAAAGGTCTTTAACTTAGGGAATATTGTGTGTAATGTCTCCAAGAGAGGACCGATCAAACGATAGAAGATTCACAACTTAGGGGATGCAGTGTATCACATCAGGCCACTAAGAGGAATGCAGTATGCTCGGATAGGTCACTTTAATGAAGGAAATTACACCCAGTGTCATCTACCAAGTGAGAGACTCATCATATGAAGTGGAAAGGATGCACTAGGAACCAAGGAAAAAGAAAAATGAAAAAATAAATAGTGCTAGGGTATGCCTCCACTTGAAAGGAGTTTCTACACACCATTTTGTTAGCAATTACTTTAAAGTAGAGAAAGGAAAAAGGAAAAAATAAAGGAAAGGGACATGAGAGCCTACTTGGAAAGCTCTATACCAAATGATATGTTTCCAAGTGAGGTTGCATCATGGAAATGATAGTATGTTACATGTGAGTCAACCTTAAGACATGTCATCCACATCTCAAGCTTGCTCTTTGTGTGTTCATGAGATGTTAACATCTAGTCAAAAGATGTAATGAAAAGTGACACATGAGGAAAAGGCTAATGAACCCCTTGCCCCCACTTAGTGCAAGGAAAAGGTGAGCCAAAAGGATGAAGGTAAGCATTAGGGAGAGGAGTTAGGTGCCCCCATAGGAGGGAGAGCACCATGCTCCATGAGATAGTTGAAGTTTATGGTTTGAAGAAAAGGAAGAGGAGGGAGGTAACCCTAAATCTCTCTTGAAAGAGTATGATATTTTAGGTGGCATTATGTGCTCATTGCATCCATGTGTAGGAAGGAGATGATGGTCGATTCCATAACAGTCTTCCAAGTGAGATGAAGGGGTTATGTTGTTTGGAGAAGGATTGGTTGTTGTATAAGAACACAAATCCTTTTGAGTTTTATGCATTGTTCCTCCATGAGGGATGGGAGATATATAGCCCCCATCACCACCATGGGGTAATGGTGTTGATGTAGAACTAATTTGAGCATAGAATACATAGGGTGGTTTTGGTGTAGGTCATGAGATTTCACACTCTCTTTTAAAGGGATGCATAAGAACCCAATCATTATTAGAACTTGTATATGAGAACAAATAGTTTGTGTATGACTCTTTGGACCAAGAGGGTGAGATTTTGGAGTTTGTATTGGAAGGAGGTGTAGAATCTAACGACCCCCAATGATCACAAAAGATTTTTGTTCGAGGTGATGGAGTAGTATCAACTTGTATAAGTTTGGATCTAGGAATGAAAGGATTAGAGGAGTTAGAAATGGTTTAATTAGTTGATGCATAGCTTTGTGCATCTGCATCAACCGTGTATATCTTGTTATTGTTTTCAAATTTTATTGTATGGTGAAGGAAGGATGGGACTCCTTTCATAGCATGAATCCAGGGTCTCCCTAGGATAAGATGGTATAGAAGGGGTCCTTGCATGATATGAATAGGAGTAGGAAACACTATAGGTCCAACCTTAATAGGTAAGGTGATCATCCGTAGTGGTTTTCGATTAACATTGTCAAAGCCATGAATATGAACATTGTTAGGTTGAATGAGATTTTTGTCCATACCAAGTGTGTTTAGGAGGTCCATGCTACAAAGATTAATGTCCACTACATTGTTGATGAGTGTGTTCTTGACTAGAGTTTCATTAATGATCACCTTTATCATCAAGGGATCATTCTTGGTTTGAACCTCAAGTGAGGGAAACTCATGTTTAGAGAATTTTATATCATATTGGGCTAATTTCCTGTGACGAGAGGGAGGTTTGAGATTGTTCGATTTGATGGAAGATTCAATCTCTTCCTTCTGTATTTGTGCCATTTTGTGAAAGATAAATTGGACTATAGGTGAGAGTTGAATATGCTCCCATACAAATATATTAGTAGGAGTCTTTTTAAGGTCCTCAACATGAGGGACTCTAATGTGAGAAAAGGGAAATGGCTTAGGAGTGGTGGGTTATCCCCTAGGTGTTTGAGTCACTAAGTTAAAACTTAGTGGCTGTGAAACATTGTTATGAGGAGATTGCATCATGGATTTCAAGATAGCTCTTAATTTTTTATGTGACTCACTAGTGGGAGGAGACTTAGGGGACTCACTAATTAAAGGAGATCCCACATGTGTGGTTATAACCTCTAGAATCTTGTCTTGATTTTAATGATGTGATGGTGAAGGGGATTCTAATATCACTTGATTATCTTATCCTAGGGAAGGTATGGTGTTTAAAGGATAGGTGTCAAGGGTCACACATTCTTGCACCATGATATTCTCCCTAGGACGATAGTTTTTTGAAGAACGAAAAACCAAATGTTCTTCACATTCAAATGTTGGATCTTTTAAAGGGACTCCATCACAAGTAAGAAAATGACTAATGGTGTAAGTGTTGTGTTTAATAAGGGATTTCCTAGAAAGAGGAGGACAACTAAGGCACTCATGAATTTGATCAATTGTATCTTCTATCAACAAAGTATCATCTCCACACCTAAGAGAGATACTAGGAGAGGGAGAAATATTATTGTCATGCTTCCTTATGGTAACGTTGTCTTGTTTGTTAAGAGAGGTAAGAAGAGAGAAACAACTAGGGTTCTCAGAACTCTCATTACTTGGTTCTTTTGACACCAAAATCTCTGCATCACCAAGAGGAGAGAGATTAGGCGAAGAACTAATATGATTGTTCAGAACGTCCAAGGTTGTATTCTCTATCACTAAAATGCTCTCATAGGGAGCAGGGAGGGGGGGGGGGTTCCTTAGCATATATAGATATATAAGGCATTAAAATTGTTTGAACAAAAAGAAAAAAAAATTGTAACCATGTCATGCAATGTTTGAGCAACATGAACAATGTAGATGCAAAAATATAGAACATGTATATCCAATGTATGCTAAGTTTCAGAAATGTAAGCATTGCATATGAAAGAAATAAAAGCATGGTTAAGAAACTTATGCATAGTTTTGTGAATGTAACCAGTGTATAATAAAAAGTGAAAAGTAATTTAATGAAGATTATCCACATTTTCAAAAATGTAATCATTTTGTAGATCTAATTATGAAGGTATATCAAAAATGACTAGCCTAAAATGATGATTTTGAGTGAGAAGCCTAAAACCTATGTTCTTAGAACTTTCCAGACTTATAGCATATGGTACTAGGAGGTATGGGAAGCACATAAATAAGGTTTTAGAGGCTGTAACAGGTAGTTAAAAATCTGTACTGGGACTAGGTCGCCCAAAATGGCGAAGTAGTCCCAATAGGGATTTTAAAAATAATTCTAAAGTTTTTGAGTGGTTCTTATGTGTTTCAGACTGTATAAAGCAATACTAAGATGCAAATGCATAATTTTGGAGTTTTTCAATGAAATTATATATGCAAAAATGCAATTTTACATTAACTTGTTACTATTGCTCTTTCTACAAACCCTAAGATGCAAACAATGCAAATTTTGAATGCAATGCAATCTACCTCCTAAGATGAAATGAAAAATTAGAAAGTTGACTAATGTTGGATAGTCAGGTTCACCAAAATGAACCACCAGAAATATATACTAATAAGGGAAAGAGGATTCCCCAAATAGGCTCCTAGGATTTTTCACCCTAAGAGCACTTGATGGAAGAATGCCACATTTTCTGCTTTGGTGAAATGCTTTTTGGTGATTGCATTCAAAGGAAGGATGTGGTTTGGTTGGGTTTTTGATATGTGTGTGTATGGTGTGGCTAAGTGCTGGAAATGAAATGAGATTAACTATCTATGAAATGTAAAGTAAATGAAAGTAAACTAATACAAGCTATAATCTAAACGATCTAAATATATGTAAACGAAAAGGAAACTAGAAATAACAAAACTTATGCACCTGGGTATTGGAAGTTGCAGATGACTGGTCTCAAAATATTTTGGAAAATTCCTGAAATCTTCACAAGGACATTCCCACCAAGCTGGGTGACCTAGTTCTCTTCCCCGGAAAACTTGTCGGAACAGGTTTCTTCCAAAATGGTATCTGAATCCACAAAAATTCCCAAAAGGTAACCTCAGAGGGACTAGGTCACCATTGTTGGTGACCTAGTCCACTTCTAAATTTTTGAGAATCTGGAAGTGGATGTTGGAGCCTTTGGTTTGCACTTTGGTTCTTGATAGGTGTCTAGTTCAGGTTCAGAAAAAAATAGGCTGAAAGGGATCTCCAAGCTTGAACTAGGGATTTGTTGTCTTGAATGCTCTTGATGAGTTGAAGGAACCTTCCTAACACCTTTCTTCTTCACACACCTACATAAAAAAAAATTCAAATCACACATGCAAAGAAGAGACAAGGGTTAGGGTTAGAGATTAGGGGTTTGCCTTAGTCAAACCCCATTTTGATAATCAAATCTAAATGAGAAACAAAGGAAGGAATGATGATTGAATGATAAAGAAATGTAAACACTTACCAAATCCTTTGTTGAAGATGTCTGCAACATGCATGCATCATCTCCAATGGAGGTTGCTTGAAGTGCCTTGTCCTTGATTTTCTTGCTTGGGAAGTTTTGAGTGTAAGAGTGTTTGTCAAGAAGATTGAAGGTGAAAAATGAGCCAAGAAGAGGTAAAATGAGGATGAAAACCCTTATTTGTACATGCAAAACCCTAATTTTCCCAAAAAATGACTTATGATAGGCCGACCTTAGGGTTTTGGGGGAACATTCCCGCAAGTTTCATGTTTTAATTTTGAATTTTATGCCTAAAAGGACTAGGTCGCCCAAAGTGGTGGTCGTGAATTTAATGATGATTAACAATGTTTATTAGCTTTTCCTCCCGAAACACACTTTAATCAGGCCTAAAAGTACATTAAGGGGACAAAATTAGCATTGAAAAGGGTTAATTTAGGGGTGATCAGCCTAGATAAGTGTGAAAATGCATCACACCACTTTATAACACTATGTCATAAGACTTAGGAAGGTGTCAGAAGATGTTATTTAAGTGAATTATGTTGAAAGGGTCTTAGAAAAGTGAGGAAATGTGTTACAACACTTCACAACACCTTAGTGAAACACCGTTAGGTCATTATTGAATTGCAAGCTCACAAGACTGAATCAAGGTAAAACAAGGCAAAATCTGGTGGAAAAGGCCAAAATGAGTGAAAAAGTGCCAAGGTATACACTTTTTGGTGACATAGGAAGACTATAATCCAGTTAGTACATCAATGGTGATAGGATGTAAGTAAAGGAAAGATGATGAGTAACCTGACAAAAATAAGACTCTATATAGGTCAATTATTAGAAGCTTGTTGTATTTGATTGCATCCAGACCTAATATTATGCAAATAGTGTGTATGGTATAAATATTTCAAGTAACACCTAAATAAACACATGTAAATGCAATGAAAATGATTTTTAGATATTGGAAGAATACCATTGAGCATGGTCTGTGCTATCCCGAAAGTGATGATTTGACTCTAGAAGGTTACATAGATGTTGATTAGGTAGGAAGTATGTTGATAGAAAAAGTACTAGTGGTGGAGCATTCCTTCTTGGAGACAAACTTATGTCATGGCTAAGCAAGAAGAAATATTCAATATCCTTTCCAACAGTAGAAAAAATATTCATTGTTGCAACATCATGTTGTACTCAAGTGATTTGGATGAATCAAAATTTTAAGTATATAATGGTTGAGTATAATTAGCCTATTTCTATTTTTTGTGATAATACAAGTGTAATTAATATTTTAAATAATCAAGAAATGTATTCAAGGAAAAATAATATCTCAATAAAACATCATTTTCTAAGAGAAAAGGTTGCAAATTAGGAGGTCAAATTAGAATATGTGGTTACTAAATTTTAGATTACAAATATATTTATAGAACTTCTTCCCAAGGAGACATTTGAGTATTTGAGATAGAAGCTAGGAGTGACAACTCCATTGAAATTAACATTTAGATGAAGCATAGGATTAGGAGGAGTACTTCCTTACTCTACCCTTGGAGTATTTCCCTTAGGGGGAGTATTGCATAGAGATACTATTGCTAGTACTAATTATCCATAAAGGGAGAAGAACAAAGGAAGAGTACTAAAAAATGAGTATATTATCATAATAATTTTCCATTGATGTCAAAGGGAGAGAATTAAAAGAATATTAGAATAATTAAATAAAGGGGGAGATAATTTAGTTTGTGTTGCCATCATTGACAAAGGGGGAGATTGTTGTAAATTATTGTCATTGATGTCAAAAGGGGAAAATTGTTATCATTGATGTCAAGTGCTATGAGATGGAGATTATCGCATTGGTCTAATCTATTCATGCTATGATCATGTTAGTTTGGTCTTTGTCTGGATTGGATTGGTGATCATGACTGGTTAGGTTTTTGTGCTCTTAGTAGAGTTTTAGCCCTAATTCCCTTTAACACGAAGTGTTTCTCTTGGTTTTGTGCTTTGTGTTATATTTTTTTGTTGAATGTCTATCAGTTATTCCTAGTTGTTTAAGTTATAATTTAAGCCCTTCATAATTGTTGGTCATTGAACACGCTCATTTTTTGATCTGGTTTGAAATATTTTTGCGTAAGTCTAAAGTTAATACTTTCAAGAAGAAAAGGATGACATTGGTGGGATAGGTGTTCCAATTATGTGTGGGTGTATTTTGAGTCCACTCTAACCATGTTGAAATTGTAGTGGCATAAAAAGATTGCAAGATCATTTTTTGGAGGCTTTAGAACTATGTCGAGTTTGCAATGATGCACTATGTTGATTTTTATTCGAGATGACATATATATAGGAGGGTTGGATAGATGTTGCAAGACCATGAGTGAATTTTGAGTCTATCCAAACCATGGAAAATTTGTGATGATATGAAATGTTGACAAGTGTCACAATACCACAATAGCACATTTTCAATCTTTCACAACCTTGTTGAGTTTATGGTGTTTCACATGGTTGACACATATCCAGTGTTGATGACCATTCAATGCTATATCAATAGCTATCATGTGCCTATAGATAGGAGAGAGAAGGTTGCACAAAATTGTGTGATGATGAAACACATCCAAGACTTTTCAAAATCGTATTTGTTGTCCTATTGGTTAAGGGATATTTCAAGGGGCTTGCACATCTCGATTTAAATATACTGTGTTCATTTTATCCATGAAGACGGATTATCTATGACTCATATTCAAATGTTGTTAATGGTTAGTTCCTAGTTCTAAAATTTATTTTCTTAGGACTTAATGGTAGAGATATGAATTATTTTTATAGGTCGACTTGCTCATCACCAATAGTTCTAATTTTTGGTTCAAATCGACATAGTAATATATGTTTCACCCAAAATCAGTATTTAAGATTTTGTTTTTGGATATTTTATCTGGTGAATGTACAAAAGTATGAAGAATAGTATAGTACTATTAGTATACATGCATGTGTGATCTATCCAAGATTTTTGTGTTTTATCATTCAAAATAGATTCATTGTGAGTAAAGGAGAGTAGAGTCTGTATATATAATAGTCCAAAATGTTGAGTAGAAATGTTTAAATTCACTCTATAAGATTTTTGATAAACAATTGTCTATAATTTCTATTGTAATCATTTCAATGTATTTTGAGGTTGTTGCCTCTTGTTTCATGTAATATTGGGGGATTGGTGTCTCTTTTAGGTTGGTGCCAGAAAAATGTTCTAGGTATTGGTGTCTCCATTGGGTTGGTGCTTGCAAAATAATTTGTAATGTCTGAATTTTCGTGTGAGGCTAGATTTGGGTAGTAGATCCAAGAAGGTTTTATCACATTGGTTTTTCCCTGTAGGGTTTCCACATACATCTAGTGTTATCTTGTATGATATCTTTCATTACTGCTTCTGATATATTTTAATGTTCATTGATTAAAGTTAAAATTTTAATGATATGATGATTCACGCAGCCCTCTTAGTATACTTATATGTTCAACAAAATCCCACTCACCTTTTAGACACCTCTCTTTCTCTAGATCTACATTTTCAAATTCCCATGTTCTAAATTTGTAAGAAATAATTCCCTTCCCTTAAATAGTATTACTCCTCCTATCCTAGTCCCTCTTTGTATCCCTTCAAAAATAGTGAATAATCCATTGTGAGTGTGAATGTTTATCCAAAAAATTTGGATCCTCCTCCTCCATCATCCTCTTGTCCTAATTGGTTTTCATAAACTAACCTCCTACTCCCTATTGTTTATCCCTAACTTCCTTGTGACCATTCCTATTAGTATAAGGTGACATTAACCTTGCAATATTAAGTCATTTTCATGTGTCTCGATGATCCTTGAAAGGTGGACTTGGATGCCAAAGGACATTTTGGAAAAAAAAATAATAAATTTTATATATGAAATATTATAATCACTTATAAAGGATGGATCTGATCAATAATGGTTGCTACAAAGTTTAAATGAAGATTCCACATCTTAGGCATCCAAATGGGAGATGAAGATTCATAAAAACATTGTGACAAAATTTCCTATCACATGTTGGGCAACAAGTTGTTCATGTCATCCCATAGGAGTAATGAGGTGTAAGATTCCTTGGGAGTTAAATTTTTCTCATTAGTTGTGGATGTATGTTTCCCATGTAAACATCATGTCAACATTTAATATTCACTACAACAAATCACTATGATTAGCTCCCTCTTTTTCTTCATTTATTGCGTCAATCAGAACAAAGATTGACTAAATTTGATGCAAATTAATGTCGAATTTAGCACCATCTTTAATGTCAGGTTTAATACAAATTTCAATGCCAAATTTAGCATCGAGGCTATCATTGAGTTTAGCATTGAGTTTATCTCTGAGTGTAGCACCGACATTAGCACCTAATTTAATTCCTAATTATACACCTACTTTAGACCCTACTTTATCCCCTAGCCTATCATCGATTTTAGCACTGAGTTTACGCTGAGTTTAGTGTAGAGTTTACGCCAAGTGTAGCACTAGAATTAGTGCCTAATTTCCAAGATGACATAAAGAATGGTCAATACCAAGTCAACATGGTTTAAATTTTATTTATCTTCGTTCATTACCTCATCAGCCAATGAAAACTTGTTGAACAGAGACCATATCATCCTCTCTTGTGGGCTCCACCTCCTTTACCAAGAAAATGAAATAGTCCACATGTCCATCATTTGCAGACCTCACAAGATTTTGAAGAGAAATTTTCTAAGTCATGCGAGGTGTGTGATATACGACCAAGATTTACAAATGAGCCTGACTTAGGAAATATTAAATGGGGAGATATAACATTGAGCGACTGACAAACCTATGCAAGGGGGTTGGTAAAGATATGTTTCTAATGACTTAATTTATGACTTAAGTGACTGGTGACCGAATGAGCAAGTCAATGAGGAATATAGAGATAACAAGGTTTGATTCATTGGAGTAAGAAACAAATATCACTAGAACACATCTTGTTGTCTCATCGATATCCCAAGCAAAGCATATCAGAGACACCAAAGTATATCGATGAAAGATGACATGATGTCTCATTGATGGACTGATATAGTGGCATGATGAAGATAGTTATTAATAAAGTACATAGTGGTATCAGTGAGACACAAACCTATCAGGCTAACAAAAAGCATGGTTTCCGCGATACAATGATGAAATAACATAAGAAAAGAGTATCGAGAGGAAGGGTTGCTATCTGTGGAATATAAAAAAAAATTCCCTGGTGAGTCGATAACACTTGTCATCTCATCAACCTTCAAGGCTAACCACCTGTATGGCCATAAGAATTCTCGAGGAGAGGATATTTGACATTCCCTGACAAAAGATCAACTACACGAGACATATGTGCATTCATGGATTCAAATATTAAATTCCCTCCAAAATGGTGGTTGCGGAGTTTATTAACAATAGTTTGTGGCATCGGACTGAGGAGGGTGGCATCGGACTAAGAAGGGTGGTGAAAGTACAGTTCTCCAAAAGATAATTAAATGCTACCTTGAGGGATTTGTATGAAATTAAGAGGTAGTGAAGCTAGAGGCAGAAAAAATTAATGGACTTAGCTAGATTTTCAATTGTTGCAAAGGCAAGCAACTATAGAAAGTGACGAAGCATCAAGATTCAAGTACATAGCCTCAAAAATGGACACTCCGATTAAGTTACACTGCTCAAAAAAGTAATCCAATTTCTCAAGCTTCATAAAAGATGAAAGGCTCAAGAAGATCTATTTGAACAAAGACATCCTGTGTTTAGAAGCCATGCAGATGGTGATTGGGAAGAAGTTCTAGTTCTCCAATAATTGGACAAGGGAAAATTTAGACATTGCCTCTCATTTTTGGGTGTCATTGCTAGATCTAAACCTTTTGAAACTGAGGTGCTTAATCTTGCTCAAGATGGTCTTCAAGGTAGCAATTATGCTTGATGATGTGGATGTGGTGGTGGTGGCACAATTGGGAGTTAGAATTCCATTACTAGATGACATTGACAAAATGTTTCTACAAGGTGTAGAGGTTGAGTGGCATCCCTTCATTATGGATGTGAGAGCTAAATGTCTAGAGTGCCACAAGAGATGGGAAATGATTGGCTACAATTTCTTGTGCAGACAGTTGGGATTGAATGAAATAGAAGGCTTAGAATGGTTCCATGCATTTGAAAACTTGGTGGAATCCACCAGATTCTATGACAAAGAAGAATGAAGGATTGTATCAAGTGGGGTGGTTGTTGGGTGATTTTTCTAGTGTTTTGGGTGTTTTGTCTAGTGTTTTGAATTAGTATAGACTTTTTTGGCTTGTTATCGAATTTGTAGCCTATGGCGAATCTTGTTAATTTTTTATTTTTGTAAGGGTGGTTTTGGGCACTTAGTGCCATTCAAATTTTCCCAAGTTACTAGCCAGGCTAAAAGGATGTAATTTTTTGCACTCAATATAATACATGCAATTTTTTTTCTTTTATGAATAAAAAAAGAGAGTAATGCATAACAAATGGGATAACATGATTTGATTAATATTATTTTTATGATTTTCTTATAAATTTTATTTAAAATTATTTCTTAGATAATGTTTTAGTTGAATTCATGATCGCTTGGTCCTATGTGCATATCTTAGTGATTGGAACATATTAAATAAATAATATCGGTAGCACTAGAACATATTGTCAAGGGAATGCAATGTCCCACTGATGGAGTGATACATTATATAGTAATGGAGTTCAACATGTGGTAAAATTATATCGAGGGAACAAAAAGCTATCGGGCCAATATAAAGTCTAGTTCCCTTGATGCAACGATAAAAGGCTGAAGGCATTAGAGGAAGTGAAACCTATCAGTGGAAGGAAAACAAGGGTCTCCCCAATGACCCGATAAGACCATGAACCATCAAATAAATGTTAAGGAAGGATATTGGAGGAACTAGGGCACATCAGGGAGACATTATTTGGTGTCCTGCCAATACCCCGAAAGGAAGGAGTTCATCGATGAAGAAGGTGGTTATCGATGAAAATGGAATCATGGTCTCACCAATGAAACAATGAAGTTTTTTTTTTGACTCATGTGATGTGTTAAGGATATCATTGAGATATTCAAATTAAATTATCTTCTTGATGAAAATATTGATACCAAGTGGAGCATTTATGAGCTAGAGTTGAGTGAATTATACCTCAATTTGATCACATATTTTCATTAAGACTTGAAAAGGATTTGCTAGATGTGGGAGCAGAAGAAAGGAGGTTGGGAATTTGCCATTACTACATAGCTCATAACCAATGAAAGTGAATCCAAGTAAGTACATACAAAAACCAACTAAGAAGTTACTTCTATAAAGCCATAAGAAAATTGAACAAAGGAAGAAAGCTCATAAACACCAAAAATTAAGAAACAAAAATAGAGAAAATACTTCTAAACCAAGACTTAATTGACCAATACCCAGGGTCAGGGTGGAGACCTAAAAGGAGTGCATAGAAAAATCTTTCCATGGATAAGTTATGGGACAAGCAGAAAGGTTTAGGAGATGTGTGGACACCATAACAAGGATATGAGATATTCATATACCATTATAGGAAATAGTATAGGTTTCAACCAGTCTGCAACCCATGAATATTGAACCTAGGGAGATTAGTGGTACCCAATGTGTTTGTTAATATAGAGTTGGTTAAAGCCCTAGCCAACAAATATGACCCTAAAAGAAGAGCTATTCAATCACACAATGGGTTTGACATTCTCATTATCTCCAAAGATCTCATATCTAATGTTTTTCAATTGGAATGCTATCTGAATTTACCATTTATAATAAAAGACCTTCTAACAAAGTACCATCACATGGAAACAAGCTATAAAAGATGAAATCTACCACTACACAGGCCCAGGGATGAAGGTAGCTAACTCAGAAGGTTCTCTAGTAATGAAAACCCTCCATTTCATGAGGATTTATTTAAAGAATATTTTCAATATACATATTATTCAGCTAGACAAGTGTTAGGAGTAGAGGTCCCACCCCTCATGTCAATTGCCCCAATGGTCCTAGATGCAAACATACAAAGAAAATATGCCAGACCATTTGACTATGTCATTTATTTAGCCAATGGTCTGAACCAAGGGATGGGAAGAATCAAAAGCAAAATTGATAGCATTCATGATTTCAAACATTACTCTTTTTTTATGCATTTACTTCTACATGAAGTTTAAGTTAGAAGGTTATGGGGAGAAGAATTAAGGATAAGAGATGTAGATGAAAGTGGGAATTATAAACCTATACAAATGTGGACTTCGATATGGGATAGCAGATATGGTAGATCACATTATTTTTACTTTGAGGAATGTTTGGTCAATTCATTGTTGAAATTGTTGGGGCATCCATGTAATTATAACCTATCCCCTGAAAAACAAAAATTCTTGAGATCAAAGAAAAAGGACCCTAGGAAAAAGGTAAATCATAACTAGGGGGATTAGTATGCATTTTATGATTGCATTGTGATTAGAGTCTATGGGTTTGAAGGAGCCCCACATCTATTGCCAAAAATAGTTCCAAACATGATAGCCTATTTGGAAATTGTGAGAAAATTGGCTAAATCTGATGCAAAACATCTTAAGAGATACAATAAGTAGTCTATCATTCCTAACACTTTGTGCTTTGGAGATTTTATAATAGTCACCAGTGAAGGGTATGAAGAAATTGATACAAAATTGGAAAAATACAATTTATCGTTGGGTAATGAAAGAAATAATTCTGATACAGAGGGTTTTATTCACAAGGAAAAATTGTCACAAGGAATATCTGGGTATGAACACAAATTCTTTGTTGATGATGTAATAAGAAATTATGATGAGGCCTCGACAAAAGATAAGATGACTACATATAACAAAGTTGTGCTTGCTGAGACCTAGAAGAAATGAAATGTCTCATCCTATTCAGTGGTATTTAATGAAGTACATGATCCTCTAGAAATAATTGAGTAGCTCATCACTCATGTGGATGAGCTAATAAAATATGTACCACCATATTTCTTTGAAGCATCTCAGATAAATTATTCAATAATGTAGGTTGATCTTCTACTCTACCTATGGAATTGCCAATTCCAATCAAAGGCAACTCGAAGGACCTGGACCAACTAACGAGGATTTGAAAAGACCTCCTACACTTTGGGCTCTGCAAGACCTGGGAGGGTGATCCCTTAATGTGTTTACAAAATTATAAACAACATTAACTATAATAGATAATCTCACTTAATAGCTCAACAAAACGAGATAAAATTGAATAGAATTGGTTGTTCATCAATAATATCAACCATTTGGAGCATGAGATAATTACAACACAACTTCTTAGTGAAAGATAATCATTAGTTTTAGAATTGTAGCAAGCTCTAGGTGAACACAAACAAACAATGAATCACAAAGAAAAAATGCAACTCAGAACAGTGCCTTACTTCCATTGGAGGAGTCAAATTCACCAACACCTAATGGTTCATAGTAGATTCAACACATAGCATATAATATCTCTGATTATATTGCCTTACAATATCACCAATATTTACCTCAGCTCAATACTACTTACCAAATCCTTGTACAAAATATATCAACCTACAATCTCATTTAAGCACTTTAATTAACTCCTTGAATTAAAGCTAAAACAAGAATTGCACACACCACAACAGTGAGATCAACAAAATAACCCTTGATTACTTCATTCCAAAATCGAATACATTTGCACATAGGAGAGACATGAGCCTAGATTTATCAGTTTAACTCAAATGCCAGTACTGTTATGAAACACTAAATTTCCATAAATTCAAATTGTACAATAAAAAGACTCAGAATCCAATTTGCATTTTCTCTATCACTAAAATTTTTACAATTTTCTATGCAACTTCAACCCATATTTCTAACCTACCAACCCGTTACAATGAGAAAAGAAAAGAATATGTAGAGGAAAAGAATGTTCCAGAAGAATCCCTAAATCTGATCCAGAAATCCATCTGGAAACACCTTCACCATTGATCATCAAACTGCAAAGAATCTTCTCCTCTCCCTGTAACAAACCCACTCTGCTCCCAAAACAACATTTTACCAAGCTGTTCTCCAACATAAAATATGCTCATGTGTATATTCCATTTAATTCACTCAGCTGTGTAAAAATTGCCTCTATTCCCGTGGAAAAACTTCTTCTCTGCTCATTATTTGCTTTGCTGCACTTTACCTGCTGTAGGTGCTCATAATGTTTAAAATAGTCACATATAGGCTTCAATTTCACTTTACAAAAAAGTGAATTTTTTTACAAATTATTTGGGCAAAAGGGATTTTACCCGTGCACCTATATTCACCATTTCTCTTTTCACTCCAGCAAAGTCATATTACTTTCATAGTAAATATTTTATTCACCTTATACCATGCATTTTCATGTGGGTATTCCCAGCAAAGGCTTTCATTTCACTTATATTTATTAAATTTTTCCTATATTTATTAAAGTTTTCCAACTTTACTAATATGGCCATTTGACATTACACTTGTATTGAAAAAGAATTCCTCCCATCCATTTATTTTTCACCCTACTCTAGAGTTTTACCCTAAAAATAAAACCCCATTTCATTTGAAATTTATCACCATATTAGGCGAAAACGTATTTTACCAACCCCTATTCATTTTCCATTTTAAATCCCTTTTCAAAATGGAATCACCCATCGGCAATATTAAAAGCATTAAAAAATGTAATATTTTGGGCCCACCATACTTATTGCCTTCCATCCCACCACCCCGTAATCACTAATCCATGTGCATTTTCGGATCACGATATGGTAGGAAATGGTCTACATTGTGCTGGAGTTCATCCTCCATCCTCCACCATAGATCTTCCCTTGCTTGTTTAGGTTTTCCCTAAATATTTTTGTCGTTTGGTGTTCTCTTCTTGCAGCTCCTTCACGGTGGTCATGGCAGCAGCTTCACTCAACACCCTCCTTCAATGGCATTCGATGCTTTTCCTTCCCTCAATAGTTTCTGGAGTCATTTCAACAAATACATTTTGTGCATATCCTGTCCCTCACCTAGGTGTGGGCTGGAAAAATGGCAATGTAAATACTAATTGCATTTACTCAAAAATTTCTAACACCCCTTTCACATAATCATCTTCATGTTTTGTTGGATTCTTACTACCCGCTCCAAGGCTCCCAGCTGCCCAAGACCCCCATGCACCCCTCCAATGAGCTCCCTTCACCAATGCATGGCCACCCACAACATGTGCAGGTCGCGCCATCTTACCCATTTCATTTGTTGGAGAATTGATACAAATTCAACAAATCCATTTTGTACACCTTACTGGGGGTGGCATCCATTGCTTTTATTTTCTTGGAGTTTCTAAAGTCTCATCAACAAATGCATTTCAGGCTGCCTTAATTCATTTTTCCTTTACTAGCACCCTACTCCAAAACCTGTGCCACACCCAGTCCACTGGCCAGTTGTGCCTCCATCTTTTACTATGCGTCGGTGGGTCTATGCATCCCATATCTCAAGTCGCTCAATGGTGTCCATGTTGCTCTGGTTTGCACCCAACGCAATCTTCTACATTCAAATGTGCGAGGCCTGGTATGAGGGAAATCGGCTTTACAAAAGCCAATCACACTTGCTTTAAGGTTTCTAAGATCTTCTTATACTGATCCATGTTATCCATATCAACAATCATGGGTGCATTGATACATTTCCATCGACTAACCCCTTGTTGCCATCTAAAACCAACAACTATTATCCTTTTCTAAATACTTTTCAATAGAGTTACTTTGTGCGTAATAATCATGGGATTCCCAAAAACCGCATTTGAAATGGCACCTTGTCCAATAGTTCATGTGCCTATGCTACTACATATTGCATATACCAAACTAGATATAACTCTATTTTTCTGATAATTGCATGGACTGCCCCATATTAAAGCTTTCTCAAAATTTTCATATGCTGATTGCATCTACTGGAAATTTTCCATGGTGTTCTCAACAAGTACAGCGTTTGCGCCATACTACAATCAAGGCATCCATGAGATCACATTACTTGCTAGAAAATTTTCTACCCAAAAGTTTATATGCCTTGCCCATTTGCATCGACTCTTCATACTTTATGTTTTCTATGCCAGATAGAAAATAGCTCAAGCCCAATATAAAAGACATTTGATGAACCTGTACCCATTTTAAAATATATCCCCCATCAATTCGAAGCTTAATTTCACATCAATCGAGGCTTGAACCATGGCATTCTCCATTTTTATGCTTTGAAAAGTATTCATATCACTGCTTCAGGTTGTACATTCTTCTCATATTTCTTGAGGTTTCAATGGAATTCATGCTTGTAATCATATTACTTTGAGCATTTACAATATTCATACATCTTGACTCATAGTTTCCAATAGAAGTGCTATCACAATTTACAGGAAGAAAGAAAATGAGTCAACCATCTCAACAACCCTTGCATCTACATTGTTGGGCATTCTAATTTAGTGAAATCTTCAATCCATGATGTAGCTATTGTCTAACATGAAAACTGGGTTATTTCTCACACAACAAAGTTGTGAATTTGGAAAGATTTGCAATCAAGGTAACTAACACAATCAAATGCTTTCATTTAGGAGGTACTACTCACATTCAAGTTGTTTGATTGAGCAATAAAAGTAACTTCAAACTTCTCAAATGCCTTCAGAATATCCTATAATCAGAGAAAACATATCACAAAATACCCTGGCACATTTCTTGATACACAAATTGGAAATACTCTGAAGGAAAACCAATATCACCCTTTTCCATTTGATTGAAAAGCACACGTTCTTTGCTAGAAAAGACTGTGTATCCTGATACTTGGGTGCTATGCTCAAGAGTTTTCCTTGCATGATGCATTGCAAGCTGGAAATAATTTGAAACAACCATTGATAGATTATCATATCCCAGTTGACCAAACTTAACATTTACAACCTCATAATAATGCAAAGCATGTCGGGCCCCATGTGGCCCTGCTAAAAAAAAACATTTTCAAACAAGTTTCATGCTCAAATTGGTCCGGGACAACTTCTAAGTGCTTCTGGAGTAAGAACATGAAATGGGTTTCCACTAAAACTCACTTTCTAGCCCTATTGCAAAAAAGTGCAAACTGGCCAAGTTGGCCCTAGAATTGGCTTGGAAAACTAGTCAAACGGCCTCCTGGACTTATCAAAAATTATAGGTCTATAGTCATTTGACCCAAGAATGCAGTACAACAAATGGCTCAGAAAAAAAAGTCACGAGGTGGAAGATATTAATCTGCAAAGTTGTTCAATCAAACTTTTCTGAAACTACACCCATTCTGAATCAATTAAAACTCACTCAACTGCCAATTTGTAAAGATAGTGAATCAACTCCTGGGAAGCTGCCATCAAACACACAAGCTCATTTAGGTACCCTGAGAATGAGTGAAAAAGGAATTTTCTTGAACCATCATTGATCAAAAGATATTAATGCTCAAAGTTGGGGCTCTTAGAAAGGTTTCTGAAAAATTTAGTTGCAAAATAGGGGAAAATGCATTTGTTTTCGACTTGTTAAAAATAACAAATCAGATCATTAGACTTTGAAAGCTGAAACCTGAGATCATTTAGGTATGGAGAATACAAAACAACACTCATTGTGACATGATAGTCAACTGGTTGTGAAATTCAAGCTCAAATAGGAGGCTACTCTATAAAACAGATAGTCTGCAAACAACATAAAAGTACAAAAACCCTCCAGCTTCACTTTTCAAAACCCTGTCAAAACTAATCGTAGGAAGCTAAAAATTGGCATGCACATTCACATATGTCAATTGAATATGTGTGCTAATGGGTTTTACTTGAAAATCAACAGGCCTCAAATTTTGACTTTCCAAAGTGGGTCACCCAGACTAATCCATCAGGTGCATTTCTGAAAGTGCAAAAGAAATTTTTTCCAAATGGGCATCCCAAATTTGCAAAATTTGAGAGTTCCATCATGTCTCATCCTATTCAGTAGCATTTAATGAAGTGCATGATCCTGTAAAAATAATTGAGTGGCTCATCTCTCATGTGGATGAGCTAATAAAATATGTACCACCATATTTATTTGAAGCATCTCAGATAACTTATTCAAGAATGTAGGATGAGGACATAGAACCTCTTGATTACATACCCTCACAATCCAGTCCAAAAATTAACTTCTTTGTAGATATAGCCATGAGTGAAGAAGATGAAGAAGAGAGTGATGAGGATTAAAAGTCCTTTTAGAGAAATTGTTTTGATTGGTTTCCATCAACTTAAGAATTAAAATTCATTTCATACTTCCACAATAACTTGAGGGGATAACACTAGGATTATTAAAGAAGAGCACTATAATATCAATTGAAGCAATACAATGGAGAACATCTTATTATTAGAGATTCTCCATGACTATGCTATCATTATGTATTTTTCTTATGTTTTACATACTTATTTCTTCTTATATTTGAATGAATATCAATTATTGAGCCTCAATACTATGCTTATGTGAATGAATATACTGATACAGTAAAGCATTTATTGTGGATGTTGGTAGAGCTACTAATTTTTTTAAAATTTTGATCTTATTTTTCCTTCTTACATGCTCAACATTAAAAATAGAAACTATTTAAAAATAATAAAGCTAAAAAAGTTTCTTATTTAAATAATTGTGAGTTATGTGCATTAATATTTTATTAAATTTTGTGTCTTCATGAACATATGTTGATACAAAATGAATGGAAGAAGCATCCAAGTAATTCTAATTTTTTTTGCCAACAATTCATACCAAAGATTGAAAAATTTAAGGATATTCCAATAGGTAATTTGTATCGGCACAAATAATATTACTAAAGAATTTCAAAGTTTAGGCCATAAGAATCATCATTTTTTAAATATGGATTGCAAATAATTTTGAAAATTTAAAAGTCTTGGTCATTAACGTTATTGTCTACTACAATATCATCTAGTGTATCATTTTCAATGTTCATATTTTCTTTCAAGTATTTAATATTATTGAATCATCCTCATCTTGACCTGCATCATCTTCATCATCATTGAAATTTGACTATAGACCATCTATATTGTTACCGGATGTATTTGGATCATCATTTTCTATACCATTCATAGTGTTGTCTTCTTGTGCCTGAACATAACCATCTTTAAAATCATCATGGATGTCAATTTTTTCGATGTTCTCTAATCCCTCTCTCATTTTATTGTCCATCATTGTTTTGCTCAGTATCCACTAATGCATCATCAAATACATGCCTTAATCTTGGATCATAATGTATGAAAAATATCCATTTTGGGTCCAAAATATCTTCATAGAAAAATACTTGCACATGAATGACATACATTTATTAGACATATGTCATAACAATTTTATTGATTAATAAAACATGTATATAATTGCAATAAGGCATGAATTAATAGATTAATGATCACTACCATTTCTTGTTTGAGTTAATGAAATACCTACTCACAATGAATTGGTAGAACATAAGGCTCCTTATCCTCTAGTAGGAAGCATGCATAATCTATAGAAAATAATCCACTATTGGTATCATGTCTTTGTGTCCTCTCAAATGCTTCATGCCATCTACACTTAAAAATACAACATTTAAAAGAGTGGTAATCCAACTCAATAATTTCTTGTATTTTCCCAACATATTGTAGATTACTTTCAATTACATTCTTATCTTTTTAGCTTGATTGACTAGATTGCTTGAAGTCAACCATGATGCCACAATCAAAGGATCGTCTCTTTATGTCTACACTTCTACACTATAATGTCGACCATATGCCCACATTGTTGGATATTTCCTTGCCTATGAAAGACCATTTATTTCAATGAAAACAAATATAATGATGAATATTAAAATAGTTAATAGTATCAAAACTGTAAGGAAACAAAATTTTGTAAAACTCCAACTGTACCTTTTATTCACATCTCTAGACATGTTGATTTCATCTTCTGTTATGTTTGAATCTATACCTACATCTTCTATTTGATTTTGAATTTGTTCAATAACCCATTCTACTATGCAATCTTTGTCCCATTCCCCAAGTAGATCAGTGGGAAGTGGAGTATTCCTTGGGTTCGATCTCTTAGACTATCTCCTTGTTTCTAACAATTCTTCTCTCTTTTTATCATACATATCAATCCATTTGTTCTTGAATTCCATGTGGTACAAAATGAACTTTTTAAGTATAGCACTTTCGTCAACACCTATTACATGTCAACATGTTTATTTCAAACTCCAAATGTCATGTTGTTAATTTGAAAAATAAATTACATAGTAGATTAATGATTGCAAGAAAAACAACCACACTGATCATGAATTTATTTACTAATTTATACTTGAACACCATTAGATTGTAGTTTTTCTCCATCAATAATATCTGATGCTCGTTCTTCATCCCAAAAGCACGACCCATCTTCAAAATCCTTACCAAGGAATTCACATAGGAAGAAAATGTTTCATTCAATACATACCCTTCAGCCATGCAACCCTTTGGATGTGCCTTTTGTCGAACATATATTTTTAGAGTTTTCATATACCTCTCAAAGAAAAACATCCACCTCGTTGATACGACACCCACCAATTCAATGTCATCGAATAGGTGTATAAGTAAATGGACTTGTAGGTCCTTGAAACTTGTAGGGAGCTCCTTCTCAAATACACATACAATTTTTGCAATTTCCTTCTTCCATTTTGGCACTTCACATTCATGGATCTCCTTGGAGGTCACCCATCTAATATAAGAATAGTAAATTAGTATGAACCTTTAGTCAAAAATTAAAATGCAATATAATATCTCTATGTCTCTCACATATGAACATTTCATATAACCACATACCTTGTAAATGTTGACAATCGACTTATGGTATTCCTTAAGTCAACTGTAAGACATGAATCCCCCCTAATTACCAATGCCATGATATGCTATCAAACACATTTATGAAAAGGTTGTTAGTAATTTTTTCTCACACAAAAAAATATCAGAATATATTTAGTACTTAATCAATGCTACCAGTAAATGTTAAATGATGATATATAATACCTTCATAAAATTATGAAAATCATGTGTTTTAAATCCTGTGATATGTCCATCAACTGTAAAATCTTTACCCAATGATGACCCATAACCTGTAGGTGTCCTTATTGAACGAACAACATTTTTTAGTTGGTCTAGCTCTTTTTTTTCAAAATACATGAAGGTTCTTCATATGTTTCATTTTCCCTATTTGACCACAAATGTTTTCTATCAATTTTGGTACTCGAAAGAGAAATATCTCTCCTCGAAGATAAGTTGTCCTTCTCTTTGCCTGATATATGTTGAAATATAGAATCTGGGACATTTTTGAAGATGTGCATATGATCTAATAGGTGAGATATTAATAGATCCTTCTAGTAAGGGACCTCATAAAATATGGATTTCATTTTCATTCCTTCTGGCATATTAACTACAACTTGTTTTGGTTCTTCAATTGAATCACCCCGATCAAAAAAATCCTCCCAAGATTTCAATTCATCAACTTCATACTTCTTAAGCCAATAACCTTGACAACTAATCATGGGAGGGCCTCTATTTTCAACTTTACCATCAAATTGATTCTTTAGGATATTTCTAAACCTATGATCTAGTGGTAGAAAAACCCTATTGTTTGCATAAATAAATTTATGTATATCTTTAGAATATCGCACTTGAAATTGTTCTACACATCTTGGAAATGCAAAGATTCCCTTTGTTTGAAGCCCTGCAATTCAACAAGTAATGTTAATAATATTAAAAAAATAGTACAAAACTAAGTATGAAATTTGGGATGAAAATAAATTATGAGTATAAATAAGTAAATATTTTATCTTACCAGAACAAACACCAAGTCCTGGGAAATCATGAATAGTCCACCATAGCACACCATACAACATGAAGGACTTATTTGATGGAGGACATGATATGTCATACATTCTTTTTCTTTTCTATAGCAGTTGCATCGCATCAATAAAAGGTGCAAGATAAACATCCATGTTTTTTACTTGATATTTTCTTGGAATAATGAGAGTCAGCTCAAGGTGCTCCTTTCTAACACTTATCCATGGGGTAATATTGTATACTATCAATCTGACTCACCAAATACTATAATTTGAGCTCAGGAAAGAGAATGGGCACACTCCATCAATTGCAAGACCTAACCTGATACTACAAGGTTCATCTTTGAATTTTCTTGGCCATTTTTCCTCTGTGTTTCATTGCTTTGGAGTCAGCCAAAATTCACATGAATCCATCTTTACTCTTCTTCTTTGCATGCCAGTCCATCAATTGTGTAAGTGACATGCAACGAAAAATTCATTGAAGTCTATGTATAATTGGCATGTGACATAAAACCTTCTTTGGAACTATAGGACCTTGCACATCTGTATGATATCTCTTCTCTTTGCATATAGGGCATTCTACCTTGTTCTAGTATTCATCTTTCCATAAAATGCAATCATTTTTACATGAATGAATTTTCTTATATTCAATCCCTAGCTCAACCAACAACAAACATGCCTCTTTGCAAGTTGATGGTGACACATTCTCTTCAGGGAATATTTTAGTTTTAGTGCCTTGTAAGATTGCCAGAGATTAAATCAATTGAATGTTTTACTTATGATGAACATGTTTGATATGTCAATTTATACTAGGACTATTTATATACAATATATGGTTTTAAAATCCCCTTAAATAAATATAAACAAAGTTGATGAATTTTTACGATTTGTGTACACCAATTGACAATGCAAAGTAAGAAATAGATTTCAACTCACTCCACTAGGGTAGTGAATTCTTTGTCTGACCAACCAAATAGTGACTTAATTTCTAATAATATTAATGTGCATGCCATTTTTGAGGTTATAGTTTCACTCGATTTGAACACAAATGTCTTCGATGCTTTCTTGATGGAGTCTTTCAGGTTGTTATCATCAACAAATTACGTTGGTGGTAATTACCCCTGCTATCATTGTTATTATCAACCATATGATCATTATTGTTATCATTGTTTCCATCCCCAAAGAAATCTGTAAGAATTTAATTCAATCCTTCTTCATGCACTACATTTTCATTTAATCCTTCTTCATTAAGGCTAGGTGGCATGTCATCAGTGTATGTGGATCTCATCAGCTCGTCAAATTTCTCAAGTTGTAGTATTTTCTTCAATCTTTCTCTTTTCGCCATGGTATTGTTTAAAGGATGGTTTGGATCATCCCATCCAAATCTTAATAACCCAGTTGGATCTTGGGTATTAGTATGTTTTTCATCAACATCTTCTACCTATCAACAAATGGAAGCATTATTTAATGTTTCACAACAATTGGATAAATCATAAATGTATCAATTTCAAAGAAGTATGATCAAATATGGCTTAAAAAATATAAATATAAATTGTATGAACATATATACATCAATTGAATAATGGAACATTATTATAGACTACCTTTTTTATACAATAATTTAAATAAAACACAATTTTGAAAACATAGTTTATAAAACATCAGTCCACACTCATTTATTATTCTTTGGTTTTCTGCCCTTAAGAACATCCTTAGGCAAACCTTGTTCTTCCCTTTTCTTTCGTGTGGGAGTGCATTTTAAGAAGGGGTAATCAATCAATAACTCATCACCAATGGTAAGGTCCATAATAGCCTTAACCATTATTAATCTATCAACCACTCTTTCCATATCTCCATATTTATCATTTATAACCTCAACAAATTGATAATTCGGTCTTACAAGAGGGTCCCTTCCCTTACTACTATTTATAAATCCTAAAATATTTTTGTGTGTATGCACATCCATATATATACATAAGATGACCTCTATTCATTTATTTTCCACTTTCCAATTGGAGACAATGTGTATACATATTCAAATTTAGACCATATGCTAACATGCTAGGCATATATTCTACTAGCCTTCTCCATTCACCAGTATAATATGATGGACCATAGTATGGAATTAATCTCCTAGTGGCTTGTTCTAAATTGTTTCTATGTTTATATCCCACATGTACATTTTGGACAATAAAGAGGCCTAGATTCACTCCATGAATATTGGAGGGTCGTATCATGTAGCTATATCCCCAAAATTGAAACACCTCATACACTCTAGGTAGTTGTTGATCACTAGGCCAAGCACAATATAGTTGAAAATCACTTGTCTCTTTGTAAATTGATCTCAAACTCAAGGGCAAGTCATCATCTCCATCACATTCATTCTCATAGGGTATGTAGTCCACCTTCCCCTTGTCTTTAAGAAAATTATGCATCTTTACACCGGTTCTTGTTCTATTACTTAAATTTGTCCATTCCTCATCTTTTGAGATGGTATATTCGTACATATTTTTGTTAGATGTATCATTTGATAAATGATCATTTCCCTCTAGGCTAGAAGTCAATGATCTAAGAAACTTTAAACCAAGAACTTTATCTTGCAAGTATCCATTGAGAAAAAAATTAGTTATTTAAATAATATAAAATAATGTTTAAACAAAGTATACATGTGATTTATATCAAATTGGAAAATTTGTTACCACAATTCCTATTGGATTTAAATCGATTGTAGGAGGCATACTACCAACTGGAAGATCATCAAATATGTAATGTATTTGTACAATCGCTCGTTTGAATTGTTTCTTTCCACGACATATAGAAAATCCACAAACAACAATTTTCTCAAAGTATTTATCCCATGTACTATAGTCCTAACCAACCTCTTGTTCATTGCAATAATTTTTTCTGTCTGCATGATCCATTGGCATATCCTCTTCCACCCACTATCATCTACGTGATTTAACAATTTTAGGTCCACGTCCACGTACATATCTTTTTCTTTTGCTAGTTGAACACTTAGGCTCTGTATTTTCTCCAATCTCCATCTAAAATAATCAACAACATGCATTAACTTATGTCAAGATTGGATGAAAATTATAAATTTTAATAATACTATGAAAAAATATGGATCTATCACAAAATTCCATCAGATCACTTTTCCTAAGTTAAGTCAAAATTTGAGTACTTGATGTCCCGCTTCGTTCATTGTGTCCTTTTGATATGACACGATCTATTGTCATGGCCTCATCTCACCCCTATAATACACAACATATTAAATAATGTTTAGTATACCAATTATATCATTTCAACAAATATACTATCCAACACAAAACCTCACTTTAGTCATATATTTGACATATTGTTATCTTGTTTTGGCCATCCTAATTTTCAAAATTTTCCCTTGATCATAGAGTCACATTTAATCACCATTCCTGTGAAATTTCAACCAATAAGTTTGACCTCAAAGGCCTCATGGATAAAAGAATGACTTTATCTCCTCTATGTTGTATCATCTGTGAATTCATAAACACCTTCCTCCTTTGGTTGAGGTTGCTTTCTCTTCTTACCTCTATTGTATCTAAATATTTCGTTGTCATATCTATTTCCACCCACTTTCCTCTCTCTAATTTAATAGTTCTACACCATTCATGTCTTCTATCCATGGCCTCCTCTGGATCTTGTAATACACAATAATGACAATAGTAACATAACAACTATGCACCAAGAGAATATTTTTGAAATTATCTTGTTAATACGCTCGCTTTTCATTAAGATTCACTATGAAAAAAAAAATAGGACATTGCAACATTTTGCTCTTCATAAAAAGTTTACATGCAGAATCTTGACAACTAGAGTTCAAATCTTTTGATTACAAGATGACTGCAAATTCACATAAAAAATATATTTATTTACAAGTTGACTACAAATAAAAACTATTACTAATAATTTTAGCTAAACATTCCTTCCATGGTCCCTTGTTATCCTAGATGAAAGAAAACCTATTACTAATAGTTCTAGCTAGTTCTCTGCCTTACACTTCTTCCACAAATTCATTAAAACTATAGATAATTTTTGTTTGAAAACTAGAGATTGGATTCCTTATTCTTGATTGAAACCTAATTTAGGATGGAATGATGAGATCTAACAAAGTGTTAAAAAATGTCAAAATATGTAATATATGCATGGATAAAGGAAATAGACAAATATATATGATAGTACATGATGAATGATCTATCAATAATACATTAAATAAGGGTGGGTTAGTGGGAACAAAGAGATTACACAAAAAAATCCAAAACCCTAATCAAGATAGTAGTAATGGAACATAGATAAGGAGTGCATCCAAGCCCTAATAAAGTATAATGAATCATATCTACTTCATTATGTTAGATTTATAACCTTAATGTAGAAGGATAAAATCTAAGGATGAAACATGAGTGTGTTTAAGAATGTTTGGTTCATGAATTTATGTAAGGAAGAATAACATGCCTCACATAAATATCCCAAGTAAATTAATTAAATCAAAATGAATAAATAATATAACTTGTCCAGGATAAAGAGTTGAGATTAATAACACAACTAAAATAAATTCTCAAAATTAAATAATAAAAATAATGGTATTTATTTATCGACTTCCATGCAAAATACATCATTTTTCATAGATAGGTGCTAAATTTGCACCTCCTTTAATGCTCCAGAGAGATTACACTTAGGGTTCAAATTTGACACTAAATTCGGTGCTATAATACATCATTTTGCACATGTAGGTGCTAAATTAGGCACACTTTGCGCCACCTTTAATGCCCTAAAGATATTACATTTAGGGTTCAAATTTGGCGCTAAAGTCACCGACTATAGTGCCAACTAATGAATCAAAAATGAAAAATAAAAAATTCCCATGAAAACATTTGAAAAGTTTGGAAAAACATGCCATTTTTTCCATTGAGATTTTTGGAAGCTCTCTTCCTAGCCTCCATAGGGTTTCACCTAGAAGTTACATTTGGAGATTTCATGGAGTTTTTCAGAGTAAAGAGATTGTTGGAGCCGTGCATGATAAGCATTTTATTTTTACTTCTAGCTAGTGTGACTTATTTTTGTCCCTTTATCATGTGTGATTTGCATCAGTAGTTGGCATCATCTAGTGTAGGTAGGTACATATATGACACTTTTATCAAAAAAATTGGCAGATTTATCACTCATAGGTTGTGTTAAAATGAACTAAATTTGGTTAGGTACCCTATACGCATTGTTTTGCATCAGGGAAAAATTTAGTGGCGAATCTTCACCAATTGGTGAATAATAGAAATTGGGACCTCCAAAAATGGTGAATAGTGCAAGCTAAAAATAAGACTGAATCGCCAGGTTTTTACAAAAAAAAATTTTTGTCTCGATTAATTCGCCATAAAAACGATGCGTCATTGGAAATTATTCGCCAATAGTTTATACCATAATTTAAAATATTAATTATATTCGCCAGTAATATTATATTCCTCCAATCAATTTTGGGGTAATATCGCCACTAATAATAAAATACTATTTAATTTTAGGGATACTTTAGTAGCTTAGCCTTGAATATGCAGTTTATCTATTGCCATTGATTAGATTTTTAATCGGATGGCTGTGATTTGATTTTGTGACCTAATATGCATGTGCCTTTTCAAAGGCTTGCAAATTTTGGGCCACACGATTAAATCTAATCATGTGGTCCAAAACAAATTTCAGGCCTCAACAAGCCTTTTAAAAGGCACATGTGTATTAGGCCGTAGAATTAACTCACAGCCATCTAATTAAATAGCTAATCAATGGAAACTATTTCAGTTTTCATTCAATCCACATGTGTATTAGGCCGCGAAATTAACTCGCAACCATCTGATCAAATAGCTAATCGATAATAACTTTTTCAGTTTTCATTCAATCTTATTTCTAAAGTGATATTTTGAAAAAATGCTTAATCTGTTTGTGTATTGGGGCCGCTGTCCCCGAACCCCACGAGGGGTCATTGCCCCCTCGACCCCCGCAAGGGGTACTACCCCTTGACCCCGCCAGTGGCTGCCGCCTTCGGGCCCCTACTTCAATATTACAAAAAATAAAAATATATGGGGGAACTGTGCCGATCAACTATGGAAAATTTTAAAGGAGAGATTAGCCATTGTAATTAATCTTTTTAGTGATTATTCGCTAGGATTCGCCAGTGTCATTATTATTTTTACCAATTATTCATTAAGATTCTCTAGGATTTTACAACTTTTTTTAATAATGTGTATAGATTCGCCAGGATTTTACACCTTCGCCAAGGGGGGGTTTCTTAAAGTTATCCCTGTTTTGCATTCTTAACAAATCCTACAAATATTATCCTTTTGCATTTAGCTAGTATGATTTGTTTTTATCACCTGGATTTTGAGTCTTGTGCTCATTGGTTTGAATTGTTGTCAAATTTTACAAAAATCATGCATTGGCACCTTTGTCAAATTCCATTTGAAGTGATAAATACATCCATAGCATTCAAAGGCACAAAAAATGTATTATTTTGTTATATTTTAGGAACAATTGTGCCATTTGTGCTACAAAAATTCTCTAACGATAATTGGAAAGCATAAAAAGTAAGGTTTTCACTAGGGCTAAGGCATACTAAAAATAAAAAAATCTGTAATCCTCACCATATACCCTTAAACTAATTTCTTTTGGGATTTTTAATGCTAAAAGCCATTTGAAGTTTAAAATTTTAAAACTCCTTTTAAAAAAGGAGAGAAACACCATATGGCCTTGATTTTTTTAAGAAAAGTAGAAAAACCACTTATATGTTGAGAGTAGATGCAAATGCGAAGTTGCTTTAAAACCTTGCTTGATTGGACTTGATCCACATGATGTTGCTTCATTAATTTTTTAATCAACCTCTATAATGCCATTTTTATGCATAAAAATGCTCCTTGCATTGCAAACATATCTGAATTGTACTTGACAATGATTGACTATAGCTATGCATAAAAATTCTCCTTGCATTGCAAACATATCTGATTTTTTTTTCTCGACAGTGTGTACTCCATTTGCCTCCATAGAGTGGACGAAAATAATTTTCCCTAGGTCGCTTCAAAATGTCAAGCAATAGAGGGAAGAGAACAAATGGAGAAAAATCTGGCCACAATGAGGTAATTCATTGCCAATTTATAGATTTATAAATGTTTTCATTGTTTCTTTCAATTTTAGTTTTTAGTTTTTAATTTTAAAATTTAAAAGAAGATTTTTTTTTTATATATATATATATAGGGACATGAGACTGATAAAAGATAAAGAGGCATTGGCTTCCATATTGGGGGCAGAGGTAGTGAACAAATTGGATGATGTGGACTAGACAATGCTTGCCAGATACATAGCAAAATGATCTAGTAAAGCCCCTCAAACATTGCAACCAAATCAACTATGTCAAAGGGAATCAATTGATTCCCCAAGTAGTCTTGGATTGAGAAAAAGATCCAGGAGGAAATCAATAACAATAAACTCTAGGAATGTAGAATAGCGAGTAGAGACTTCCACTGTCCTAGCCACTCTTGAGACACCGACTTCTTCCACCATGCCAAGTTTTGTATCTTGCATTGGTAGCTACAATACCAAGATAGAATACAATGTGGTTTCAAGGGAAGTCCAAATGATAGATGTTGGAAAAGACTTTGTGATTAGGTTGAAGGAATCATGCCTTCAATAGTTCAAAGACCATCTACATTTTCCATTCTCAAAGATACCCATACAACTACAAAAAGTAGTTATCATTGACATGGAGACTAAATTTGGCATAGGTTGGTCTATGAAGAAGGTAAAGCTACAAATGTCTCAAAATTGCAAGAGATTCTAGTGCAACCAAACAAAGAAGATAAAAAAATCCCTCCCGAGCTACAACTCAAAAAAAGGCCAATTGATGTAAGTGTCAAAGTATGGAAAGAGAGCTTGTAAAATCAAGTGAGAAGTATGATACACAGAGGAAGTCTAGTGAGGAGAGTACGTAGGTATTTGAATTTTCTCATAAGAATACATCAAATTTGTTAAATGATTTTTAAATTTAATTTGTGCATAGTTAAATTGAATTAGTATATGTTTCAGGACAAGGCCTCCAAGGCTAGGCTTCAAAAACTTCGTGACATGCATCACAATGGACAAAAAGGTTTACAGGCCTTGATCTATACATTTGAAAGTATATTTAATATGTTAAATGATATTTTTTTTGTTTCCTAGGAAAAATTAAATGATTTCATATTAATTAGTTTAACTATTCCATGTGCCATGTTTTGACAGGAGGAGAAATATGACCGACATCCAAAAAAATATGAAAAGGAAATGTTACAAAGCAAAAATTTGACCAATTTTGTAATCTAGATGGAGAATGAGGTATCAATAGTTGACTTTCAATAACTTAGTCGGATATTGCTGTGTTAATATGCCAATTTTCATTTATTGTGTTGAGTTTCAATAATATTTGAAGAGGTTATAGAGTGATACTTGAGACAAATAGTTATAGTTGTACTCTATTTGTTGTTTTTGGTTTCTATTAGTCTTCTTGTCTTCTTGTGTAAATCATTGTAGCAATCAAGCTAACAAGAGTGAACTTTATGATCTTACATAAAGAGTGAATAAGACCTTATCTTTACTCTAAGACATAAAGTTAGACAACAATGAACATTAATGAAAAGATCTTTGATAGCATTCTCATTAAGAGTTCATATAAAATATATGAATGGAGAGACAATGACCTCATGAGACTTACATATTTAAATCAGACCTATTCAGAAACCATACAATTGAAAAAAATGGGTAGATTAACTCAAAACCTAAGACATCGACTCAAAATGCATTTGCTTTGTGCTTTCTACTTGTATACTCAGCTCCCGAATTCAAAAAAGACTTGTACAATTAGCCTTGAATTCCCTTTTATAGAATAAGGGAGAAAAAAAAGCCTCAATCCAAGTTGTACACATGTCACCCTCTCATTGGACCACAATAAACACATTCCATTTTGCAGTTATATTTACATCTTCAAAATGGAGGGAAAAAGTGAGATGAAATATTTCCATTCGATGAAGAAAATGGACCTGCATTTCAGAAGGGATTCTGTTGGAGAGAAGAATCTTCTAGCCATTTTAGAATATTTTTTCCTTGAGCTAAAGAAAAAATATGAAAGAGAAAGAAAGGTCAACTCAAACTAGCATTCAAATTATCAGTGATCGATCTCTACCTATGGTGTTTGCTATAAGAGACACATACTTTATGCATTTCAATTTCCTAGGCCAGACCAGTATTATACTTGAACAAATGTATGTTTACTCTACCTTTGTGCTCATAAATCCAATTCACCAATACAAATATTTTTCCATTGTTCATACTCATCATCAAATGGCCAATTGAAATTAATGATTTCATCCATCTTTGTTCTATATGGAGCATATTTCACCATCACTGAAGTTGACTCTTTATCAAAATCCTCTAAGAAATTGATAATGAAAGATAATTTCTCTAGAGAATCCTTCAATATAGCAATATCAACATGTTCACAAATCAGAACTTCCTATGAGGCAATAGTGGTATCCATTTGGTCCTTCCACACCTGTACAGGCTTTACCTCATTGCATGTATGTTGGATATCCGACAATAATGTCAACTCTACCTCATCATACTTAGCCTTTAATTCTCTAATCCTCTGCTCCAATGGAGTGTCATATCCATATAACTTTTGTTCCTTAACTCCATCAACATATTTGTAGACTGGGATCACTCTAGGGTATCTATCTTCCTTCTATTTAGTCCCCACTTCCATGAATTTCAAATCACCAACCCTTGGAATCCACTTATCCAAGATTGGGATAACTATATCCCTATCCCTCTGGGACAACCTTATTGCTTGTAAAATTGAAGAGTAATTTGCATGAACAATATTTAATTCTCTTTGAATCCTCTTGTTCATATGTTTGAGTATTATATGAACAATATGGGCATTGTTATCATACATTATATTTTGATTTTGCTCAAGTAATTTCTTATGTACCTCAACTTGTTGAAGTAGTTTCTCCCTTGTAAGCTCATCAGTTGCATGTGGCTCCTACCCCAAGTTGTATGGTATTATGGTCATGGGTTGTTCTGACAAAGAAGAAGGTTGGGAATGTTCCACTGGAATGGTCGATGCAACTTGGCTTGAGCTAGTTTGTCCTTGACACTTCAATATCTCCACTTGTCCTTTCCAAAGTGCTAGCTCTATTTCTAGCTTAGCAACTCTCTCTTGACTCTTATCATATTCAACTAGAAGATCATTATGTTTTCCTCTGAATGAGTCCCTTTTAGTAGTTAAAATTTCTATGGTTGCTTTGGAAAACTTGGAAACATTCACTATCATTTCTGTTGCCTCTAGAGTTGGAGTGTCAACAACTCTTCTTATGACCAATTGTCCACTAAATTCAATTGGTTTTGCCACAACTGGTTTCCTAGATCTCGTAGACAATGAACAAATGGCCAAGGCATCCTATTCTTCACTAAATTTTGATCCATTGATTGCCAACCTAGCTTCTTCTTCAGTTTGAAATAATGAACTTCCATCTCTTCTTATGGTGTCTAATACAACAACATCAGTAATGTTCCACTCAGGAAATAACATAACTCCCCTTTTCTCCACAAGCACCCTTCCTTCCTCGGATGTAACACTTTGAAATTCCTTCTTCATGGATTCCATTACATTTTCTTGGATAACATTCTCAAGGAGTTCAATATGTAAACTCCTCTCCCTGGCTACATTCTCAGTAGAAATTGGAACCTTAGCCCTCCAAGAAAAATCTCAGAATGCTCTTGTTTTAATAAAAGAATCATCCTCCATAAATTCCTTACAAGCTTCATGTCTCAAGTCATCCAAGTAGCTTGTCCTACTCAACTCCCCTTTCTCCCAATCTGAGCTTGCTTTCTATAGTAGCTACTACATCTTCCCTTGGAGGAGAAGGCATTCCCTATTGCATCTCCTTGGGAGTGATTAATATTTCTTCTTCCTCGGTGTCTAGGTAGTCAACAATTTTTATCACCTCAACTTTTTGCTTCTTGTCTGGTGGCTACTCTGATGGAAAAGGGCCTTTTGGAGGTGAATCAATCTCAATAAAAACAAGCAAAGCTTGTCTAAGAGGTGATGAAATTGGCGTAGCTGGAGAAGCTTCCCTTGACCCTTCTGAGGTAGTAAGGGTTGGCAATTTCTGTTGTTTCTTAACAATCTCCTTCCTCCTAGAATATATTCTGATCTTTTTTGGAGGGTCATAGGAAGGTGTTTCCTCCTCATGTGCAAATGGCCCCTCTTCTACTGCTAATTACTCCCCCTTATCCTCAATTTTTCTTTCCCTTCTTAATACACCCACGACACTTTCAAAGTTTTCCAAAACATATTGTAATCTTCCCCATTCTCCCCTAATATTTGGCAAAGGGTCATATCTAGGATTAGACTTCATGGCATTATCAACCATATTTTTGTAGGAAAGATACATGGCCTTATTTTCCTCTTGCACATTGAAGTCCAAAATATTCTTGATAACATCTTTAGGGTATTATACATTATGCACAAATATACTGGTCCTTATCCTTTCCTTTACTATAATAATGAAACCCTCAGGGTCATGGTTTCTAGGGTGTACTATCTTCAAGTCATAGGGCTCCAAGATATTAAAAAAAAAGCTTTCCACCCTCCCTTAACCATCACAAAGTCTACAAAGGCTATCCATTCAAGGAAGAAAGACCCCTTCTTCTGATTTTCTGGTAGATGTTCCATTTTTATAGCTCGTAGTTGTTTCATTATTTCAATAAATCCAATCCTCAAAGATACATCCCTTGCTAGCACATATGGATTGCTAGGTGTCCCATATACCCTGAATATAGTTGTATCTAGATAGGGAATGATATCTCCCCAATTATGTGTTATTTTAAATTCAGGCCTCATTTCCATAGGTCTCAAGAAATCATGAATCTCCTTCGGGATCCTTGGTGGATCATGAATCAAGGATATCCTCATCTTGGAGGAAAACACATTGTGAAAGACCACATAATCAATTTTTTTATCATTTTTGTCTAGAATTCTGGTCCAACACTAAACCAATAGCTCAAGACCATTCTCTTTCGTCTTCAATGACATATCTTTGCCAAAATATTTCCTCCCCTTGTATAGAAACATATGCATTAATAGAGAATACCACCAGAATTGAACCTAATTATTTCCTTCCTTAAGAGAAAAAAAACCCTTGTGCATATGATTTTCCAAGTAAGTAGCATAATCATAGACCATGTTGAAATCTCCATGTTGGATATGTCCTACGATGTACATATATTCTTTTGGAATTGTTTTTTTTGGATCAAAACCAATGATTTGTCATAAGGAATAAAAGGTCTTCTTAATGTTGTTAGCAATGTATTTCAGAGGAAAAGGTTCCCTCTCATCTTTGCCAATATTTATTTGTCTTATTTTTTCCATATACTATGGTAGTGGTGTGTATTGACAACATTGTTGTTTTGAACAAGACCTTGGTATTTTCATACTCTTTCTTGAAAAATATCTAGGTCAATAGGGATCATGTCTTCATTCCACTTAGACAAGTTCTAGAATTCAACAATTTCTTCTCTGGTAATCTTGACCATCTCAACACCATCAAATTACCTATTTACCCTAGAAATGGGGTCATACCTTGTTGTAATGTATTTCAGAAAGTCTACATCCATATAGACATTTGGGACTACAAATTTTCCCATGTTTAATCTCTAGGTATTGCAAGTGGGAACTCCATAATTTCTATTTTCGAACCAATTCTTGAACATGTGCCATCCAGTGAAAGGTGTTTCAACATCCTTGATACATTGTTTCTTATCTAGCAACCCCTCATAAATCTTAGGACCATAAAATATTACCTTCCCCATAGCTTTCTTACTTGTCAAGGGTTTGAGCTGGTCAACAATATCCTGAGAGAGTAACCTAGTTGGGGTTTCAAAACTAGACCCTTGGGCTTTGGGAGCCATGGACAATTAGGTAGGTTCAAAGTAGGCTAGGGTTTCAATGCAAGATAGCTCAATACTTAGTGCTTAATTAACAACTAGCACAAATTGGATATACAAATTTTAAAGCACAACAAAAAACCATGCTTATGCGCAATTTTAAAGTAAAACATGCAAGCTAATCTAATTTGAAAGAAAAAGTAAAAACCCGCCTTAAATCAAGATTGTTTAAAAAATAAAGCTTATAATTTGACTTACAACTTTTTTGTTCACATGATACCCTAATTTGTTCGAGTTGCAGCTTGAAATACTTCGCATGATCTCTTGAAGGATTTGAATTTACTTGCAATCCTAAATTGTGTGAGGAAAATAAGTTGTTATGTGCTTTAATGTCTAAAAAATAGTGGCTACGGGTGTCTTGTCCACCATTATTGCTCGGTCATGTGAAGCAAACAGTTCAATTAGCCCTACATCCAATTTTGAATAGAAGCCATTGATCTCTTTCTAAGATGGCATAGAGAACGGTCAAGATCAAGTCAACATGGTTTGAATTTTATTTTTCTTTGTTCATTACCTCATTGGCAAATGACAACTTGTTGATTGGAGATGATAACATCCTCTCCCATGGGCTCCACCTCCTTTCCCAAGAGAGCTAAACAGTCCACAATTTTCATCATTCACATACCTCATAAGATTTTGGAGAGTACTTGTCTTAGTCCTGCGAGGTGTTTGATATACGCCCCATATTTACCTTCAACATTGTAGGTGCACACGTGTCAAACATTCACCAACCTCACAACATTTTAGAGATCAATATTCAAATCCTACAAGGTTTGCGAGCAACGACTGAGATGTGACCTTCAAATTGGATGGGCAAGATTTCTGCACATGCAATTAATTTTAGTTTTAAAAGCGAGGCCATGACTAGATTAATGAGATTATAACCCATGAGGCAGACGTCACAATCAACTGAAAAATAATAATGAGCCTAACTTAGGAAAAATTAAATGGGGTGATATAACACTAAGCGATCGACATATGCATGCAAGGGGGATGGTAAAGATATGTTGCTAATGACTTAAGTCATGACTTAATTGATTATTGAATGAATGAGAAAGTCAACGAGGAATATAGAGCTAACAAGGTTTAATTCATCAAAGCAAGAAACAAATATTGCTAGAACACATATTTTTGTCTCCTTGATAGCTTGAGAAAATCATATTGGAGACACCAAAATATATCGGGGAAAGATGACATGTTGTCTCATCGATGGACCGATACAGCGGGATGATGAAAATAGTTATTAATAAAGTACATAGTGGTATCGGTGAGACACAAACCTATCAGGATGACAAAAAAATTAATTTCCCTGATACAATGATGAAATGATAGAAGAAGAGGGTATCGGGAGGAATGGTTTCTATCCATGGAATATAAACAAATTTGCCTCAATGAGTCAATAACACAAAGAATGTCATAAGTGATTAATTACATGCCTAAGGTATGATATCAGAGAGACTAAGGGGTATCAAGGAGACATCATTTGATATCCCACCGATGCCCCAAAGGAAAAAAAAATGACATACGTTCGCTTCGATGAGAAATATGGATATTGGCCACAATCATATATTTGACATAATGATATTGTGCTTTTGAAATCTGAAGTTTCTCCCGAGTCACCGTTGTAGCTCTCTCTGCCTTTTCAGATTCTTTCATTGCTATAGATTGTCTATGGGATTTAATCAATTTTACCACATGGTTGATGTGCTTTGAATCCTTGGATCTAAAGGAAATTTCTAGGGAATTTCAATGTTGGCATGTAGTTGGAATTAAATTTGGTACTTGGAACATTGAAAATTATCCTTATATAAGAATTCCCTCCATCTTGTTGGCTTGTAACACTCTTGATGGTGGCTACATGAAATTTGATTATGATTCCTCTTCTACATTAGAGGGTCCATATCCTTGATCTGACTCTTCTGAATTATCAGAATTAGAATCACTAGCTTCCATATTCAAAAATTCCCAACCACCATCTTCAATAAATTTATTTGGATCATTAGTAATAGTCTTCAAAATTGGTCACCAATTAAATTTCATTATGCTTTCATAATACTTTATATCCATGGATTTCAGCCATTCCTTGATGCCATCAAGAAAAGATTGAGGAATGGCATCAATGTGGAGTACATCCCGCTTAAAGTCTTTGAAAGCAATAGCCATATCAAATTCCTTTTTCCCAAGTCCTACTCTCTCGAGGTTAACAATCTCAATCTCACTAATAGTGATTACTAAGAAAGGTAATTCCACCAACTCTACCAAAAAATTTACTGTAGGAACAATAAAAGCAGAGGCTTTGAAAGGATCTCCATGAAAACCAATCTCCTTAAATGGTATATCAAACTCTAGTTCAAAATATTTTAGATGAGGCTGCTCCCATAGCTCTCTTACTCACTTGACAAATCCTTGAAACTCTGCATTGATTTTATTTTTTATGTCCCTCTCTTGTTGTTCTTCCTCAATTTCATCAGGATCATACATTGACCTTCTTACCCCTCCTAAATTTTGGACCACATCCATTACCTCCACATAAAACTAGAAATCCTTGGTATTCTTGGTTCCCACCATGATATGATTATGAAAATGAAAATGAAGCAAAGTAATCATCTCCTTCTCTAATGGTTGGAAGAATGAATGCTTAATGTTTTGATACATGATATCAACTCTCTCTTTTTCTCTCATGGTTGATTACCAAAATCTATTATGGTGGGCCTCCAGAGTTCTAGTCATCTTTCTTCCTCTTCCACCAAATGTTGGCCTGATCCACAAGTCTGCCAGCCTAATTGGCTTTATTTTTGAAAGCTAAAGTTTCTCTTGAGTCACCAATGTGGCTCTCTTTTCCTTTTCAGACTCTTTCATTGCTACATATCATCTGTGGGATTTAATAATTTTTACCACATGGTTTATGTGCTTTGAATCCTTGGATCTAAAGGAAATTACCTTAACATAAATACTACTAGTGAATTTCAATGTTGGCATGTAGTTGGCATTAAATCTAGTATCTAGAACATTGAAAATTATCCATTTATAAGAATTCTCTCCATCTTGTTAGCTTGTAACACTCTTGATGGTGGCTACATGAAATATGATTTCGATTCCTCTTCTACATCAGAGGTTTCATATCCTTGATCCGACTCTTCTGAATTATTAGAATCGGATTCACTAGCTTCCATATTTAAAAATTCCCAGCCACCATCTTCAATAAATTTATCTAGATTATCAATAATAGTCTTCAAAATTGGCCGCTAGTTCAAGTTAATTTTGATTTCATGATACTTTTTATCCATGGAGTTTAGCCATTCCTTGATGCCATCAAGAAAATATTGAAGAATGGTGTTAATGCAAAGTACATCCTACTTGAAGTCTTTGAAAATAATAGCCATATCAAATGCATTTTGCCCAAGTCCTACTCTCTCAAGGTTAACAATCTCAATCTCACTAATAGTGATTACTAAGAAAGGTAATTCCACTAACTCTACCAAATAGTTTATCGTAGGAACAATAAGAATAGAGGCTTTGAAAGAAACTCCATGAAAACCAAGCTCTCTAAATGGTATATCAAACTCTAGTTCAAAATATTTTAGATGAGGCTGCTCCCATAGCTCTCTTACTTGCTTGACAAATCCTTGAAACTCTGCATTGATTTTATTTTTCCTGTCCCTCTCTTGTTGTTCTTTCTCAATTTCATCAATATCATACATTGACCTTCTTGCCCCTCCTAAAGTCTAGACCACATCCATTACCTCCACATAAAACTGGACATCCTTGGTCTTCTTGGTTCCCACCATGATATGGTTATGCAAATGAAAATGAAGAAAAGTAATCATCTCCTTCTTCATTGGTTGGAAGAATGCATGCTTAATGTTTTGGTACATTGTTTCACGCCTTAATCCTTAATAACCATAGTGTCAACAAGGAGAAATGAATAATTCTACATTTTGGGGTTACCAATCTGCAACTACCAATTCTGAAACCCAAGTGATACATTAAAAGCCATTCCAGCCTTCACAATTTTGTCATTTCTTGCATTGAAACTTAAACTAGACTCTCAAAATTCGATCCCTATTCCCATTCTTGTAGACTTTGTAAGATGAGGAAAAAGTTTAGGGCTATCTCTTTGAACTACTTGCATAGCTGCCTTATATTAACATACATGAACATGATATGATTATATAGATGAAAAGGTCACTTAAAAATAGTATAATCAAAGTACAAAATGTCTTGAAGAAATATTCTTTGTATGCTCAAGTATTGTTGCATGTCATAGCTTTCTTACAAAAAAAAATCTAAACCCTAAATGTTAACTCTCAAATACGGGGACATATAGACTATTTAATTCTCAAAGAACCTTTGAAGCATATTACAGTGCCAAAATGTCCTAGAAAAATATCCATTTCTGAAATATAGGAGAAGAAGATATATAGACTAGTTAACTCTCAAAGGATCTTCAAGGAAAACATAACCATATATAGCACAAAATGAAGAGGGTTGGAACTTAAGGTTATGTAATAGAATTTACAGCTAATAGTTAAATTACATAACAATTTTTTTTATGATCTTTACTAACGTTTATTAGAATTGTTGCATGTTTTACATAATTGGAATGACATATTAGGTGTAAATTTTTTGAAATTTTATTATGGTATGTACACTTTGACATGATGTAATATGATTATGGTCATTTTATCTCATTTTTTGTAATATTAGATATATAACAGAAAAATAAATTATTGCATGAAACAAATAATAACTCGTCATTTTAAACATTTTTTTGTCAAACACGCGTCTTCCAGAAGATCAAGATGATCCTCATCATGATATAGATCCAAAAAATATTGGTTCTGCTGGTATAGATCACATAGCAGAGGATGATGATGACGCAGATATAGAAGACACTGAGGCCGATGACAATGATGATGATGAAGATGATGATGATGATTACTGTGATGGTGATGATGATGAGATAGTTGCATCTAGTACTAACCAGTGACATTCATGATCATATATACATCACGGATCATTATTGATATATCGTAATGAAGCCTCTTTTCATGGTTACTATCATATGCATCATTTTCATGAACTATAGTACTATATTATTGAGTTGTATCATATTTACATGTATCATTTTCACTTATATCATTTGGACATGTATCATCTTGACTTGTATCAATTTGAGTTACATAATCTATCATTTTTACTTATATCATTTGTACATGTATCACTCATTTTATTTATAGATGATGATCATGTTATAATAATTATCTTGTTATTTAATCATATGAGTTAAATAATTAAATTAATTACTCTATAATCATATGAATTATTTAAGAGGCATGATATATTTAACTAATTAAATTAAAATAAAATATATTAAATTAATAAATGGAACCAAAATAAGAAGCATTTTTAGAAGAAAAAAAGAAAGTAACAATGGAAGCCAAACTAGAAGCAATCTTGGAAGAAAAATTGGAAGCAAAACTGGAAGAAAACTGGAAGCAAAACTAGAAGAAAACCTAGTAGCAAAACTAGAAGAAAAACTGGAAGAAAAACTAGAAGCAAAATCGGAAGCAAAATCAGAAGCAAACTTGGAAGAAAACCTGGAAGAAAAATTAGAAGCAAAACTGGAAGCAAAACTAGAAAAAAAATTGTAAGCAAAACCAGAAGCAAACCTAGAAGAAAAACCAGAAGTAAACCTGGAAGAAAAATAAGAAACAAACCTAGACATAAAACTGGAAGCAAACCTAAAAGAAAACTTGGAAGCAAACCTGGAAGCAAACCTGGAAGCAAACCTGGAAGCAAAACTAGAAGAAAAATTGGAAGCAAAACCGAAAGAAAACTTGGAAGCAAAATCGAAAGGAAACTTGGAAGCACAACTAGAAGTAAAATTGGAAGAAAAACCGGAAGAAAACCTGGAAGAAAAACCAAAAGCAAAACTGGAAGCAAACCTAGAAGAAAAATTGGAAGCAAAACTGGAAGCAAACTTGGAAGAAAAACTAGAAGCAAAACTGGAAGCAAAAATGGAAGCAAAATTGAAAGCAAACCTAGAAGAAAAATCGGAAGAAAAACTGGAAGCAAAATTGGAAGCAAAATTGGAAGCAAAACCAAAAGAAAACCTGAAAGAAAAACTGGAAGCAAACTTGGAAGCAAAAGTAGAAGAAAACCTAGAAACAAAACTAGAAGCAAACCTGGGAGAAAAACTAGAAGCAAAAATGGGAGCAAACATGGAAGAAAAACTGGAAGCCAAATTGGGTGCTAATTTAGGTGCTATTTCTGACTCTACTTCCCGACACTATTCTAGGCACTAAAGGAGGTGTCATTTCTTGTGCCGCTTTTCCACTTCCAATTTCAACACTAAAGTCAGTGCTAAAGTCGGTGTAAAAGTCGACATCATATAGAACAACAAAGTGAACATGCCATTTTGCACTAGGTTTTGTGTTGACATAAGTTTCCAATTCATGAACTCAAATGCACTAAAATCTAATGCTATTTTAGGTGCTAATTGTCTGTTCTATTGTAGTGAATTTTTTCCAAATTTATAGTTTATCCATGGATAGGGGGCATCTAGTTTTTGTAGATGGTTTGGTTTCTTCTTGTTTTTAGATACTCTTCATCATAAAATATTGCACCTCTCCAAATAGCCTTATGGGAAATTCAACAAGTGGGGGACCAATTTGTGCCTCATTAAATGATCTCTGGGTTTTTATAGAAAGCCAACTCTTCTTTGTGTTTGGGGAAAATGAGAAGAGATAAATACAAGAAAGACATAAAGATGGCGATGTGCCAGAGATTTTACAACATTTTAGAATTTAACTATCTCTTATAATTGATGAGATGGACACAAAATACCACAAACCCTTCATTATTGGGAAGAGAACAAGCAAAAAATGCTAGAGAAAGCACAATATAGTCTTTCAAATCTTCCTGTGGGAAGCATCCAGTAAGGTCCAATAGAAATAAGAAACCCTAAAGATTAATAGGAATACTCAGATATTCATAGAATCCTTCCTCCTTTACAACACAATATGAAAAATGACATATATTTTATATAAAATGAAAGAGTATAATGGACATGATCTAATTTCTAAAAATAGCATTGAAGATAAAAGCTAACAACATGTAAAATAATTATCCAGAATACCAACACAAGACTTTAACACAATATTCCCAACATAAACGATATATGAAAAAGAAACTTGACAAAGGCCATAAAATGGACAATCCCAAAGATTTATCCTCAATAGATCAATTTTTTATGATATACTAATTGAAAACATAGGCTGAATGTCAATCTGATGATAGTTTAAGAAAATACAACATGCCAAAGATAATAAACAATGCTCTATAAAATCTTCCTATTTTTAAGAAAAATATAACTCCCTAAAACAATATCTATGTTCTTCAAAAAATATTTTCTGAAGAAACTCCCAAAATCCTTTACTTACTATTGTCAATCTCTATTTATAGCTAGATGAAGAGGACATCGCTATAATTGATCGAGAAGAAAATTTTTCCAGATGCCTGAATTTGATAGACTGTAATCTAATCTTAAAGCTTGATTAGATCACAACAATCTTTGCTCATAAAGTCTCAACTACCTCATTAATGGTTCTAGATATCATAGAAGCTTTTTGAAGATATACTATCATGAGAAGATCATATCTTAGATTGATCATATACACATAATATGATCAACCATGACGAGTGATGATGTCATCCAAAAAGTCCACTCTCAAAAGAAAAGACTCTGCCCACTGTCTGACAAACTCCACCCAAAAGAAAATACATCCGTAGAGGACACAACCCGCCTGATGAAATTGCTAACATGGAAAGTTGGCAAGTGATTTCAAAATTTGTGGGAACAAACTTATGAAAATTCTCTCTAAGCAGACATGTATCCTAGTTTGGGCCTGAAAGAAAGGAAATATAGAGACTAGCCACACTGCCACCTCGTGGCGCATTGCACACATGTTTGCAAGAGCAATATTTATACTTTAGGTGTCATGCTAGCATAAAGTGGAAAGGAAGTAAAAGCCAAAAACAAAAATGTTTGAAGGAAAAAAATTCTTTATAGTTTTCTCGACTCATCGAGGGCCTTTGCTTGCAGAGGAACGAACCTAGCTCTCAAATGATCCTTGGAGTTTGAGGAAGGAAACATGCTGGGTTTCTCACTTTTCATCGGTGGGTAGGATGAGGGTGCTCAATGTCTCATAGGCCTGATCAAGATCAAGGACCTCTTTGAAAGAAAATCCTCCCCACCTTGATTAAACAACTCCAATGTGATAGTACGATCGAGAATGGGGAAATATTTCCTTCTCAATCTCCTTTACTATGGGTGATAAACTTAAACTCTAAAATATTATGGAGTCCTGAATCTTGAGCCTAATCACTTCTGCAATCTGTTCCACTATCAACACTTTCCTGTCTGATGAGAAAAATTAAAATATTTTTGATTGGAGTAGAAATTTAAACTCATCTTTTATTTCCCTGACCTTTTTATTCAACGTCATCTGACATGTGTTGTTTCTGACTATGACCTGGTTGCAAATGATGAATTCATTTTCTTTTCTTGCAACCACTCTTCAATTGGGAATCTTGACATCCATTAAAGCTTCCTCAGTTTCCTTGTATAGTTTTGAGATCAGGGATACCGATTCCTCAGCATGGGGAGTGCTCATGTTCAAAATTTGGCTAACTTTCATGCTAAATTTTGCGTTTAGTTCATCAACATCCATTAGAAATTTCAAAACTAGTTTCAGGGCTATGACTACAACAATGATTCTTTCCCATTGAGTAGATATTAAATTTTTTAAGTATCGGGAGGAGCCCGAATCCTCTCGCTATAGACAATTCCTACTGGAATTTGTATTCTCTTGTTCTTATGCCTTCCTCTAATTTATTCTTCTCTTGGAGAGCGTTTGTAATTTGGGAGCACAAATTTTCAATCTCCTCATTGCAAATCTATAAAGCAAACTCAATGTCTTTCTTTTCTTGTTTTTCCTTTTTTGTTTCCTCCTAGGCCCTTTCTAGCTCGTCGAAGGCTTGAGATCAAATGCAAGTTAATTCCTTCTACATAGCCACCTTTTTCTCATACATCTCTTGTAGCTCCCTTTGTAGCCCATCACATTTGTCATTTTTTCTAGCTACTTCATCTTCTAGCTCTTTTTTCCTTTGTCGATGCTCTGCATTTGTTTCATGTTTGATCATGATTTCACATCTCAATATTTCTACCTCAACATGATGCTGGTCTCTATCACTTTGACCCTTTGAACAACTTTGTTGCCTCACCTTTCTGACCATACAGTTGCCTCAAGTAGGCCATCTCCAAATCCTTTCCATTTATTTTTTCCTACAGTCTGTCCACAATGGCTTTTACGTTTACCAATGTTGCCTTGTGCTTCTTTAGATTTTTGTCCAACTTTTTATAGTTGGTGTAAACCACCTTCTGAGTTTCTTTGGCTAGAACTAATTTATCGTGCAGGAGAGTCTCACTTAGTTTAAAACCCATAGCTTGGATGTCATAATCCTTGAACTACATTTCTCTTTTTGGATTAGATGCTCATTGTCTCATAGCTACTATTAGCAGAGAATTGTGCTCTTTCTCAAAATAGGTTTCCAACTTCTAAGAAGCTAGATTTTTCACTTCTTTTTCTTGCTTTTCGGGCTTGCCTTGTTGCTTCAATATGACTCCGACGACTCTGTGGAGAATCAATACTCTATGTGGCAAGTATAACACCGATGGGGAGACTAAAGTGGGTGATGAAAAGAGAGGCCTCAGTTTTCTAAGGTTGCAGAGAGGCAAAATGGAGTGTTATCATTGAATCCGATAGGATGCCATGCATAAACTGAGAAGGGGGAATAACCATTGGAATAAAAGGGGTTCAGTAGGTGGAAAAGGGATTTTTTTGGGAAGTGGATGGGGATGATGAAACTTACAAAATGGATTTGTTAATGGGTACTTTTGACAAGGAAATTAAAGAATCAATTGCGGCCAAGGTAGAGGATGCATGTTCAATGTTTGGGGTCTCTTCGTGGGGCTCACTATCAAAATATGGATGGGGGTGTGTTAAGGAAGAGAACGTCAAAACCCATAGATGAAGGATTTATTTTAGTAGGTGAGGGGGTATTACCAACCAAAGATATATTAGAAGGAAGGAGGGTAGGAGTAATACTTTCTTGGATCATAAAAGTGGAAAACCCTAGTAGAGTAGATTCCAGCTCTCCTTCTCTACTTGATACACCTAGTTTGCCTAAATCCTAGACTTGTGTCCTCTTTGTGGGGGATGCACTAGTCGATTTTGACTCTCTAGCTACTGATCCCAATGAACCCTCTTCCTTTTGAACTATAGAAGATCTCTTTGGAGATTGTTGGGTCCTCTTTCCCTTTGGCATTGTGCTAGTGGAAGATGTGATCTATGAGACTTTGTGTTTTGACCCCTTTCCTTTCCTTTTTCTTGTGTTAGGCTCTTGAGGTGAGGGACACAAATTGGTGCTTGATCTTGTTCTATCTCTCGATCTGATTCAAGATTATTATTGTCGAACCCACACTCAATGTCATATATCTCATTGAACCTTTCATCATTCAACTCTTTTCCATATAGGGCACTGAGGTTCTTGATTTCCTACTGGTACCTCTAAAAATCAACCTTCTTTCTTTTTGACAATCCCAATTTCTTGAGCTATGTTTTGAGGGATTGGACCATTTGGGTGCTTTGTCAAAACTCTGCCACTCTAGGATAGAAGTCAAGCCAGGGTGGCCATTCAAATGGTATAAATTCTAGGTCAATGTAGACCTCTACCCATTCCTCATTCGGGTATAAAGGCTAGGTCATGTTTGATGGCCAAAAGAAATTTATTAGGATTATACTTCCAACTATCACAAATAAGAACCAGGCCAAGGCATACCAACTTGTTAGCTAGCACATCCTATTCCTCCCACTTCACAAGTGTTATCTGACTCTTTCCAATGGTAAAGGGAATGAACTAAAGTTCTTTCTTGTTTCTCCCATTCTCATAAGCTTTGTGGACAATGGATGCCTGATGGCATGCCTCCAAAGCGAGGGTTTTGTTTGTTATGAATTTAGGAAGCCTAAAAGGTTCCCCAATGAAACCATGAAATTTGATTAAAGATATTTTTTCTTTGAAGCAATAATATACCAAGGTCTAGTGGTTTTTCATCTATTCCAAACCTTCAGGGGAGAAGCTACCCGAAGGGTATGGAGATAGACCTAAGAGTATCGATTGCAAGAAATAATCAACAGACGAATAGTAATCCCAAATTTTGGAGAGCACATGGGTCTAGGCAGAAACTGGCTTGTGTAACCCCGCTATATCAAACCTACTAAGCGGAAAAGATCTTCTAAAAAATTTAGGGTTCTAGTGTAAAATTAAGTGTACCAAAAAAGAGGAATACTTGAACTTAAAGGTGGTGCTATGATATGTTAATTGCTTCATCATTCCAACAATGATTGCATCGACAAAATCAAATTATTTTTGGATCCTATCCTTCTTGAGCATGAAAGCTAAACCCATCTAGTACTTGTAGACCTCATCATCATGATCATGGCCATAAATGAAATATGAAATTGAGAAGATGGATTGCATATTTGACTTGAAATCTCTGTGTGCCGAAGGGAAAACCAGTTGTCTATTATCTGACCCTTTAGTCATTTATTCTCTATATAATTTTAACTTTTTCTCCCTAATTCTCCTGAAGTCTTTCATTTTTCTGATTTGGAATATCTCGGAGTCCCAATTTGTAAGGATGCACAACATATCTTGGATGGATTCCACACTAATGATAACCCTTATCCTATTGCCAGTAATGACCCCATTTTTCTTGTTTAGTTTTTTTGCACATGCATTAACCAGTTCTAGGCATGGATGCGTATAGGGTAGTATGAATGTGGAAAACCACAATGCTAGAGATGAGTTATGGAGCCATCCTTTGACCCATGGGTGGAAATTATTTTCATTGATCCTTCCTTAAGGATCTTAGGGTTTACATACAGCTTTCAGTCATAAATGTTGTCTACGAAATCTTTGACCACCTCTCCCTTTATGGGGTTTCCTGATTGAATAATTCTGGTATACACATAGCTTTGGTCCTTTGGCAGCAAGGCATTAGCATACAACACTTCTCCAAAGATGTTGGTGTAGCCTAGCCTTTGGAATGAGATTCCAATGTCTCGACTAGAGAATGATGCTTTTGCCATTATTTCTTTCTCAAAAGGATTCACAAAAACCTCTTTCAAAGTGATAGTTGCGTGAGAAAACCCAAAACTTAGCAAAAGTTTTTCTTTTTGGTGCATTCAATCCTCACGCATATATGCAGTAAATGTTTTATCATTGTTGATGGATCACTAAGTGCTGCCGGTGAGGTAATACATGCATAGTGGGGGGTCTATACTCCTCAAGATTTCTAATTTCACTGTGAGAATGTATTTAGTACATTCATTTTGCCACCCTTTTTACAAGTAAGCCTTAAGTGATGGGAAGCATGTCTTTAGCAATGAAAAGTGATCTTTAGGTGATGGAAGTGTACTTTGAAAAGAAATTTACATTTAATTTAGCAAAGTTTAGCTCTTTAAAAAAATGTATTTTTGTGTAAGCAACCACGTTGGCATTGGTGATGACATCGAACACATGGAAGCAATTGGTACATGCGAGAATTTACTCCCAATACCCAAATTAATTTATCAAAGATTGGTTTTAGATCCTTTGTATGATTTACCCTTCACCTCTCACTGCCTCAATATTTTTTTCATTGCCGCCTAATAGGACATGGGTTTTTCATTCATCGAGCTCTCTAACACACATTTTTCTATAAATTTTGATATCAACTTAGCAAAAAATCACTGAGTTATCATTTGAGTTAGGGAGATCCTCCTACTATATTTTCTAGTTTGCTAGTCTGTAAGCCTTCTCACCGCCATCATGTCTAGCCTAGGTACCCCAATTCGGCTCTTTAGGAAAAAGTTGCAAAAGTATTTTATATGAAAATTTAATAATGAGAGAATTAAATGCCTAGTAGGGAAGAATTTCTACCTCATCATCATGGTGTTCAAGTGGATTCTTGGGAAGGATTATGTGAAGGACAAGAATAAAACATGCTATAACTCGAATGCTATCTCTCGGTTTGTGGCTTCCTTGCTAGATTTAGACATTTCCAAGCCCTATATTATTGAACTCTGCCACACCATGTTTGAATTGGCATATTTAGATGGGCTCAACAAAATTGTGCAAGTAGCCATTTGTGTTGGTATTCCTACTACCATGAATGTTCGTAGGCACATCAACTTTAGGGAAGCAGTGCCCTAGCTGCCCTTTCTCATGAACTTTTGAACTATGGACCTGGAGAGGCATCACACACTATCTTGATCCATGGCCTCCTTTCTTCTAAGGGAGTCTAACGTGGAGCACATTCCTGGGCTCAAATAGAAGAATCATTTTGAGTTCTTGGTTTATAGTCGTGGTGTTGAGGATTGAGGTCCATGTCGTGTCTGCTTGTGCTTTGTGTTTTTTTTTGTTAACCCCTTTACTTCCCTCTTGAAGAAACCTAAAGAAATGAGAATCTAACTATTGTGGCAGATGGAGGCTTTAATTTCCACTGCCATTTTGTGTCACCTCCTCTTTTTCTTTTTTGAAGATGCATCTCTTTTTGGGTTTGAACAAGAAGGCTTCAAACTTCTCTCAGAGCCTTAGGCTCGATACACATATTATATTCTAAATATTTTCAATGAATAAAAAATATAATATTTTCTACTATTTATCTAACCAACAGAGAAGGAATCCATCATAATTTATTTTAAATAGAATCCCCTCAATTAATACATACCCGATTCCTTGCAGTTAGTAGTAGCATATTTTGTGAGGTGGGATGCTGGTTAGATATTTCCTAATCTACATAATTCATGTCCAATCAGCCACTCATGACTCATCAGACTCAAACTAATTTGTATAGACTTGGTCGGTTTCCTTTTTTGCTTGGGAGCCTAATTCCTGCATGATGTATTCACAAAGATCTCACCCTCAAACCAGCTTGATCGTTTAGATGTTTACATCATATTATAGGATCATGGTGATTGAGTTGGCCCTCTTTTTAGTTATCTTTCCTTTGGTGATGTATTCCCTAACACTGGGATGGGAAATGAGGATGGTGATTTTGTTGGTTGATACTAGGTGTCAAAATTTCTTTAGGCTTTTAATGATAGCAAAGGCCTTCTTTTCAAAAAATTTGTACCTATTTTCATATCCTTTTAGAGTATTAGAATGAAATGTGATGGGACGTTCTCTTCTTCCCTCTTCGTCCTTCTGAGTGAGCACTGAAGCTATGCTAGCCACTATAGACATAGAGCTATAAATCCTTGGAGAAGTCCAGGTTAGCTAACATCAGAGTTGCAAAGATGGATGCTTTTATTTTCTCAAAAGAAAGCTTTCCTTTGAGAGTCTATTTGAACATTATGTCCCTTTTTAACATCAATGTAATAGGTCTCGTGATTCTCACAAAGTCTGAGATGAACCAACTGACGAAGTTAATCTTTCCTAGAAAGGATTGTAACCCATTTTGGTTTATTGGCAGTGGTAGCTCCATTATAGATTTCACCCTTTCGGGGTCTATGGCTATTTCTTTTTTTATGACAAAGACTAGTAGCTTGCCTTGTGGTACTCCAAAAACACAATTTTTGGGATTCAAATAAATTTTGAACTGTTGACATTTCTAGAAGACTATTTCTAGATGATTGAAGTGATCATCCTTTGATTTGAAGAAAATATTTAGGTCATCCATATATATTAGTATGATCCTATTGTTCAATCCTTTGATGGTGATATCCATCATTCTTTGAAAAGTAGCACCCACATTGGAGAGTTTGAAGGGCATCTTTTTATATTCAAATGTTCCCCATTGGTGGTGAACATTGTTTTTTGTTGGTCTTCCTCCTTCACATTGTTGGTGTTTTAAAATGCAACCCAACTAGGCTTTATAACTCTCTAAGAGGTAGCCAACCTCTATATTAAAGAACCACAAAGGCTAGTGGCTAATTGATAGGAAATGGAATGGATACACATTTCCCTTGCACTTCAGGCTCTGTAAGACCTAGGGGGTAAACCTTTAGCAACATCTAAAAATCTAGACACACAAGTAACAGGATATTGCTTAATAGATAATGATCTCAAAAAATTACTAAGAAACCTAAAATATCACTCAACACTGGCAAGATATTGAATAAATTCCATCAACCAGCATGGAGAACATGACAAACACAACTCAAATTTTTTTTTTTTAAATGGTTATTTGATTCAAAGAGTTGGGACCAAACTGAAAATAACATAAACATGATAATGGACCAGTGCCATAAAAATGGGCTATGGAGTCATATAACTAGTATTCATCTTTCAGTGTTGAATATGGCCTGAAGGTCTTGCAAATGTTGTCACATTATGACAACCAGACCACTGAAGCTTTCTCTGATAACTCTTCTTATAAATCCACCTAAAACATAACACTCATGTCACATTTGTTAAAGCAATTACACTATCCCTGAACAATAGGCAATAATAAAAGCAGCTTGTGCTTTATTAAAGAAATTACATCATTCATAGAGCAGAAGGAAACAATAGATGTAACTTAAATATAGGAAATGTGCATGAACAGACTCAGAAAATTTTATTATTGAATCCAAAATAACATTACAATTCAGCCATGGAGACAATTATCAGCTAAAATAAACATAACATAATAATTCAGAACACACACTTTCATATTAAATGACTAACAGTCATATTTCCCCCTAGCTTTACAATCTACCCATAGCTTCTGCCTGACTTGTAGAGCTTTCAGAAATTGGAACCCCCTACAATTGAGAAGAGAAAAGAAGATATAGAAGCAAATAGGAGCAGCCCTAGAACTGATATGGAAATGCCATCTGGAAGCTTCGTTCCCATTGATCAAATTGAAAAGAATCTCTCATCTCTCTTCTTTTGCAGCAACAAACTTATTCTCTCAAAATTGCCTTTGCTCATCATTGCTTTGAAATAGAAAATCTGCCCATGTGGAGAATCTTCATCATTTCACCCAGCTACTAGAAAATACTTCTTGCCCATGAAAATTATGTTTCAGCTCTCTTTTAATTTCAAACATTGCACTTTGAAATACTTCCCCACTTTATAATGCTATAGTTTTGTTTTCCTCCATATATTAAAGTTTGATAACTTTAATATTTCTTCTCTTTAATTTGTTGCACATTATACTTTACTTCCCAACAAACATATTTTCTTATAAAGTGAATATATTCACTCTATACAATACCGACATGCTCTCAAATATGAAGTAAATATAAAATTCACTTTATTTACCTCTTATTAAAATATCTCACAGCCACATTTTAATTCCCAGTGAATAATTATTCACTTTCAATAAACATACTCCACGTGCATTTTAAATATTTAAATGATTCATTTAAAATATTTATTTAGAGAAAAAATTCTTGGAGCAAAGTACTTTTACTCGTTTTAAAAAATTTTACTTTCTTGTAAAATGTTCATTCACCTTAGTTGAAATATTTGCCTAGCATCATTTAAAACTTGTTTTAATACATTCACATTTTACATGTGAAGGCTTTTCCAATTCTTTTTGGGCCTTCCAAGCTTTATCCCATACCTTTTGATTTTACAATGGGTAACATTCAATTCACCCTACACTTTAATATTTTGCATTTTAAAATGCCTTGGTTTTCACTTGTCCTCAGACAATTCAACTTTACCCATTGAGTAAAATATTTACTCACCCCTTCAATAAAATGAAATTCCCATTTCATTTTATCAATCCATTTAAAAATGGTTAATGAGAAAACTCGAGCCCACCACAATGCAGTTCTTGTATATTCTCGCCAAATCTTGCTCACCTTGCACTCCTTTTTCCATCATCATCATTCCTCTTGCGAGGCTTGCAAGGTTTTCCCTAATCTCCTCTTTCGCATTTTGCATCTGCAACCCTTGCCCGACACAATTCTCCATTCTTCATGCTTTTCCCTTTCAGAATGTTGGCCGCACCTTTTCAATCCCATTTTGTTCTTATCAAGCAATTATAGCATTCCATGAGATTGCATTGGTTTTTATGCTTTAATAGATCTCCATAACCCATGTATTCATTTACAGACAATTCACATGCCCCCCTCCAGGCCGCACCCCTCTCAGCTCTAGTGGATATTCATACTTTGCCTCAAAGCAGACCTCTCCAATCTCCCTACTGCTCGTGCCTCCTGGAAAGTTATTAACTCTCTCTTTCAACAAATTCATCTTGTCCATAGCTTGCAATATGGTATTCCATGAGATCACATTGTATTTGGGAATTCTACCCAACTAGCCGCATGCCATCTACTTTCTGCATTTTGGACGGATGTCTACCTTGTTTAGCAGGTCGCGCACCCTTCATTTTCCTGAAAGTCTCTAAATTCTCTTCAAAAAATCTAACTTGTTGCACACCTACCATCTTGGCCTTTTCCTCACTTGGCACGGGTCTCCCTATCACCTCTTTTGTTTCTATTATCCCTTTTTGTAATGCACACGCCTCTCCTTTATGCTTTGATGGATGTCCATGCTCTGCTCCAATGCCAAACATTGTCAAAATAGTGGCCTGAAAGTTTCTAAAGTCTTTTCAACACTTTCATTATGTGCATATACTTGATGTAAATATGGCATTTGGTGAAATTTTATTTGTTTAAGATCCCTTACATCAAAGTATGCACTATTGATTCAGTCCTCTTTTCTTCATTCAACTGAACAATCTCAGCATCAATGTTTTGGTGGAGTTGTTTGTGAATCTCATCTACACCTTATAGGAAACCATCTTGCACCTTCAAATTGTCTTCTTCACTTAGAACCACTTATCCATTTCAAAATTGCATCCCAAATCAGCTCTAGTTTACATAATCATAAAACCCAACAATACTTAGCCCACATAATTGATTTGCCTTTTCAATATCATGCAACTAGATAAACAACTTAGCAATATCAAATATATTTGTAACTTTGTCCCATGGTTGGTCAAATGAAGCACCATCATCATGAACATTTACAAAAGATTGTTAGATGACTGCCTCGTTACCTGTTGAAAAGTTGTTTTGTTAGACTTCACTTATGTTCATCTTTTAAACCTCATATTAGAATGAAAGATAGACCTTAGTCCATACTCAAACCTTTGAAGGAAGTTATAATTGTGCACCCCATGTGCTGATCCCTTCAAATCAATTTACTTGAAGTAATTACCCCAATTATCCAAAGCATGACGGGCCCCATGTCGGTCCAACTAAATTTTTTTTTGTTTTCAAACAACTTTTCAGCCCAAAATGTTTTAAGACAGCTTCAGAATGTTATGGAAGTGAAACGATAAACTAGGTCGCCATTAGAAATTGTTTTTTGTCCCTTTTGTAGGATGGTGAAAATTGGTCAAGTTGCCTCAAGAATCAATCTGGGAAACTAGTGAAACAACCCCTTGGAGCCATCAAAACTTGCAAGAAGGTAGTCATTTGACTCGAGAATGCAATGCAAAAGACAGCTCAAAGAAATAGATCACAAGACAAAATTTATTAACTATCAAAGTTGCTTAGTTGATCTTTCTCTAACAAACAGTTGTTCTAAACCAATTGAAACTAGCCTGATTGTCACTTTGCAAAAATAAAAAATCAACTCTTGGCAAGCTACCACTGGAAAAAGTAGATCATTTAGGTACCCTGAGAATGTGTACAAAAGGAATCTTCTTGAACGATCATTGATCGAAAGATATTGAGGCTTAAAGTTGAACTTTCTGAAATGCTGTCAGGAATGCAAATACAAAAATTAAACACACTGCATTTGGTTTTGATCTGTTAAAAATAGTAAATGAGGTCATGAGGCTTTGAAAACTGACACAAAAGATCATTTAGGTATGGAGAACACAAAACAACATTTTTTTTGTCTTGATAGTCATCCGATTGCAAAATGCAAGCTCAAATAGGATGCAACTTTGCAAAACCAAACATTTGCAAACAGTAGAATAGTGTCAAAACCCTGACAAAACTCATTGTGGGAAGCTGAAAACTGACATGCACGTTCACATATGCCAATTGAATATGTTTGCAAATGGGTTTTACATGAAAATAAACAGGGTTTAAAATATGACCCTCCAAGGTAGGTCAGTCAGGTAGATTTTTTAGGTGAACTTTTGAAAGTGCAGAAGCAAATTTTTTTGAAATGGTCATCTCAAATTTGCAAAATTTGAGAGTTCCATCACACATAAACTTCGTTATACCCCAAGAAACCATCGAGCAGTGAGATTTTTTTTTATTTGGCCACAGTCTACAGGATTTTCTCCATTGAGGGAAAATGATAGTGATCTCTTAATGAAGCTTTGTTCAATTCTTGAAAATCCATGTAGATCCAAATATCACCATTCTTCTTTTGGACTGGAACAAGATTGGATAACCAAGTGTAATTTTTGATTGAATATATGATTCTTGATTCAATAAATTTTGTAAGCTCCTATGCCATCAATGCCTCGACCTTTGGATTCATCATCCTTTATTTTTGTGAAAAAGGCTTTAAGCTTTTGGCTAATTTGATAGTGTGATGAATAATGCCCAGATCATATCTTTTGAGATCATCATAAGTCCAAGCTATGACCCCATCATATTTAGCACATGTACCTTTCAATCTTTCCTTGTTCACCTACGAGACGTCTCTTCTGACTTTTAGCTTTTTTCCTTTCTTGATGTCGAGATCTTAAATCTCCTTTATCAGTGGTGAATCTTATCTTTCTATTTCTCATGTCCTCACAATCGAAGGGATTTTGGAGAGAAATCAAACCTTGTGGGATTTTATTTCTTTTCAACTGAATTACTTGTCCTTCAAAGTGAGCATTGAAGCTATATTGTGCTTGATCAAAGACTTTCTCTGACTTTTGTAGTAAGGTGGTGATTTGAGTGTCAACTTTGAAGACCTACCAATTTTGATCATTGTCAGGTATTTCTAGACTATGGTATGCACCACATTCTCATTTTTTTATTTGGGGGGGTTGGCTCAAATTATGAGCCAATCAAATCCATCTGATCTGTGACTACATTCTAGGACCGTGGGATAACTCGTATGTTAAAAGCTTTGAATATCTCAATCAAATCCCATATTCTATCTCTGTAAGATTTCATTCTTACATTTTTTGTGGTTGCTTGTCCATGGACTTGGTTTATGACCAAATCTAAATATCTAAATACTTGTATTCTCCACACCCATCCGTTTGGTGAGAACCAAACCATGGACCAACACTTGATACTATACATTGTTATTTGAGCAAGGGAATTGGAAACATAAAGATTTGAGGGTCTTTGATCCAGTCAGAGATACTAGTCAAATGCCTTCTCTGGAACCGATTTTTCATTTGGTGTCATCAAAATATACTGCCCATAGATTGTTGTCGCCTAGTCTACTAGGTTCCTCCTATTCCTTTACTAATTTTGGGAGGAATTGGTCATCATCAAAGATCACATAGGTTCCCAACCCGATAGCATGGGAGTTCCTAAATGGATCATAATCAATAAATTGATTGAGTATGACCTCCTCTTCAGGAGTCTAGTCACTTGTGTCCTCCTCACCTTCTAACATCTCTACACAATATGTCTCTCCTTTTGAGAAGGAGGCATATGCTACTTCAAAGCAAAAAACCATGTTGTTTTCTATATGTTCAGGGTGCAAAGATTCAAATAGGATCTTCATCTTCACCTTGTGCTTTGTCTATAGTATCAAGTGAAACCAATCGAGTGCTAGATATCCACCAAGCTTTTCTATGAAGTCTCTTGAAAGACGAATCCTAGAAACTAGGGGGAAGTATATCATGACTAATTCTTGTATGATAGTTTGGCTCAGATAGGAGAAAAGGGTCAAAGATAGATCCTTGATGTGGCCAGTGGTTGGGACTTTCTTCCTATCTAATTTTGTGATCCTTTTCTCAAGAGGTTTGTACTTAATTTTTAAGGAATCAACCACTTGCTTAGGCATGACTGTGGTACTAGCTCTCGAATCAATCATGTTATTGTGTACAAGCTTATCTCCCACAATAAGTGTTAAAAAGAAAGGGGTAGGCTTTGGTTTTCTTACCTCTTTTACATTTTTATTATCCATGATGTTTGAATATGTTGTGGCTCTTGAAGGTCAGGGGTCCAACATGGACCCTTTTCCTTTATCTTGATTACGCGGTGGAATTGTATCTGTCCACATTATTTGTTCCTCCTTCTTTAATGATTCCTAGAGAAACATCTTCTATTCTGGAATTGATATAACATTCCACAAAGACACATTTGCGGGTTCCTTCTTTAGTTGCTCCACCATATTGAGTGTTCCGACTCGTGAGACCTTAAGCTTGAATGGTGGTATTTCTTTTGTCTTAGGAAAGGGTCGATCCGATGTGGATGGGCTCAATGCTTTGTCTATATCTTTTTCTAGTAATGGCTAAGCTTGTGATTGTTGAGTGGGTCGAATCTGTGGTGCTTTCTCTACTTGTTGTTTGAGTTATTGTGGTCATGGATGCTATGGAGTTTGTTGCATGTATTCTTCAGTGAGTCTTCTCTTGGACCATGTGTTGTAGTCCAACCGTACCTATGGGACACTAGTCATCGAAACATCATTCACAAATATTGTTTCTTCTTCCTCCATCTAAGAAAATAATCCTTGGTCCAGTGAGGTATCCAGCTCTTTCCCTAAAGGAATCCCTTGCATTTGAACCCTAAAGTGGGCATTCTCCATTTTGGGATATTGATATCCTTTTGTGTTCAAGAACACACCTTAACTTCTCTACTCTGCTATCTTCTATTGAAGATTTCCCCTTGGACAATTATGGGGCATATGGTCATCGTTAAACAGGAAGCACAATGTGTTCTCATCCTCCACCAGGTTATTCTGACCTAGGACCAAATCCTTGCTTAGACTATTCTTGATAGGCTAAAACAACATGGTGATTGGAACTATTTGGTTTGTAGACACCTATTATTGGTTACTTCCTTTTGGAGCTCCTTGATATGTGTTCTATTGATAAGATGACCTTCCTCCTTGATATGTTTTCATGGGAGGCTTTAGAGGTGTCACTTGCTGACGCTGGATTAGGAATAGCTCATTCACAAAAGACCACATAATGTTTTTCATATCATTTACATCTGTCTCTAGTGAAGAAGAGCTTGACGTGATTGGTTTTGCACTTGGGTACACGTACATGGATGGCAGTGGTGAGACCGCTGAATTGGAGAGAAGAGTAGAAGTATTATGGGTCATTTTTTTTTATAAGAGACATAATTGCAAATAACATTTGGTGTTGTCATTCATGGAAACCCAAGTCAGTGATTAGATCCACACATCATCAATTTATCCTACCAGCAGTCAGATTGCAAATAGTTAAGGAAGAATAGTGCATCCGACAGTTTTGGGTCACCGATTCACATATAGATTTTTAGTTAATATTTTGTGCTGCATATCGCAGTGAAGGTTGATTGATGTATTCTTAGTCTTATATGTAAGTCTTAGTGCCTCATATTGATCCATGCATGAGTTAGAAGATCCAATTAGCTAATTCTCAGTTTTATCAATACTAGAGCTGACATCGTGAATATATCAGGTCACAGATGTATGGGAGGTAATTATATAAGTATTTTTGTGTTCGTGCATCTTTTTTTGGTTCCTAGCTAAGTTGTGGCTGACCATTGTGGATGCATATTATATTTTACTCATGATTTGAGCTGACAGTTGTGAATATTCTTTTATTTTATTGAATTTGACATATTGTTATTGAATTCTAAGTTGCAGATATATAAAAGAGATTGTTTGTATCATTTTGGAGCATGTATAAAGTATTTGGATGCGAATTGTGAATATGAGAAAGGAAAAAAAGTGATAATGCATAGTTTCACTTGTGCATGAAGGATTTGTGTTGTGAATGTGAGCAGAATAGAGCAGAAGTATAGAATTAATCTGTAGGAAAGAAGATTGAATATTGTGCCTAACCAAAACTGTAATCAAGCATATGTAGATGCTATTTTTATCAGTTCAAACTCTCAGATGGTTTTAATCTGATTCTCTTTGTAAGGAAGTGAGCCTTCCCTTTAATCAGTGAACTCTAGGTAGTGCACCTGAGTGCAAGTGCATTCCCCATATTGTAAAATTTATCTGAGTATACTCAGATCATATTGTGGATTGGCCATCCATCATGGTTTTTCCCCTAATAGGGTTTCCACGTTAAAATTCTTGTGTTATGGTGTTGTGATTTTTTTCTTCTTGTTCATACATTTTGGTTGAATGTTACAAGTGAGCTTTGAAGATAAAGGTTAATAATGTTTATTTTTACACAACACTGATTCACCCCCCCTCTTGGTATAGCTTCTTTCCAACAATTGGTATCAGAGCTAGTTCCTCAGAAGAAGTCTAAAAACTTGGGGATATCTTGGAAAGTGGTTCAATGGATTCAAGTAGTCTTCAACAAAAGCTCTTGGTGGCCCTAGATGATTTTGATCAGTCAAAGTTTGAAGTTCATAAATTGCAAGCAAACCTCATGGATGTTGAGAAATTCATTGAGTCTTTGAAAGAAAAAATCAACAAGTCCATAGAGAAGAGAAAGGAACTATGTGATCAAATTAAGCAGAATGGAAATAAGAGCATTGAAGAAGAACTTCTGAATCAAGCCCTAAAGGAAAAGATAGAAGAATGTGAAAAGCTTACTAGAGATAATATAGTCCTAAAGCATGAAATGGAATCTATCATGATGAGGATGACCAAGGAGATTGAATATAGGAAGAAGAATGAAGAGAATCTAGCACAGTCTCTGAAAGAAAAATCTGAAGTATGCAACCGTTTGGACAATGAATTGGAACAATCAAAAAACAATGAGGAAGTTACTGAAAGGTAGATTGATGATCTCATAGATGAACTTGCTACTGCAAATGAGTACAAGGAAAAGTTAAAAGTTAGCCCAGCCAAGCTTGATGAAATAATTAGAAATCAAAGGACAAATGGTGACAAGCGAGGTCTTGGATATGAAGAAGGAGAAAGTTCCAGATCCAGGAAAAGGAGATTCAAATAAGGAAATCAGATGAACAAGTCTGGAAGGTATCTGGTAAGACAACCTAATGCTCAGAAATTTAATGGATACTGTTTCAGTTGCAATAAATTTGGACACATGGCTTCTAGTGTAGAAGTAGGATGAATTAAAGAAGTCCATCATTCTTAGGTCAATGTTTTAATTACAATAAGTTTGGTCACAAGTCAAATGAATGCAAAAATGTGATGAATTTTTTTCATAGAAATGTCAGATGTTATACATGCAATAGATTTGGGAATACTACTAACCAGTGTAGATCAAAAGGAAATTAGTGGAACACCTAGTCTAGATAGAAAATTTTTGTGTGCTATAACTGTAAAGAATTCAGTCACATTGCTACATTCTGTTGGAACAAAAGAGGTTCGATAAATCAAAGAAGAAACATACAAAAGGATGTTAAAGGAAAAGGAAAATTCATTACAAATGTGGTCAAGCAATAGATGTAGAAGAAATGGGTGAAGAAGAGTCCCTCTAATTAATAAAATGCACCAACACTAGAACCTACTTTTGGTAGTTCATTCAGGAATTAGTCTCAGGCCTTTGGCCAAGGGGAAGCTATCAAGAAAATGTCTTAAACCCCCTGCCAGTAACTAACACCAGAATGTGGATAAGTTCAGTAAAGTGAATAGATGTTCTATAGATGTTGTTGAACCTATTGGAGAAATTATTATGCAGTGTTGGAGGTCCACAGAATATTTATCTATCATAGTGCATGAAAATAGTGCAGCCAAATGAATTAGGGTAAATGCATTTATTGCAACAAAAAGAGTTAAGTATGCGAGTGATAAAAAGTCATTTCTATCTTTCATTTTTCACTTTGCATTTTGAAGAAAAGAAGTTTGAAGAGCTCTAAGGAAAAATAAGGTGAATTAAGGCAAAATTCAGGTGTGAAGAAGCTTTCAGAAATCAAATTACGATCCAACGGAAAGGTATTTTTTGGTAAAACTCTGTGAACTTGTGAATTGATAATGGCTACTCCACTAGTAGTTGAAGTTAAAGATAGACCCCCTCCAAAGTTCAACTAGCATCCCTACAAGTCTTTTGAGATCGATCCGTTAGGAGCATTTTCATCTATTCTGTATGGTGTCTTACACACAAAGGATATTATGGTTTATATTCACATGAATATTGAAGAACTAGGAAGCTCACAATTGTTGAATATGTATAACAATCATATTATTGGTGAAGATTTATATGTGAAGCCAAAATATAAAACCCTAGAAGCAAAGAAATTTACATAGATTGTCAAATTTCCCATCTTTGAAGAGTCATAATGGGTTCGTTAGATTTTGAGTCGAGTCCATGATGAAGTCATGTGGTTAAGCATACCATTAAAAATCACAAAGGAGGCTATCAGTGTTGTAACAGGTCTAAATTATTCTAGTGGATTACCATTCTAAAATCAATGAGGAATCAAATGGTCATTGATGCTATAGGTTCTAAGTATGACAAAAGAGAAATGACAATTGATGACATTGTTGATGTAGATGTCAAATTTGCATCTATGGTTATTGGGTATAAGATTTATCATTCCAGTCGAGACAACTCTATGTCTGGTAATGCAATCTATGCCACCTATCAGATGGTGAAAGAAAATGTCAACTATGATCTTTGTGAATTGTTGAGGAGTCAGATAATGGAAAATCTTGCAAAGATTAAGAAGGATAAGAAAAACTCTTTCAAATATGGTAACTTTCTTTTGTGCCTATTCTTTCTTTTCATGGGTGAGGTTCTAGGATTTAGAAATATTCATTGGAAAAAAGACAAACTAGAAGCTACTCAGATCAAAGATCCCTTTCACAAATTTTCAGACACTAAGACAAAGAATGCCACTATCTGGGGATATTTCATAAGTTTTCAGACTATGATGCAAGCCAGAGAGAGGATTCCCACTTCCATTGTAGAGAAATACAAGGATACAATTTTCTTCATCGTAGATATTGATCAATGTATGATGGAAGGTTATGATCCCAGAACAATATGGATCATGCCAATGGGATATGAAGTTGAGGAGCACATTCTAGAAATGCATGCAAAAAATTTATTGAGCAAGCCTCTAGATAAATCAGAAGAAAGATTCAGTACTTATGCTAAACAGAATATGCAAGTACACAACAAACTCATGAAGCCTATGTTAACCAAAAGAGTTAGAAAAGAGGTACAAATATTTGGAGAAATTATGGGCATACCAATTGAGAAAATAAGAGAATATAGAAAGAAAAGAGAAGAGGCTAAAGCAACAAAGGAGGCAGAATAAACTGAATCAGCTAGTCCGACAACACCATCTACTCTAGCTAGATCAACTAGAAGCTTTGCATCCCATTAAGCCCCTATAGCAAAATCAATCCCTATGAAAATTAAATCTAAGGGATCCAATAAAGAAGGAAAGAGGAAGAAATATAAGAGCAAAAGAGTCTATGTAGCAGTTTTTGATGATGAAGAAACTGAGTCAGATGAAGGTGTTAAAGAAATCAAGCATCGAGGCACCAAGGAAACAATAGTTACAAAAAGTAAACCCTTTGGTGGAGATGTTCAAGAAAAGAAGAAGACAAAAATTGACCATCTAGGTATTTCAGTACAGGAAGTTGAAAAGAATTTGGTTAAGGATGGAAATCTCAAGCCACTATGCAAATGGTATGATTCTTTTAGTGAATATAATAAGAGAATTCTTGAAGAGGCAACAATAAAACATTTGAATATTTTCAATAAAGGTTTGATTGAAATAATTCCAGATTTACCCAAAAGCTTATATGACATTTTAAAAATGAGGAGAGTTAATGCCAGATTAGAAGAAGAGCAGATGAGAGAAATAATTCTTGCTAAATTATGTCCAGTAGCTTTTGTGGAAGAAATAAAGTTAATTCTGAACAAAGCCAAGGAGTTTAAGAGAAAAAATAGAGTGAATAATTTGATGATTGGTCAAAACAAAGAAGTAGCTGAAGAAACATAACAGATTCTGAGAAAAGTTTTGCTAAACAACAGAATTGATGTTGTACCTGAAGGAACTCATGACGTTTCATCTAGCCTAGGAAAAGAAGAAGAAGAAGCAAGACAAGATATTGTTGAGGATATTTAGATCCCTCCCGAAGTGGACAATGCAGAAATTCCTATGGAAGTTGAAGTTCTGGAAAATGTATTAGTTGAGAAAGTAGAGGTTCCTGAAGACAAGTTAGAACTTGCAACTCAGGAAGTAATGGTTGAAGAGAAGAAGGTTGATGTAAAAATAGTTCTAGCAGAAGCAAGAGACATTGCAGAGGTAGTGAATAAATTTTTGGTAGAACAAAAAGAAGAGTTTGATCCTTAATTGATTGAAGGTCCAATTGACCTATCTACTCTGAGTCCAATTTAAAAGATGAAAGTAGCATCATTCGCCCAAGAAAAATCCAAAGAAGAACTTTTAAAGTCCCATATTGAAGACAATGAACTTCTAAATCTTTCATCTGGAGTCTTGGAAAAGATAATACCCACTAATGTGAAAGATCCAACCGGTTCCTCCTCTGGTGAATAAAAGAGGCTCATCAACTTAGTAAGTACTCACTTTGAGTCACTTGAGAAATCTGCCATGATTAAAGTTCAAACAAAATTTGATGTTAAGAGATTAAATGGGCTGAAGGAAATGATTGCTAAGGATAAAACTTTGCTAGACACCTATGTGGGAAATATCCAAAATTCTTTATTAGAAGGTGGGAAGATTTACAAGTCTTGTTTTTCTTTATCAAAATTCACTACTGACAATGAAAAGAAGGTTAAGGATCTATAAAAAAAATTAACTATTGTTTATGATGCCTTTGATCCATTAATTGATAGTGTTGGAAAGTTAAAAGGAGAAGTGTTATCTGTGTTTGAAAAAATAAAGAGCTTAAAGTATGAAAATGAGAAATTGTTGCAAGAGCATGTGAACTTAGAGGTCTAATTGGCCCAAAGTTAGAAATTATGTCAAGTGCATTGAAAGAAGTAGAATATGCTAAAGAAGTGGGTGATCCAACAAACCTAGAGTCTACAGAGACACAATACTATTTGGTTTGTGGACATATAACTATCTTGGAGAGTCTCAAAAATATTTTGGGACACGAATTTGGCTCTATTGAAGAAATATTTTTTAGACATTTTCAAGTTTATGTAAGTTTATGAAGCTTGTTTTGTACATAAGAGACTTGTTAATAATAGTTTTGTTAAATTTTTGGCATGTAGATTCCTTTACTTGACATTGATGTCAAAGGGGGAGAGAGAAGAGTGAAAAATGCATAATCATCTCAGGGGGAGAACTTTATTTTGGAGAAGAGTTTGGTTTTTGAAATATTGTGCAGTGTAGTAAATGTTGGTACTGATCCGACACTTAGTCATTTTTCACTAAGTGTTGCCATCAATGCCAAAGGGGGAGATTGTTGGAAAGATACACTAAAAATATCATTTGGTGTTGTCATTGATGGCAACCCAAGTCGATGATTAAATCCGTGCAAAATCAATTTATCCTACAAATAGTCAGATTGCAAACAGTTAAGGAAGAACAGTGCATCTGATAGTTTTGGGTTCATCGATTCACATACATAATTTTAGTTAATATTTTGTGTTGCATATCTCAGTGAAGGTTGATCGATGCATTCTTAGTGTTATCTATAATTATCAGTGCCTCGTATTGATCCATGCATGAGTTAGAAGATCTGGTTAGCTAATTCTCAATTTTATAAGTATTAGAGCTGACATCATGAATATATCAGATCGTAGATGTATGGGAAGTAATTAGTTAAGTGTTTTTGTGTTCGTGCATCTTTTTTTGGGTCCTAGCTAAGTTGTGGCTGATCGTTGTAGATGTGCATTATATTTTACTCATGATTTGATCCGACAGTTGTGAATATTCTTCTGTTCTATTGAAGCTAACTTATTGTAATAGAATTCTAAGTTGAAGATATATATAAGAGATTGTCCATATCATTTTGGAGTATGTATGAAGTGTGTGGATGTGAGTTGTAAATAAGAGTAGAGAAAAATAGTGATAATGCATGGTTTCACTTGTACATGAACGATCTATGTTGTGAGTGTGAGCAGAACAGAGTAGAAGTGCATAATCAGTCTATAGGATAGAAGATTGAATATTGTGCCTAACCAAAACTATAATCAAGCATATGTAGATGCTATTTTTCTCAGTTCAAACTCTCAGATGGTTTTAATCTAATTCTCTTTGTAAGGCAGTGAGCCTTCCCTTTGAGTGGTGAGCTCTAGGTAGTGCGCCTGAATGCAAGTGCATTCCCCATATTGTAAACTTTATTTGAGTATACTCAGATCATATTGTGGATTGTCCATCCACCACGGTTTTTCTTCTAATAGGGTTTCCATGCAAAAATTCTTATGTTATGGTGTTATGATTTTTTTCTTCTTGTTCATGAATTTTGGTTGAATGTTACAAGTGCTTTGAAGATAAAGGTTAATAATGTTTATTTTTGTACAATATTGATTCACCCCCCCTCTCAGTGTATCTTTTTTCCAACAGTATCCTCCTAAGGACCACTAGAGATTTTAGTGAACATGGGCATTGGAGGCCATGGTTGAAGCTTCCCAATATGAATCAGGTTGTTTTATATGCACACAACCAAGTTGTATGCATTGGGTAAGGTATCTCCTCCCATTGATTGTACCATGAATACAACATCTAGATTGAAATCCTTTAGATAGAACATGAATTCCATGGTTGCTAGAGGCCTGGATGTCATAGGAATCCTCTAATAGGTTTTGTGAAACCTAGTGTTGAAATTTATCATGGCTTCTTGTGCAACCCTCCTAATAGGGATTAATTATTTTAGCAATGAGGGGCAATCTCCTTTAGCTGAGAAGCATTTGAACAACTTCTCTTTGATTTGATCCCAAGAACAGATGCAACTGGATGTTAAGGATCTATACCAGTCCTAAGCCTTTCTTTTGAAAGATGTGGTCAGTAATCTAAGGGCTACATTTTCTTCTGCAATGTTATGGACTTTGCAAACCTTTGCATGTTCAGAAGGGGTTTTAAAGTCCTCCCCAATTTTTTTTGGGATAACCTTAAGAGCATTAGTGGGTATGGTGAGCAATCCATTTGGGGGTGTAGGTGGTTGTAGTGGCCTACCACTATCCTAGGTTACAAAATTTCTAGGATCGGGGGCACCTAACACTAGTAAAATTTGGAAAATAAATGACTATGTGACTAAAACTTTGTCACAACAACTAAAAATGACTAAATTCTACTAATTTTTTGTAACTCAACTATAAATGAGTAAATAAATGACTAATTTGGTCATTGACTAAAAATTATTTAGTCAAAAAAATAAAAATGACCAAATAGTTAGTCATTTATTTAGTCATAATCCATTTGAATAAATCATTTAAGGAACCAAGAATCAATAGCCCACCCAAATAATCTAAAACTTTAATAAAAATACTCAAATTTTCATCGAAATATTATTTTCAGGCATAGCTTGCTAAATGGAGTTTTCATTTTAATAAACATACTCTAAAACCTTTGTCGAAACCTTATTTTCAAACGTGGCTCGCCAAAATGGAGAAGTGTTTCAATAGAGAATGAAAAATAATAGTAAGGAGATGTGTGTGATAGGAGGCATAAGATTCATTACTGCTTATCTCATTCTTGCTCTACTCAACAAGGGTTACATTGTTCGTGCTACTATTTGTAATCTATGTATTTAATTAACATATATTTGCATAATCTCAAATTCCTTTAGATTCTTTTCAAGTATCAATATATCCTATATAGGGTTTAGAATGATTTCTTTTGTTTAAAATAAATAAATAAATGATGTATTTGCATGTGATTAGATAATGTGGAGATCTCCTAAATTTTTCCTAGCACATTGTCCTCTTTGGCACTATATTCATTACTCTAGCTGCTAGGGTTTTGCATGTGACATATTTAATATCTTCATGATAGTGGCTTTTAAATAGATCTCAGTCTTTACTTTAATCTTTATCATGGTAACCCTTGAGTTCCATAATCCACCTTTAATCTCTTCTAAGAACGTTGTCTTAAGCTAGACTACATAGTATCCATATAAATCAAGTCCTTCATACCTACCATTGTTCCAAACCACCACTCACTTCCTTGCTTAAAATTTTTCCTCCATAAGCACAATAACATGTTTTAAAATTGTGGTTGCTAGTGATTGACCATTAAGGTCACTACTTTCATCACGATACAATGATATTTTTGTCTTCAAACTCAAGGAATTATGCAAGATAACATTGTGAATTGTTTGTTGTGTATGATTTGATTTTCTTGCACATTTACTGCTTTGCTAACTTCTTTTAAGACTGGATATTGCTCCCTCAGATGCAACCTCAAAAAACTCACCCATTGTCACTTGAAGATTCCTTTTATGAGAATTTTTCTATAAAATCAAACTATGCCCTATAAAATACCTACTTACTTACTATAGGGATCATTATTTCATGCTATTGTGGGTCTTAAGATCCTACAACCTTATTTTCACTACTTCACAATCCACAAGGTATTATTCACTATTCTCCCATCTTTGATGAGTCTTAAAACATTGCTCAAACATGAAATACACTACCTCCGTTATGTAATGGATAAGAAGAAACATTGAACCTATGATTACCACTATTATCTCATTTGGACAATCATTCCCTAATTGCATTTTCCTTGTCTAACATTGTCAATAGCATTTGAAAAACCCTTAAGGTCAGCAAGGGGGTAACTAAACTCACTATTAAAATCTCCACTTTACTATGCAAGGTTTGAGCTTTATTATCTTGTCACTTCTCAACCTCTTTTTCACTATCACACCTCAAGTGACTATCATTCTTCTTACCATCCATTCCATTTACAAATGTCACTAAGCTACATAGTGTGTTTGTTATTGGCTATAGTGTCTCAATCTTTCTGGTATTGCAACCTCATTAATCCGCTAGAGTTATGGTTTATGTTTCTACGGAGGCCTAGGGTTTGTACCCTAGTCATGCTCTTACCAATGCTTCTATTGTTATTAAAAAACAACAAAGTAAATCTTGGGTTAGAAAATTAGCTATCTTGATAGGGTTGTGGTATGATCTTAGATTGTATTCTAGAGTGTGTGGGACACTTGTGTTTGATCATTAAGGTATGTAAACTTGATCAAGGAAATGTATCCTATATAGCATGGGTCTTTCTTTAATACTTTCAATAATGGTTATTAATAGATCACATTATTATGGTTTGTGGTGACCCAAGATTGCATTCAAGTATGTAACAAACTTGGTATGTAGTTTAAGCTATACACTTTTAAGTAACATTCATAAGGTTTAAAAAATCTTGATGACTCTCTAGAATATCCCATTAAACAAGGGTTGTGCTTGAATGCACTACATAATTGATATAACACAACCACTCTACATATCAACCATAGTTCTAGGCTCTTTATTGCAGCAAGAGGTAATTGCTCTTGGATCATGCTATCATTACATCATAACCTATTAAACTTGAGTCAACCTGAATGCACACAATGATGATTGACACCTAATTGTGATGACAATGATTTGTACATGAAGTGTGCTCATATGAGTGCCTCCATTTCTATCAAAATATAGCAACATTAAAATTGGGTCACACATGAATGCATCCTATATTTTTTATAGCACAATTGTGCCACATGGCCAAAAGAGTTATGGATCACCTAATTACAATCACAAGGATTTGTTCCCTGGTTGTGCTCTTATGGTGATTCCATTACTGTTACAACATAACCCTTTGGACTTATATTTCTCAAATCCTTGCATTTCTTATTTTCTCTTTGGATGGACGACTTCATGGATTTTTTGTGATTCATAAAACTTTTGTTTTGATAGTAAATGACATCATATTATTTATAAAACTTAAATGATTTATTAATTATAGTTTTATAATGATTTTGAGTTTTATTTAGAAGGGGTCAATAAGTGGCATTTTTCTATGTAGGAAGAATAGATTGTGATGCAAAATTTAGGTATGGAAGGTTCAGGAAATCTTGGATTGCTATCAATGACATAACCAGGTTGGAGAATACCTTGAGTGGTCTCAAACAATTTTGAGTGTTTTCGCTCAGAAGCAGAACTTGAGTATAGGAGTTTATGAATATCTGACATAGGAAGTTCCTACATTCTAAAGATAAAATCATAAATCTAATGGTCCAATTTGAGATCCAACTTAACATATTTAATATCCAATGGAGAAAGATCATACATTCTAAAGATAAAATCATAAATCTTCTGGTCCAACTTGAGATCCAATTTGAGGTCATGAAGCTTTGACAAAGAAAGTTCCTACATTCTAAAGATAAAATCATAAATCTACTTGGTCCATATTGAGGTTCAAATATAAAGATTTGTCTTTTTAATTATACTTTCTGAAATTTGGCTTGATACAAATTTTTACTTAAGAATTATGGTATTTCTTTTCTTCTAATGTTTTCAACCCTCATTTCAAGGAAGAGCTCCAAAGATGGTTCCTTCAGATGGATACTACACTTTTTTGCTATAGGTTTTGTCTAGAAACACTAAAAGCTCAAGTACTATCATACTCAGGTACAACGAAGTTTGAGGTGAATTGCACCTCATATTTTATGTTGATATGGATATGTTATAACCTATAGTTAATTGTTGTAGCATAATACATAGGCTAAATATTTATTCATTACCATTGTTTCAAATTCAAAATTGCTATACCTTATTCTAGGAGCAAATCACAAGGGGAGTCTATATATAAGAAACCATTGTTTAAAATTTAAAATTATTGGCTCTTTAACAATTGTTTGCTTCATTTATTTTATCTAAGACGACTTTCTATATAGAAGATTCTCTCAAAATCACATTAAAATCCATTATTTTGGGATGACTATTGAAAATATCTCCCATCATAACAATGAACAAAATCATCAATAATTAACCTAAAATTTGCAAGAGTTTCATCAAATTCTACTTTTCCACTCTCTTTTCCATTCTGAATTTTATTCCCAATTTCATCCATGAAGAACTTCCTCAGCCTATAGATATTGTTGCTAGCCATAAATTTACCAAGTGTCGAGGATAGCTTCAATTTTTTACCCAAGCAACAATTGACAAAATTCATCATTACCAAAAAAAAATTCAATTTATGCTTGGGAAAAAAATAGAAGCTATCCTTGAAACTTGGTAAAGTTATGGATAATAGTAGGATCTACAGGATGAGGAAGTTCTTCATGGATGAAATTGGGAATAAAATTCAGAATGGAAAAGAGAGTGGAAAAGAGAGTGGAAAAGAATAACTTGATGAAACTCTTGTAAAGTTCAAGTTAATGACTGATGCTTTTATTCATCGTTATGATGGGAATATTCTTACCAGTCATCCCAAAACAAAGGATTTTACTATGATTTTGAGAGACTATTCTATACAATAGGTTGTCTTAGATCAAATAAATGAAGTAAACAATTGTGAAAGATCCAACAATTTTGAATTTGAAACTTTGGTTTCTTATGTATAGACCCCCCTTGTGATTTGCTCCTAGAATAAGGTACAACAATTTTGAATTTGAAACAATGGTATATGAGAAACTATTTAACCTATCTATTATGCTACAACAATTAACTACAGGTTAGAACATATCCATATTAGCATACAATAGTAGGTGCAATTCACCTCAAGCTCAGTTGTGGTAATTGCTTTGTAAGGAAGTTTTCACTCCATGAACATTCTTTGTGCACATCAGTATGTTGGTTATTATCTCGATATCCTTTGTGATCAAAAGAATAGTGAAGTTCATTGCATAATTCATGACCATTTTGCAATGCTATGATCTAGTACTCTTTTCCTTCGTACTCATTGTGTTCTCAATCACCATGTGCAAATGAATTAGAGGACAAATATTTGTCACCATTCGACAGTAACTTACATTGTTTTTGGACTGCTTGTTATGATTCAATAACTATTTGACTATGTTCTTCCTTTCTCAGTCCTATAGGACAAAGGACAATTCACAGTTTGCAACTCTCTAACAATGATCACCAAGTGGGTTTTTATCAGATATTGTAGTTGCAAGTTCCACTTCAGATCACCAAAGCATTCACAAAAAATTCTACATAACCACCGCAACACCACACAATTATTGTTGGGACTTTGCAATGATGTGAATGGTTCAATAAGACCTCCATGCTACCCTATCCCACTCTTCTCTCTTCCTTGTTCCATATTTGTCTGGGTTTCCCAGATCATTGTACAAATCATAATCATACACTCTTTCCCACTCTTCTCTCTTCCCTATTCCATTGCCTATCAGTCTTGTTAGCTCCTCATTCCACCACTTTAATAGAATTGGAGGAGTCTCACAAGGGAGATAACTCTGCAAAACAAAACAACTTTCTTATGGATCTTGTAATCTATGACAAATAATCTTTATGGTCAAAAAAATCTATCATAATGATCTATGGTTTACCCTATTGGAGAAAAATATTCAGTGTTTTCTATAGTGAGATGCGGGATACACCCAAGAATAGATCTAAAAATATCAGATTTTTAAACCTTCAAATCTTTGAGATTGTTGTAGATTTTATTTAATTTTTGTATAGATGGATGGATCTAAAAAATTGTTGCTTGAAAATGATATAAATAAAAATGTTATTTATTTAGAATAATCTAAGGTTGTTATTTTTCACTTTCACAAAAAAAAATTGTCTACCTTAAGAGAGATGTTAAAATTATCATTTTGTTAATAATAATATTTTATTGTATATTTTCATTTTGTTAGATTGTATTGGATAGTTAATGGTTAAGTTTCTTAAAAATAAAATTCAGCATAATATACTTTCCATGTACTTCTTTTCATCACTTGTAAATTTAAATTTTTGTTACTTTTTGTGCATTTTCTTCTAGTTTGTGTTGTGATAATAGAGCCTAGTATATGTAAATATCATTATGCTAGTGTTTTCTTCATATGTTTTCCTTCTAATATCAACTCGTCTTCAAGGTTTTTTCAGCTCAAGATAGCCTATCCTCTTATGCAAAGAGTAGTTCAAAAAAAATCATCAAAAATAGAGATGATTTTAGTCTCATGCCCTCCTATGAAATATTTTCATGAATGTTTGAGATCTCTACAAGGTGATGAAAAAGTCCCTAGGGTTTGGTAGGGTTTTGAGTATCCTTATTGCTTTGATGGTAATGTTGTCACTAAGTTCTCTCCTTGCCCAAATATAGTCACTTGAGAAACTACCATGATGCTCTTGACTACAAATTACTTTGTTCTCCCTACCTTCTCACTATAGTTTTGATTCTTCAACTCTACCAACTTCCCTTCCATCTCAGTGTCTTTTCATTATCTTTCATCTATTCTCTTATGAATTTATTCTTATGACTCTGAAAGCTATCACTAGATCTATTATGACTATTAGGTCTTTGAGGGTATATGATTTTATACTATGAACTCTTAGATTGTTACTTTTGATGACAACTCTCCAAGGATGTTTTCTCACTGACTTAACTCTCTATATATTCTCCATTATACATTGAAAATTTATGGTTTCTAGTTAAATATCTATTTGTGTAATCATTGCCATATTTCTTAGGACTTTCATCTCTACAAGATAGTTTCCTTATAGATCTAAATGTAATTTAAAAGGTGCCCATAAATATTGATAAGTTTCATAAGATTGTTGTGTCAAGGTAGTAGATGGTTGTGAAAAGTTTCATACGACTATTGCAACAAGTTTCAAAATATCACCATCCCACAAGAGCCAAGAAGACATGGTGTTGTGTAGAGGTAACATCTTGCATTACCATAAAGGTTGAGCAATAAATGTGTGGTATGGCAATAAATCAAATACTTCTCTTGCATCCTCATAAGAGCCAAGAAGACATGGTGCGGTGTAGCAGTAACATCTCGCATTACCATGAAGGTCAAGCAATAATTGTGTGGTGTAGCAGTAACATCCCTCATCACCGCAAGGATCAATTCAAAATGGTGCACTATCGTAGTTAAATAATAAAATGAAATGTCACATTTCTTTGAGGTATTTTTTGAAACAGTTCACTTTCCTTGTGTATATTTCTTCCACATTTTCATGTATGTCTAGTAGGGAACTTGTAGCTACAACATATGACAAAAAAAATCCATGTTTTTATGCTTTGATGGATGTCCCTTCATTATTAATGGATATCTGATGTAGTGCACATTATTATAGTGTAAACCTATTTTTCAAATTGTTTCATTTAGCATCACCAATATTCTCCACAAGAACATTTTCCCTATTTAAAATGATGGGAATGGTTCACATCTCTCAGAACAATTTCTCTTCCAACAATCTTGGAGATAAATTTAGATGTACTGTGAAAATCAGAACATACTCGAAGGTTCTTAACAACTCTAATAGTTGTACTAGGGGCCATGTTTAAATGCAATTGCTAACTATTCACTATGGTGGAAGATAAATGATTAGGTTTTCTTCTATTCCACAACATTAAGTAAAAGTCTTAAATTTGGAAATACCCTGTTGCCTTCATTTTCCAAGCCAATTTCTCCAATTTTGCATACATCGCCCATGTTTATAGATGTGATGTGTCTCCACAAAAAAAATGTACCATTTTATGCCCTTCAATCCAAATATAGGTAGGTGTATTTTTAATTCATCTATCTTTCATCAATATCCTTACAATTTGAACCTCACCACACCTACCCACTTCTGCATAGATGTTTTAGAGAAGAACATAAGTTGAACCATTTTTAGGGTCCAACTAAAAAAGAAGTGTTGCTAGAATACTCAGCCTATATTCATATATGATCCATATGCACCAAAGGTTTAACAGGCATCTCAGTAATAATGTTTAGGGTGTCCTCAAGATAGCCAGTATGGGCACGAAGGTCAACCATGCACACCTAATGATCATCTATATATGTAATGTAATAAGGGTTACTGACGTGTGAAGTATGTGCAACCCTCATCCACTAAACCTTCATGACTGCATGCATCTAGAACACAAGCAAATCTTACTATGTCAGTGTTCCAAAGTGCTTCATTAATTCAAATATTTTGAGAGCTTCCTTGCAAAATCCATTTTGTGCACATTATGCAATCATATCATTTCATTCAATGAGATGACATCTCTTTGAGGCATTATGTCAAATAATTCATTTTGTAATACATTTTGGTGTCAAATCTTCGGTAATTATGGTTAGTTTCATTACATTCAAATTCTAAATTCTAGGAAATTATATATAGTAAATAGATTGATGGATGTTTGGATAGTGAAATTAGCTCTCTTAGAAATTAAGTGAAATATCTAGAAGGATTATTTTAATTAAACACGATTTTATGGTTATTTTTGTAACAATGAATTTACAGTGCAGCTAGCTTTCTATTTTCATTCAAGATACAATTCATCAAAGTCAAGCACATACCAAGAAGATGGTACTCTACTTAAAACCCTCAACCTCACTTAGTTTAGTCTACTTCCATGGGGATATTAAGGAAGTTGCTGAAAAATTAATATATATCATTTTTTGTTTGTGAAGGAGAATCCTATGAGATTCAATATGGAAGTGGATCAATATCCAATTTCTTAAGTAAAGATGATGTCACAGTTCAGAAACTTGTTGTGAAACATCAGGTTAGTAATTTTTCGATGTCAAGGCTTCCTAGTTGGATATCAAAGATATTTTCTCATCAAATTAATTTGGAATTTATGTATAAATGGATTCCTCCATGGTGTAGGTCTTTACTCAGACAACACATGAACTAGGGTTGACATTTTTGTTTTCTAACTAAGTCTGATGGCATTCTTGGGCTTGGTTTCTAGGAAATTTTGATTTATAATGTTGTTCTAGTGTAGTTAGTCTTGATAGCCTTCATTATATAATGTCAACTTCATTCTATAATATGAGCATATCACCTTTCTTAAAATTTGAACAAGGTTTTGAAATCAAGGGTTCAATATGTATATTTCAGGCCTATATTGAACACTTTGTTTAAGGAATTTGTTGACAAGGCTACAAATTTTTAACTGATTTATCTTTTTGTTGTGTTTGGAATTTTGTAAACTTGCAATATACAATTCACTTTTATTCTTTCTGAATTGAGACTAATAGTAATTTTTTTGGTTACATTGAGGCACAACTTTAGTCATGGTGAAAAAGGCAACACCCTATTGCTCATGTATTAGATGGCACATTGCATATAAAGGAGGAAATATTCTCCTTGGGTTATTGTTGTCTACATTGAAGGAGAGAGATTCATATATGAGACATGATCATCACTCTCCTTTGTGGATTCTACATGTTATAGCTTTCTCCAAGAAGATTTCCCACATTGTAGAATTTTTAAGTGGTGAAAGGGGTGTGTGCTTGCATTGAAGGGCTCCAAGCATGAGTTTCCATCATTGCAGAAGTTTTTTGGAGAAGTTTCTTTCTTGTAGACATTTCTATGCAATATTGTAACTCATATTTTCAATCTTGTGACTGAAAATAAAAATTACAATACTCTATTTCGAAGTTGTAACTAAAACACCTTTCTTTTATTAATAAAGTTCACCAATTTTGCCTTCTCAATGGCTATATTATTGTGTGCAATTGATGATTGATGTGTATTTATGTGTTTTATGTTTAAATCCTCAAATATCAATCAATTAAAATGACTAGATATACTACTAATTGATGTCAATTAATAATTAAATTGACTAAATATACTACTAATCGATAGAAATCACTTAATAAATGACTAAATATATGACCAATAAAATTAGTGACAAAAATCAATGAATAAATGACTAAATATATGACCAGTGAAATTAGTGAATAAAAATGACTAAATATACTTCCAATTGATAGAAAGCACTGAATAAATGACTACCATGACTAAATAAATGACCAATTAACAATATTCAATGATTAAATATACTACCAAATATGCTACCAAATATATTACCAAATATACTACCAAATTGATCAATCAAAATAACCAATAAATGACTAGAAGTGGTTTAGTCATCAATCTGGTCGCATTATATATGACTAGAAATAAACTACTAATGGTCACATGACCAAGTCTAGTCATTTATAAGCAGATTTTAGTAATTTTTTCAGTAGTTTATTATTGTTTCTATACTAGTGTAAGTTAGCCATTATAAATAGATTCCTATGAATAGGGTAGATGGGTGTTCTAATTTGGAAGGTTCGGCCTCCTGGTGGAATGGATAAAGCTCTAGATTATGGGCTAGCACTTCTCACTCTATTACTCTTGACTGGTGATATGGAACCTCTAAGTCATATCCTCCTAGGTGCCAAAGTAAGTAACTTGGAGTACTAAAAGTAGCCTTTGAAAAATATATTCTTGTTTAAAATTTGGGCATGAGAAATCCAACCTCTCCTCTCAGTCTTATTTATGAACTAATTTTGTTTTCCAACTAGATATTTGAAAAACTTTGGGTCCCACCAGGCATGCCAAAAATACAACTATTGATCATAAAATCTTGCACCTCTCTGAACAACCTTATGGGAAATTCAGTGAGTGGGGGACCAATTTGTACCTCACTAAATGACCTTTGCGATTTTTATAGAAATCCGACTCTTCTTTGTGTTTGGGGAAAATGGGAAGAGAGAAATGCAAGAAAAGCATAAATATGGCAATGTGCCAAAGCTTTTACAACATTTCAAACTTTAACTATCTCTTATAACTAATGAGATGGACACAAAATGCCATAGACCATTCATTGTTGAGAAGAGAACAAGCAACAAATTCTAGAGAAAGCATGGTGTAGTCTTTCAAATCTCCCCATGGGAAGCATCTATCAAGGTCCAACAAAAATAAGAAACCCTAAAGATTAATAGGAATAATTGGATATTCATAGAATCCTTCCTCCTTTATAGCATAATATAAAAAATGATGTATCTTTTACAAAAAATGAAAGAGTATAATGGACATGATCCAATTTCTAAAAAATAGCATAGAACATAAAAGCTAACCGCATGTAAAATAATTATCCAGAATACCAACATAAGGCTTTAACACAATGTTTCCAACATAAATGATATATGAAAAAGAAACTTGACAAAGGCCATAAAATGCACGATACCAAAGATTTTTCCTTAATAGATCAAATTTTTATGATATATATTAACTGAAAACAATGGTTGGATGCCAATCTGATGATAGTTTAAACAAATACAACATGAAAAAGATAATAAATGGTGCAATGTGAAATGTTCCTATTTCTAAGAAAAATATAACTCCCTAAAATAGTATCTATGTTCTTCGAAAATATTTTTTAAAGAAACTCCTAGAACCCTTTACTAATATTTTCTCATGAAGTCTCAGTTCTACCTTATTAATGGTTTCAGATATCATTGAAGCTTTGTGAAGATATACTTTCATAAGAAGATCAAATCTAATATTGATCGTATAAGCATAATTTGATCAACCATGGTGAGTGATGATGATATCCTATAATTTTACTCCCGAAAGAGAAGACTCCACCCTATTGTCTAACAAGCTCCACCCAAAATAAAATACATTCGTGGATAACACAACCCACCCGATGAAATTTCTGACGTGGTAAGCTAGAAGGCAATTTTAGAATTTGTGAGAACAACTTCATAGAAATCCCCATTGAGCGGAGACGTATCCCGATTTGGGCTTGAAAGAAATGTGATATAGAGAAAAACCATGCACCCACCACATGTCGCATTGTGCACCTTTTTGTGAGAGAAATCTTTATACTTCAGACATGGTGCCAACGTAAAGTGGAATGGAAGTAAAAGCTGAAAACCAAAATGTTTGAAGGTAAAATTTGCTTCACAGATACCATAGTGGTATTCTCATTTCCTATCTATTAATTGAAGCCTTGAGTTAGTTGATGCATATTTTGTTTCACAGGTATCCAAGTGCTACTAGAATGATATCATAGATCTAAGTGTTGGTGCATTAGTATACATCTCTCCTTTGAAGATTAATAAAATACTTTTCCTCTTTCTCCTATAGATTTTCTTCCTAAAAGGATTTCTCCATGTAATTTTTGTGTCTTCTATGGTTTTCTATACTTATTTTATTATTGATCGTTGTAGTCACATAAAAATTTGTTTGGGTAATATTTGATAAGAAATCATTTCAGATTTTTATACCACAGATAATTTTTTATTACTATAGTTTCAACTTATTTACAATATTTGGTATTAGAGCTAATGCTTTAGTAGAAAGGGTCACCTTTATTTTAAGTGTTTAGATCTTTTTTGATGTAGTGAGAAATTTTTCATTTTGTTATTTTTCATATTTGAGGAAATATTGTATACCATGGCTTCTACTTCCTATATGGATGCTGATAAATTCAATGGTATTGGGTATGAGCTATGGAAGTTGAAGATGAAAAATATCCTTGAAGAAAGAGATAATAGTTTTTAGTTTCACAAGAAAAGAAGCCATCTAGTGTGCCTAATAAAGATTGGTTAAAACTTGATAATAAGGCATGATGAACCATATAATTGTGTCTTGCAAACTCTATCCTCTTTATTATCTCTAAGGAGGCTAACACATACAAGTTGTGGAAGAGGATAGGTGATATTTATTAGACAAAAAAAATTACTAACAAATTTTATCATCAAAAGATGATTATATTTTTTTAAAATTAAGCATGGTCATTCTTGGTTTTAAGTCAGCTTACTTTAGTATATGTTAAGTTAGAAGAAGAATATAAACACGTATTATTACCTTTTTATTTACCCAAAAGTTTGAAATAATAAATATTACCATTAGTGGTAGTATTGTAGAGCAAAAGATGAGCAGTATTATTTCTACTCTCATTTTAGAGGAAATGAGAAGAAAATCAATAAATTCTAGCTCCCAATATCCTTTGCACGTTCAAGAAAGGTCCAAATAATAAAGATAGACCTAATTTAAAGGATGTTCTAAGACTTTAGGGAAGAGAAAAGTAGAATGTTAGACTTGTGGTAAAAGGGGACATGCGAAGAAGGAATTCAAGAACAAGAAAAAGAGTGCAGATTTCCCCATTAAAGAATTCCTCTAATGATGGTTATAATGATTCTTTATTTATTTTTACTAACACAATAAGTGATTATTTTTGCCTATTGATTTAGGTTTCTCCTACCTTATGAGTCCTCAAAAGGACTGATTTTCTATATATTCAACCTATGATGGAGGAGATATTTGTTGAACACTTCTAGAGACTAATAGAGGGGGTGAATCAATCTACACAAAACTTAACCCCTTTCGGAACTCACAACCCAAAATCCTTTAGAAGATAAAGATAGAACTTTAAGTAGAGAAATAACAAATAATAATATATCAATTTGAATCTTTAACACATTCAACAAACTTTAACAATGAAATATATAGTATTAATTAGATAAAAAAAGAGAGAAAGAGATAAAGAACACACACATGCACGAAGAGACACCATATTTAAGTGGAAAACCCAATGAGGGAAAAACAACAATGAGATTTAACTCACTATATAAGGCTCACTACCTTAGAGAAAGATATAAAAAGGACTTGCAACACTAAAGTACCAACCAACTCCAAGACAAAGATATAGAGAACCTAATGATATTCACTATCTCAAAGTGGGATAAAAAAGATATATAAGAGAGTTAAAAATATTACCAACAAAAATCTCTATTGGCTGAGGCATTCAAGCATAATTTATCTTTCCTTTCACAGTATTTAGCACTATCTCTATTGGATATTCAATACAACTCACTCACACACTTTTTTGCACTTGTACTCCACTACATCCCTATTGCATTTCAAATGGTCTTACATTTATATCCAACTTTGATTCTTGAATTAGGTCAACCAAGAAGGGAATAAACAATAAATTCAACTAGTCAATCACCAAAGCATGATGTGGTCCTATCCTAAGGATACAGAGGAACATAAACAATATTAACATTTCTTTCAATGTGATTCAAAGTTATTTACATGTAGGAAAACATCAACCTAAGTCAGCATCAAGGAAAGGTGTGGATGAGATATTGAAGCACATAATGAGTTATCCCATAAAAACTCTTTCAATTGAATTTACTTTATGTGATCCTAAATAGGATGGATCAAGACCCAAATCTATCATGACACATCTTCCATTTCTAGTGCATCCCCCCAATCAAATGGCCCAAGAAAAGAATCAAGCCTTGTTGGGTAGATAGCCATGAATAACCCAAAAATATAGCTCAAGACACAATGCATAACCAAAGTGGCCAATTAACAACATGAAGATCACATAAGGATGTTTCTTGAACATCCAACATCACTTCCATACACTTATTTCATATTTTCATGTCATCAAAAACCACTGTAAATCAAAAGGGATAAAAAATATTGGTTCAAGGAACACAAAATACATAATCAAATGATGTAACATTTTTAGAACAACCTGTAGACCTCTTCAATATATGAGATTGGAACTAAGAAATTTCATAGACATTGTGAACACATTCACAAAACTGTAGCAATAGAGACATCAATGCAAAAAAATATGGAGAATTTCCTAAACCAGTCTAGACAACTAGCACACTACCAAAAAAATTCAATTCACATAAACCTCCTCAACAACACAAGTGACCTAGAAAGAAAGGAGTGAAATATACACATAATAGTAACATTGAATACCAAATTGTAAGACAAAAATTGCAAAAAAAGAGGAATACAAATCATTCTCTCAAACTGACTTCAATGCAACTTCTTGAACCAAAAATATTTGTGCAACTTATAGAGACTAAAACTTCCTTTTAGCAATACATATATTATGAGGAACATCAAGAGAGAGAATGGGACATATTTTAGATCATGTCTCCAACATTAGTCATGCTTGTAATCCTCATCTTATATATTATCATGAAAACAACTCTATTATCAGTAATAATGTAATATATGAATATCAACAATAATACTTCTTTGATAAGGCATGACATCTGACCATGAACTTATTCAACTCTTCTCTTCTTTGATAAGGCATGACATCCAATCAATGTTAGCCTAAACTGAATACTCTAGGGACTAAAAACATTTTACTCATGTGCCAAAAATATCCATCAATGACAACCACCATTATTGACATCAATTACAACAACACAACCATTAGTGTTAACATCAATGAAAAAACTGCCAATAATCTCCTCCTTTGGAATTGATGGAAACACACTTTTCATTCTCCCCCTTTGACATCAAGGAAAAAGGGCCAAATACTTTTGCACAACCCAATATGAATTTTTCTATCTTTAGAAGAAAAGGGGAAAAGGATCTTCTATTGAAGTAGCAACAAAAGCTCCCCCTTTGACTAGTAACAATTCTTTTCCACACACATAGACAACAAATGCATAATTTATTTAGGAAACCTCCTTACTACTAGCTCCCCCTAAAGGGTAGCACCCATCAATCCAAGAGAAATGATATGACATGAATTTCCCCCTAGAAATATGCACCATCTATGCATCTATTTAGAACAAGGAGGGGCAATGAACCATAACTTTTGCCTCAAATATTCAAAGGTATCCTTTGAAAGAGCCTTTATAAAGATCTAGAATCTAATCCTTTGTAGGTACATAGTCCATTCTGACTTCATGTTTTGCACCTTTCTCTCTCAAAAAATGGTCCCAGATTGAGATGTGTTTAGTCCTCGAATGCATTATTGGATTCTTACAAATTTTAATAGCATCTGTATTATCACACAATATAGGAATAGGTTCATCATACACCACCTTTATATCCTTTAATTTATGCTTCATACAAGCACTTGAGTGCAACAATATGCTACAATAATATATTCTTCTTCTGTCATGGACAAACAAATTGAATCTTTCTTTTTACTAAACCATGAGACAAATTTGTCTCCCAAAAATAATACATTTCCACTTGTGCTCCTCTAGTCATCAACACAACCTACCCAATCAGCATTAGTATAGGAACTCAAAGAGAAATTTTGATCCTTTTTTATACCATAGGCCATAAACTAGAGTTCCCTTCAATTATTTGAAAATTCTTTTCATAGCTTTCTTATGAGATAGCTTAGGATGGGCAAGAAATCAATATTTAAACATATTGATACATGCAAAAATGTTTATAATCAAACTTGTATATACACACTAGCCAACACAAGTACCAAGCATATATAGACATCTCAAATCATCTACCTTTTGAAACTGTACTTGAGGACACTCATAGCATAGCTAAATATATCCATAATATAATATGGACAAGATATTCTTTCCTAAGGAATAAAAAAAATTCCAACAAGACTTCATCTTCTCTTCACCAAGCCAGGGTATGGGAAAAAAATTTGTTACTTGTATCTTCTACTTTAGTAGGTGTAAGGAATTGAGACTTTGGATATAACACCTTCATATCTTGCTCAACTTATCTTCTAGTATTCAAGGAAAAACCCTTTATTGCAAAGACAAGAAGACCCTGAATTTTCCAAATTATGAATGGCTCAGAAGACTTATTTTTTTGAAACTTTATTCTTAAATGTGGTACACTAAATTGGAATATCAATAAGAAAAGGTATACCAACCTTCACACATTATCAACTTCTATTAGAAACACCAAACAAGTTTATTTATGTACAATAGATCTACACACTAATTGATCTTATCCAAATCATCCTTTATGCTAAAGTCTTCAACACCTTTTTCTTTACAAGGGGATAAAAGGTTTTGCAAGTGACATCTCCCCCTAAGGTAATACTCTATCTTAATCTTTCTTGGAACCTTGTGGAGAGTGCACAAGAGTAGAACCATCCTTCTTCTCATGGTATTCATTCTAAATATTTTCATTTTCCCCCTTTTGTTGATTAAGGGATTCATCCTTTTTTATGCTAAGAAGATGGATTCACAAAATAATTTATACAATAGCTTGTCTTATGTCCCATACTATTTCACTCATAGCACACAACATTGTTCTCTAGAATAAAGTTTTCCTCTTCACTTTAGATTTTCACTCATCAGCCCTATGATCATAGTTGTTGTAGGAAAAGCAATATCCATGAAATAACCTAGTATTGTTTCTTTGAGGTGAGAAATACCTTCTTCCTATGTTGTTATTCCTTCTCTATCTAACTCTACAATCAAAAAACTTCTGCCTACAAATATTGTAAGAAAATAGTAACATTGAAAGGATTGATTAAACCTGTTAGGAGCACACTGCTTTGATGATGGAGTAATTTTGAAACCTTTCTACTTCTGGTTAGAACTAGATCTACCTTATTTCTTGTCATTATGATTATTCCTTGTATCTTTGGAGGCATTATTTTTAGTCTTTAGGTTAGACTCTTCTTTTGTTTCAATATTTTTATTTAATTTTGAACTATCTGGACTAGACTAGTCTCCTTTGTCAATTTATTCCTTTTCTCTTTTTAGGGCATTCCTTAGAGTGGTATTTTCTTCTTCAAGATTTAAACATTCAACATTATTGTATTTGAGTTTGATATTCAAGTAATATTTAATCCTCTTTCATTCTTCAACCTTTATTTTAAAACCAAATATTACATTCTACCTCTTTTAGTCTAATTTCATATCTTTTCCTTCTTTTACTTGAATTATTAGTTTATCAGATTCTTCTTTTGATTTTACAAGTAAGATTTCATATTTTTTATTTATATCTCTTTCTTCATTTAGGTCTTCTAATGGAGACTAGATTCTTCCTTAAAATTTAATCCCCCATTCATCTTAATTAAATTCCCAACCTTCACATTCCATAGATTCCAGATCTAGATCAGAGGAAAATATGTCTTCATTACTTAAGGAGCTTGAATCCTTACATATTTAAACATTATACTTTCTATCAGTAGTATTAAAATCCATAAAGAGGGTTTAATCATTTGAATCATTCTCCTCATCTTTTGAGGAACCTCTACTCTCTTTGGAATAAAGACCATTCTTGACCTTATTTCTTTTATTGTTGTCATTTGATTCTTTATAAGGATATTTGGATGTAAAATGACCTATGCTTCCACAATTGAAACATTAAAAAGACAACTTACCTCTGTATTTTACAATACCTTTCTTTAGTCTTCTCACAAAGTTTGCTTCAACTTCACAAATTCATCAATTTGATAAACTTCATCTTCAATATTTTTGTTAACTTTTAATGCTACTTATTTCTTTGGAACATCTTGACCAAAATCTCTCATCTCAAAGGTAGTACGAGTACTAAACATTTCATCAATTGAATACTAATCCAAATATTCAGATTCTTTAATGGTAGATACTTTGTGATTATAAGATTTTTGGAGAGATCTCAAAAAATTCTTTATAATTTCAGTTTTTTTACTTCTACACCAAGTATAAAAATCCAAGAGATAATTTCTTGTACTCAAATCATATAACTTGCAATGTCTTCATCTTAAGTAATTTATAGAGTCTCAAATTTACTCTTGAAGATGTACATCTTGGAATTCTTCACTTTATAATCCCTTTCATAAATGCTACTAAGATTCTCCCAAGCATCTTTGGTAAGACTATAATTTATCACCTTCAACAGTTTTGAATCAACTAATCCCCACAAAATAACATTCTTGGCTTTAGCATTACATTCATATAATTAGATTTTATTTGGATCTATAATAGGATTGTTATGAGTATTATAACCATTTTTGAATGATTTCCAAACACCAAACACTATAGTTTAGGTGTCATTCCATTCTCAATTTCCAATATGAATAATTAGTCCCATCAAGCCTAGGACCTTTGTATGAACTCTCATTTTCCATCTTAGATCTTTGCCTCAAGTTGTTAACCTTCTATAGAGGATCTTATCACTAATACCAATTATTGAACACTTCTAGAAACTAAGAGGGGGGGGGGGCTAAATCAATATACACAAAACTTAACCCCTTCTGAAACTCACAACTAAAACTCCTTTAGAGATAAAGGTAGAACTTTAAGAAGAGCAGCAATAGAGAAGAATATAACAATTTGAATCTTTAATACCTTCAAGAAACTTTAATAATGAAAGATATAGTAGGAATTAGATCATAAGAAAAGAGAAAGAAATAGAAAACACACACATGCACAAACAGATACTAGATTTACATGGAAAACCCAATGAGGGGAAAACCATAGTGAGAGTTAAATCACAATATAAGGCTCACTACCAAAAGAATTACAAGAAGGCTCAGTGCCTTAGAGAAAGATACAAAAAGGACTTGAAGCATTGAAGTACCAACCAACTCTAGGACCAAGATATAGAGGACCTAATGAGATTCACTATCTTAGAGTAGGGTACAAAAGATATATAAGAGAATTACAAATATTTCCAACACAACTCTCTATTGAATGAGGAGTTCAAGAAAAAATTATCTTTCCTTTCAAAATATTTAGCACTATATCTATTGTATATTCAATACAACTCACTCACACACTTATTTTCACTTTTACTCCACTACATTCTTGTTGCATTTGAAATGATCTTTCCTTTATATCCATCAAAACACATTGATTCTTCAATTAGGCTAGCCAGGAAGAGAATAAATAATAAATTTATATGGTTGGCCACCAAAGCATGATGTGGTTCTATTCTGAGGATAGAGAGGACCAAAAAAAATCTTAACATTTCTTTCAATGTGATTCCAAATTATTTACATGTAGGTGCACATCAACCTAAGTCAACATCAAGGAAATGTGTTGATGAGACATTGAAGCAAATAACCAGTCGTCTCATAAACACTCTTTCAATTAAATTTACTTGATTCCATCCTAAACAAGATAGGTTAGGACCAAAATCTATCATGACATATATTCCATTATTGGTGCAGCCTGTCAAGCACACGAACGAAGCAAAGGATCAAGCCTTGTCGGCCATATACCTATGAATAACCCAAAAAGACAACTCAAGACACAATGCAACACCAAATTGAATGATTAGAAACAATCAGATCACATAGGGATGTTCCTTGAACATCCAACATCAATTCCATGCACTCCATTCATACTGTCATGCCATCAATAGCCACTACAAACCAAAAAGGTACCAAAAACTCTGTTAAAAAAATATAGAATAAACTTGTGTTTCTAAATCTTATAAAAAATGAGTGAAGGCTGGGGTGCACCACACCTTAGGCCAAATAAATTTGCATCAAATTTATACCCTAGGTTCCTTTGTGTATACCTTTTGTATTTATGAATATTTTTTCTATATTTCTATATTCAATTTCTTAGAAATCATAATAGACTACTAGATTTTCATAGTTTACCTAGTAAGATCATTGCATATTTGAATTCAATCAATTTATCAATCATCAAATCAATGACCACATCATCAAACAACAACAAAAATAAAATAAAAACAAGGATTAGAACCTTGATCCACCATTCTGACTCTTCCTCCTAGGTTTGTAGTCAAGTGGATTTGAGATCATTTCTAATCCTCAAAAATTAGGAAGAGTTTGGCTTAGGACCTAGATCCATTTTCCCAATGATTTTTTTTGGTGAACCTAACTATTTAAAACATTTTAAATTTTCTCAAATCTAAAAAATATTGTTTTAAAATCTGAATTAGATATTAGGTTGTTTGCATTCATCATTTGAGTGCATATTATATTGTCATAAAAAGCATTAAAAAGTAAAAAAAATCATTTCATTTTGCATCCAAAGGAAATCTAGGGTTAATTTCAGTTATTACAAAAGTGGATCTAGTTCATAATTGCATTCATACATTTTCATTAACCCATTAAATATGAAAAAATAAATGAAAGCATTTCAAGCATTCATTTAGGTATTTCCATATGATGAAAAAGTGCATTGTTGTTACAAAAACATTGAAAGATTTAAATTTCCAGATTTATCAAGTTAGGATCACTAAGCTTCTATACTTTAGAGTCTGAAAATTTCATTTCCAACTGCATTCATTGGTCTAGAGTTTTCAAAATTTCTTGCATAGTTGTCTTTCATATTACAAAATCATAATTTTGGTAATTTCTAGAAAATTATTCTCTCAAACTTGAACATTCATAGAATAGGACACTTAACACTATAACACACACCTAAATTTTGAACTAACAAAAATACCTTTTCAGTCTAGGGAACATCATGCCCCTAACCAAGCTATTCTTGCTTAGGTATTTTTTATAGTAGCTTCTTAGGGTCTTTTGTCTAGATCTTCCAATTTCCTTGGTCACTGTACTATCATAGCTTGTATCTTAGTGCATATATATATAGCTTACATTTCCATGATGCCTAAATTATTTGGTAAAATATTGGCCTCTTTGAAATCCTTGGTCTATGTTTCATGTTGTGTGTTTGGTAATGATTCTCCTTCAGGTGATGAGACCCATGTTAATTTATCTCCCAATGCATATTTTCTTAATGAAGATATCTTGAGTCAAGATGAAGCAATCATGGATGCATTCTTAAACACTAATACCTAACCTTGAACCAAACATTATACTTTATCCTTCACCATATGGCCTACTAATCCTTATCAAAAATCAACAACACCTACCATGCCTCCACTTGACAGTTTTTCTTTCTTGCATAAGGAAATTACTTTAGAATTTATACCTCAACCATTATGAATGAGATTCCTCACTAATTCCAACCAAGATGATCTTGTACCTACAAATGATCCTCCATCTTATGAAAATAAATTGAGTGATACACCCATCATCTTAGAAATGTGATATGTCCAAGGATTTAAGATTCTTTATAGAAAAGGTTGTGAGATAATGAATGAACATGAAATTCATACCATTTTAGAACAAATACTATCTAAAGATACAAAAGGAATCGAGTATCAAGGTCCTCCATCTTTACATAAAAATTAGTTGTAGCCTCTAAACCACATAAACATCATGGACCTATTAGAAGGGGTCTCCTACATGCTCTACATCCTTTTTTTTGAGAATGAACGTACCTTACAAACACTTGTAGAAATTGAATTCACTACACTACCTCTTATGCAAGAAAGAAGAGATGCTTAACACATGAATAAAAATTCATCCTTTTGTGTATATCATAGACTCTTTGGTCACCCTACTGATGAATGCCATGATTTAAAGAAGATATTAGATGACATAGATCCTTGTAAGGATGAATATGAAAAGATAGTAAACTAAAAATTTATAGATTTGCTCCTTTATATATGGTAGTCATAGTATTACATAATACTAATTACCATGCATAGGCATAAAATTATTTTGTGTGAACATATTTCAGACATAAGGAGAAATGTGATACTATCAATATAGGCTCATCTTGACCCTTACACTTGGGGGAAAGGGTAGGTAGCCTCTTCTAAGTTGTATTTCTTTATATAAGGGATCCTTTCTATGTTTCATTATTTTTTCATGTGTTGTCATTGATGTCAACAATTATGTCAAAAAAGTGGTATTGTGGAAGGTTACATGTGATAGAGAATGTTGCAAGTGTTGTGGAAGGTTGTATTGTGAAGTGAAGGACATGGTAATGAATGACATGAGTATGTTGTACACAGTTGTACCATAACTTCTTTTGCTCATGAATAGGTGAAAAATGATAGATGAAAGTGTATTCTAATATGAGTAAGTTGTGGTTCCTTCATGTTGATGAAGAGTTTTGTAATTTTTGTCTATAATTTTTTGAATTATTATATTCTCTGTCTCTTGATATAAAACATTGCATAAGATATGAAATAATGTATGTAAAAGTCTCAAGCAATCTAAGGCAAAATAAGTTATACTGAAGAATCTTGAGAGAATGCTTTGAATTCCTCTACATTTGAAGATATGTCCTTGTGGCTTGGACCTTAGATAGAGATAAGTTTGATTCATGTATGTTCTTGATTTCATAACACAAAAGTTACTAGAGAAGTTTCTATAGCTAGCAGATTGAAGATTGTGTTGTTGCACTCAGGAAGGATTAGAGGAATGCTCCACATTTCTCCACATTGGAATACGTTTTCTTATAGTTTGGAGGATAATTTTAAATTATATATATATTTTATTTAAAGTTTCAAGTGATAAGGTGTACTACAAGTGTGGTTTCCAATGTTCTATCTCAAGACTGGATTTTTTGGGTTTGGAAGAGATGTTGGATTCAATGCCTATTTTCTTGCACTAGCATAATGTTGCGTAAAATTATAAAAGGTGTGTATGAGATTTTTTTTTAATATCATGTAATGCTTGTAAATTTATCTACATTTTTTATCTAGTCTCTTTGGTATTTCTTGTGGTTTGGACTCAATGCATGAAAGGTTAAGTGTTTGTTCAAATGAATTGGAATGTTGAAGTGTGCACCACTTGGAGGTGTGTGCTAAGGTAAAGTAGGTTTATATTACCTCCCAATTTGAAGTTGACTTATTATGGTCGTTGTACATTTCATGTTAACACGTTTCATCTTGGCTGAAAAGTAGAAAATTTTTGAAGCTTGCAAAGGATATAAATGGAAGATAAAAAAAATTTCAAGATGGATGAGAATGTGAGTGAGTATGAGAAGAATTATATGAGGTGTGTTTAAGGTAGTGAGTTGAAGGAAATAGTACATGTGTGAGTGAGGAAGTGTGTTGAAGGTAGTGAGCGAAGGCAATAGAGGTTGTTGAAGTGTTGTGGTAGTGATTAGTCATGGGATTTTTTTAATTATGTTGTATTGAGGTTGTTTCCTCCATCTACAAGTGTCGTAAAAATTATGGAGTCATAATTTTCCTTTGGTTGTAGCCATAAAACTATGATTTATAGAGTTGTAGCTTCCTTTGGGTTGCAGCCCATAAAACTTGTTGTATTTGTAAGGTTGGATTTGGATAGTATCTCCAAGTAGCTTTATTATCGTGTTTTTCCCTTCTATGGTTTTTGACATAAATTTTGTGTTATGGTTGTGTTCCTATTATTTTAAATTACATTTGATACTTTATTTGTTAAAGGTAGTAAGAAGTTTTGATTAATAAAGTTGAATTGGATAAATTTGTGGGATATACTGATTCACCCCCTCTCTCTCAATATATCATTTTTTCTAACATTTTTTATTAGAACTAAGTTCCTTCATGTAGCCTAATAGCTAAAGGTAGATCTTGGTTTAGAACACATGCTTGAAAAATATTCCTCCTTTAAAGAATCAATAATTGATGGAAGCAACTATTCTTTCTAGAGTGCGAGTATGGAAGCCTATCTCACTTCACTAGGGTGTGATGTTTGGAGAGATAAAAAAGATGACTATAATGAACATTCTCATCCAATTATAGATGATAATGTGAAGAAATCCCATGAGAACAATGCTAAAGTAAAGAATTCCATCTTGAGTGGTTTAACAAATTCAAAATTTGTCAAGGTAGTGTAGTGCAAGATAGCCAAGGAGATATTGGAAAAACTCAAAAATATATGAAGGAAATGACAGTGTGAACCAAGAAAAATTAACATTGATAGGTATCTACTTCAAGTGGATGAAGTATTCAATCGAATCAGAGGGCTAGGTGAAGATATAACTGACTTAGTGGTTGTAAAGGAAGTTCAAAGAACTCTCCCTCACTAGTTTGATTCAAATTTTAATACCATTGGAGAATCCAAAGATCTAACAAAACTTACCCTATAAGAGTTGTTTATATCTCTCACCTCCTATCGGATGATAAATGAAGTTCAAGGAACAAGAAAAAGAGAAGTTACTTTCAAAGATGTGAAGAAAGGATAATTTGGTTCACATAGTGAATCAAAGGAAGAGGAAGAAAACTTTGTGAGAAAGATGAGGAAGGGATCGGGAAAGCATAAAGGTAAATTACCTTTCAAATTTTCTAATTGTGGAAAATTTGGTCATAATTCTTATAAATTTCCTTTTGGAGGAAACGGAAATAGCATTAAGGGTTTCAAAAGGAACAACTTCAAGAGGAACCTCCTTTCCAAAGAAGACTATAGCTCCTTAGAAGAATTAGATCACTGCTCATTAGATGATGAAGGATGAGAATACCTATTCATGGCCAAGGTGATCTATAATGGATTACACAAGACTATGAATGAAGAAGAAGGTGAAGTTTATTTTGAAGGTGAACTTGTTTCTACTCTTGAAGACCTAGAATGTGCAAGGAGAGAGAAGAAAGAACAAAAATCCCTAATTGAAGCCAAGACAAATGAATGTAAAAATCTTGAGAAATAAATCCTTTTACTCAAAAAGAAATTGAAGGAACCAAAGTCTAGAAACTTGGATGAAGAAGATCTCATGAGACCTCAAGGAAGACCTTACCAAGAAAGAATATTCTCTATAAATAGGTTCAATCATGCATTTTTTGGTTATTGTTTGATCTGCAATAAGTATGGTCATAAGACTATAGATTGCAAATCTGAAATGAATAGAATAATTTTTGTAAGTATAAATTCTCTTGCTTCACTAGTGGACGTGAATGTGATATTTCAAATTTGAAACAATGTTAGACATATAGAAAAATATTGAAAAAGTGGATCTGTAAAATCAGAAATTCAAAAGGCAGATTTTATAGAGCAAGTTAAGGAAAATGTCACAAACAATGAGGTTGAAAACTCAAGGGTTTTCCAAACAACATTTCATGCTCAAGGGCAAGAATTTGGAGAAAATTCATCTGCAAAGATATGTGGATGTTCAAGTCATATTACAAGTGACAAAAGAAAATTCATCAATCTAGTTAAGTGGAATGGTGGATCATTCAAGTTTGGAGAAAATTCATCTGCAAAGATATGTGGAAATGGAACCATAAGTATTGATGGAAAATCTAGGACACACAATGTTCTCTATATTGAAGGTCTCAAGCACAATGTTCTCAGTGTAAGTCAGATGTGCAACAAAGGATACAGTCTTATATTTCATGATCAAGGGTGATAAACCATAGATAAAAATCTATAAAATTGGTGGTAGAAGGATCTAGCATAGAAAATAACTTGTACAACCTAAAAGATGTTAATAAAAAAAAATTTCTTCTAGAACAAAAAAATGAATATTGGATGCAGCACATGGAAATTGATAACGTTATGAAGATAATATCCATACAAGCAGTAAGAGGTATACCAAAAATTATCAAGCCTGCAAGCACTATGTGTAAAGAATACCAGATTGGGAAGTAGACAAGAATAAGATTCAATACCAAGGAGTATTCTTATACAAGGCCATTGGAATTGATTCATATTGACTTGTGTAGACCTAATAGGACAAAGATACTCCAAGGTGAAAGGTATTTCATGTTACTCATTGTTGATTTCTCTAGGATGACATGGGTTACATTCTTAAAAGAAAAATTAGAAGCTTTCAGTAGGTTTAATATTTTCAATTCAATGGTTGAAAATGAAATGAATTCTAGAATCAAGTGTCTAAGTTCTGATAGAGGTGGTGAATTCACATCAAATTATTTGAAGAAAATGGGATAAAGAGGCATCTATCCACTGTAATAACTCATCAACAAAATGGAGTAGTGGAAAGAAAGAATAAAAATGGAAAGAAATGAAAAAAACAATGTTTAATGAAGCCAAGTTGTCCGATGTAAATTAGAAAGAAGTAGTCCATACTGCTATTTATATTCGTAATAGTGGAAAATTAAGGGTGGACAACACCAAGACCCCTTATGAGCTATGGTATGGAAGACCAACAACTATCAAGTACTTCTGAATTTTTGGAAGCATATGCTACATTAAAAGAGATGAGGAAGGTTTGGGAAAAAATGACTCAAGTTATGATGAATGCATCTTTCTTGGATAATCAACTAGGATCAAAGCTTAAAAGTGCTGCAATAAAATGATAAGGAAGATAGTTGAGATTAAAAATGTTAGGGTTGATGAAGAGTCACATAAAATAACATATGAGCAAGAAGAATATTGGTCAACTAAACTTGCCTACTCAAAAGAAGAAGAAATTGAAGAAAAGGAAGAACCACAAGATAGGATCACCAAGACTCCAACCAAGTATGTGTATAGAAATCAGTCAGAAGATTAGATAATTGGAGATGATAATAGAGGAGGACAACCCAAAAGAATATTTTCAAGGAGACATGAACATGAAAACTTTTATTTACTATCAATAATAGAACCTAAATTTTTTGTTGATGTGAGAAAGGATGAAGAATGAATACATGCAATGGAAGAATAACTAAATTAAATAGAGAAAAATTAGACTTGAGAATTGGTTCCAAGGTCTGCACACCAAAATGTGATAGGGACAAAATGGGTGTTCAGAAATATAGTAAATGAAGATGGAGAAGTGGTGAGAAACAAAGCAAGGCTAGTGTGTAAAGTCTATTCACAAGTAGAAGGGATTTAGTTCAAGGATAAATTTGTTCTAGTGGCACAAAAGGAGGCAATCAAAATGTTTCTTTCATTTTTCACTCACAAAGGAATTCAAGGTATATCAAATGGATCTTAAACATACTTTCTTGAATGGTGACTTTAAAAAAGAAGTTTACATAGAGCAGCTTGATGGATTTCATCTATCAGTAGATCCAAACATGGTATGAAAACTTGAGAAAGCATTATATGGTCTCAAAAAATCTCCTAGGGCTTGGTATGCAAGATTAGACAAGTACTTATTTTGATAGGGCTTCAAGAAAGGTACCACAAATAATAATGTTTGCATAAAAATTGAGGGTGAACAAATTCTAATAGTTGATGTATATGTTGATGATATAATATTTTGTGTAAATGATGAAATGTGTAAAAAGTTTGTAGAAGAAATGAAAAAGGAATTTGAAATTTCTATGATAGGTGAGTTTTCATTATTTCTTGGACTTTAAATTTCTCAATCAGATGATGGAATTTGTATCTTTCAAGAAAAAAAATTCAAGGATATTTTGAAGAAGTTTGATATGAAAGATTACAAACCATTGAGTACTCCCATGGTAAAATATTATCATTTGAGTAGAGATGATGAGTCACCTAAGGTTAATTAGACTCCATATAGGTCTATGATTGGGGGCCTACTATACTTAATATCATCAAGGCTTGATATTATGCAATTTTTCAACTTGGTTGCAAGGTTTCAAGCTTATACAAGAGAAACTCATGTGAAGGTAGTCAAGAGAATTTTTAGGTATTTGAAGAGCACTCTGAATTATGGATTGTGGTATCAAAAGGGTGAGGAATTTTCCCTAAGTTCATATAATAATTCAAATTGGGCGAGTGGTGTTGATGATAGAAGAAGCACCAATGGTTGAGCTTTCTTTTTGGTAGATAAGTTGGTCTAATGGTTTAGTAAGAAGTAGGATTCAGTGTCCTTATCAATAGTAGAAGTAGAGTATATAGCTACAACATCCTTCCACACTCAAGTGTTGTGGATAAAGAAAACATTGAAGGATATCAAAGTAATTTATGATGATCCAATTCTTATCCTATGTGACAATATAATTTCCATCAATATTTCAAAAAATCTAGTGATGTCATCTATAACCAAACATATATCTATTAGGAATTACTTCTTAAGAGAGAATGTTCTAAAGCAAGAAGTTAGATTGGAATATGTACCTACAAAGGAACAGGTTGGAAATATCTTTACAAAGGCAATTTCTAAGGATAGGTTTGAATATCTCAAATAGAAGTTATGAGTTTTTCCCCTCCTTCTTCTAACTAGATACATAGTTTGTGCATCTATCCAGGGGAGAAATTCAAGAAATATTTCTATCCCTAGAATGATAAATGTTTCCTCTCAAGGGGAGCAAGTAGAAATAAGTTGAGAAGTATGATAAGGTATTTTTAGATAGAGGGAGCATGTGTGTTGTTGCAAGCACATATGAAGACTACTAGCCCTTTTCCCTTGATTTCAAAAGGGAAGAAATTTCATATCAAGTTACTGTTGCCATCAATGCCAAAGGGGAATATTGTCTATGTGTTATCATTGATGTCAATGGTGATTCCAATAGAGTGATATTGTTGAAGGTTGCATGTGATGGAGATTTTTGGATGTGTTGTGGAAGGTTGTATTGTGAAGTGAGGGACATGGTGATGACTTTCATGAGTATATTGTATAGAGTTGTATTATATATTCTACTTCTCATGAATAGTTGAAAGTTGAAAGATGAAAGATGAAAGTGCATGCTAACTTGAAGAAGTTACAATTTATTCATGTTGATGAAGAGTGTTGTATTTTTTGTTTATAATTATTTTAATGGTTGTATTATCCATATCTTGATGTAAAAAATTGCATAAGATATGAAATAATTTATGTAAATGTATCAACCATTCTAAGGCATGAGAAGTTGTACTAAAGAATCTTGGGAGAATGATTTTCATTCCTCTATATTTAAATATATGGCCTTTTGGTTTAGAATTTAGATATAGATAAGTGCGAAGCATGTATGTTCTTAATTTTAGAACACAAAAGTTACTGAAGAAGTTTCCAAAGCTAGCATAGTGAAGACTGTGTTGTTGTACTAAGGAAGGATCAGAGGAATGATCCACATTTCTCCATATTAGAATATGTGGTCTTGCAATTTAAAGGGTGAGTTCAGACTATCTATTTATTTTCTCATTTTAAGTTTCAGGTGTTGAGGTGTACCACAAGTATTGTTTTAAATGTTATCTCTCAATATTAGGTTTTCTTGGTTTGTAAGAGATGTTGGATTCAATGTCTTTCTTCTTGCCCTAGCATAATATTTTGTAAATTTGTAAAACGGGTGTATGAAAATGTTTTTGAATATCATGTAATTCTTATATAGTGATTTACATATTGTTATATGGTCTCTATGGTATCACTTGTGGTCTAGAGTTAATGTATGGAAGGTTAAGTGTTTTTTGGGTCAACTTGGAATGTTGAAGTGTTTGTGACAAATGTTTGAATTGTCCACTAGCATGGAGGTGTGTTCTAAGGTAAAATAGGTCCATATTACCTCCTTGTTTAGATCATATTTGATTCCCTTTTAACATATATTTTTTGAAGCTAACTTAATATGGTCATTGCATGTTTCATGTTTACACATTCAATCTTGGCCGATGAGGAGAGACCTTTTTAAGCTTATGAAGGATATAAATGGAAGATCAAGTTTGTTGCAAGATGGATGAGAATGGGAGTGAGTATGTAGAAAAGTATATGAGCTGTGTTGAAGGTAGTGATCCAAAGGCAATAGTATATGTGAGAGTGAACAAGTGTCTTGAAGGAAATGAACCAAGGGTAGAAGAGATTGTTGAAGTGTTGCAGCAGTGATTAGTCAACAACTTTTTTCAAGTATGTTGTACTAAGGTTTTTTCCTCCATCTATAAGTGTCATAGTTTATATGGATTCATAGACTTCCTTTTGTCATAACCATAAAACTATTATTTATGGAGTTGTAGTCCATAAAACTAGTTATAAATCTTGTTTTATTTGTAAGGCTTGAACTAGAGAGTAGTGTTAGAAAAATAGGAAAAATGAGAGGGGGAATGAACTAGTGGCACATTAAAATCATCAAACCCTCATTAATCCTTAAACCCTTATTAAATTTTAGATCCTTATTAGAAGCAAGTAAACATATGAAACATCAACACAACAAAACCATACATAAGACAACACTAGATTTACATGGAAATCCCTAATCAAGGAAAAAACATGGTGAGGATTAGCTCACAAATATATGAATAGAAACACTGAATACAATACGCTCAATACCAGAAGTGCTCACTACCCAAAAGATAAGAAAGGCTCACTATCAAGTGATCACTACCCAATGGAATCACTATTTGAAAGGAAGATGAATAAAATAATATTATTACAGAGAGATTCATTATCTCTGAGAAATAAGAAAATCCACCACTTCAACTTTGCACCATTTACAACCTTTAGCTCATTACCTTTAGAAACTTCAAGTACACTAAAAATGTAGAAACCTTTTTCTCATTGCATCTGGTAACCTTAGGAATTTAAACTCATAATAAGATCACCACACTTGATCACATTCACATCATACAAATTTGGGACATCCACCACTCACATCTACAACAATTAATCTTACTTATATACCCTCCACAACCTCAAGATATTTCTCCATGTTGGTCACAATGAAATGTATGCACCTCAAACATGCAATCACTAAATAGGTTAGCACCAAAAACTTTTGTGGTGGAAATAATTGAAGGTAGACCACACCAAGGGTGAACTAAGACCCAAATCTAAATCGAAATCCTTTTCCACACTTCCAAAAACAATAAATAGTCTCCACAATTAGCGCTAGCACACTAGGTTGGCCAAACTTGCACTAACACTAATAAGTGACCAAATACACACCTCTCTAGGTCTGAAAACGCCATACAAACCATAAAGAAACACTCCTCAACATCCCAAAATATTCCAACATCATTAGAATATTCAAAAAGACTACTACAACCACCTACAATAGAGAATAACATCATTTTTGCAACCAACAACACTGCCACATGCATTGCAATCTCTAACCAACCTTGCAGAACAATTGAACACACATAACTCCAAGAGAAGGTAGATGTATAAAATACTAGCATGTTCCCAAATATACATGATGAGAAACCACAATGCAAAAGAATATAGAGAAATACAGAGAAATATAGAGCAATTCCATTTCTCCCAGACAACCTTCTACATAGGCAATACACTCGGAAATAAATTTTCCATTGCCACATGATCTAGAACTTGAAACTCTAGATATAGCACCTCTGAACACCTTTCATCATTACATCTAAACCACATAAGAATATCTTCAACCATGAAGAAATTCAAAGCACAACACTAAACACACCTTTGTCACACTACACACTATATTATTTAAATTTTCTCAAAAGCACATGGAAACCAAGTGAACCAGCTACATTGAAAACTAAATAAACACATGCTCAATATATCTATAGTATTTTCAACACTTGATCAATACCACAAACACTTATCAACTTGACCAAACTATAGGTTGACATCAAATAATAACACTAATGACAACATAGTGCAACAATTTCCAACAATATCACTCACCATACTGGAGGTTGATGTCAATGTGACATCAAACCACAACACATCCACACCAGGGGTTGAAATAAGTGAAAAAAATCTCCCCCTTTGTCATTGATGGCAACACCAACTCTAAAAAATGATGAATCAACATGGTTTAACATCAATGCCAACAATCTCCAACAATCTCCCCCTTTTTCATTGATGGTAACACCAGCTCTAAAAAACCATGAATCAGCAGAAGCAATTTTTCAACTCCAACACTTAGATAGCTCTCCCCCTTATTTTAATTTATTTCCTAATTGGGACATTCCTTATGTACTTCTACCACTTTCTTAAAGTTCACTCTCTGTTTCCCTTTTCTTCATTTTTCTCCCCCTTACTTGAGGATTTTTTCAAACCATTATTTTCTCTCCATGTTTTAAGTTTTTTAGACTTTATCTCTCCCCCTTTGACATCAATGGAAAATGGAAATATTCCCTCCATTTTTCATCACTTGAAAGCTTCAATTTAGGCAACACCAACACACTACTTTATCTCTAATTCTATCTTTCTCCACTTACTTCTCCTTATGGGCACAAGATATTCTCCCCCTAATTGTACCAACCAAAGACACCACTACCTACTCCCCTTGAGAGGTAGCCTATATTATTCTAGGACCAATAATATATCTTGAATATCTCACCTAGATAGATGCACCAAAATATGCATCTAATTGAAAGGAGGGGTAATAACCCTTAACTTCTATCATAGTGTGTCACAAAAAAATGTATCCTTTGATATTTTCACTCTCATTTGGGTCTTTCTTGTGGTTTTTGGCCTAGTTTTGCCTATTTTTTCCTAGATTTAATGTTGTAATGTGGTCAACACATTCACATTAGGTCTTGGACCCTTGCAATTCAACAAAAACTTGATGATGCCTTGTAAAAGTGTTGTGAAGTATTGTAACCCACTTTCACACTTTTCTAGGACCTTCCTAATGTATTTCACTTAAATAACCTCATTTTATCACTTACCAAGCCTTATTTCAAAGTGTTGCAAGGATTTTTAAAAAACTCTTACACTTTTCTAGGCTTGTCATCAATAATTACACCTTTCTTATTCCTCAAATGACCCCATTATACACATATAGACCTTATTTAAGTGTCTTTTTGAGAATAAATGTTGTAAACATCATTTAATACTTTTTAAACCTCGACACCCACTTAAAATTCCTAAGTGGGACCAAGTCGCCACTTGGGGTGACTTAGTCCCATTTGGCTAAAAAATCAAAATTATTTCAAAATTTTGGCAATATTTTATTCTCTAAGACCTAAGGTCGGCCTGTGATGTGATATTTTCAAGAATTAGGGCGTAATTGTGTTTAAATACAAGGTTTTCTTCTCATTATTCAATCTCTAGAGGTTTTCTTCTTCTATTGTCTTATATCTTCTCTTCTCTCCTCTCTTCATTTATCATTCTTGTCAAACAAGCTAGGGTTTTGGCATTCTAAGTCATCAAGAAGCATTCAAGGGTAGATTCTTCACCTATTGCTGCCAAAATTCAAGATCTATCACCATGGAAAGTTTCTAATTCATTAATTTCATGTTCATGATTCATTATCTTATTTCTTCATTTGGTTTAATTACCAAAAGGGGGTTTGACCAAGGCAAACCCCCATGCCCTAACATGCAACACCTCTCTTTCTTTCCTTGTGTGTTTGTAGATTTAGGTACTTTGAAGGCTTGGGGATTATTCAAGAATAGGTTGCAAGCTTGTTGATGAAATATCCTTGTTGGCTAGGGAAAATATGTACTAAAAATCATTTTCAATGTTGAAGATCGATGTTTTAGATCCAGATACCTGGAGGAATAGAAAGTGCAGTCTGAGAGCTTCGGTTTCCATTTTCAGATTTTCAGAGAAGTCAAAGTGGACTAAGTCACCATTAGTGGCCAATTAGTCCCACTGCACATACTTTCTAGAGTTTTTTGTATATTTGAATACCCTTTAAATGGCTAAAACATGCTTTGATGCAATTTTCTAGATCTGGGACTACGTTGCCTAGCTTGGTGAAAGTGTCCCAATAGGTAAAAATTCTTGATTCAATAGAATTTACAATCTCCATTCTAGTCTTCAACACATTTCCAGGTGCACACATTCTATTTCACAACTTTCAGTTTAGTTTGGTTTGCATTTCTAGGTCATTTAGTTTATGTTTGCATATCACATTGTGTTCTCAAAAATTCTATATTTTCCAAGTTTATACTTGGTGGTGAACCTCTTCTATCCCCTTTTCACCCTCAAGAACTCTCCCTTTCACAGATTTCAATCTCATTTGCATTGAAGTATCAAGGGTTTGTTCTTGAATGAACTACAAATATTTATCCCTCCCCCTTTAGGTGCAAAACCCTGGAGGTGCAAGAGGTGACAAAAAATTGATGTTCACATAGATACTAAAATGTATCTTTTGGAAGAGTCTTTGTGAAAATATTTTCAAGTTTATCATTTTTAGGCACATACTCTAGCTTCACCTCATTCTTTGTAAATTTCTCTCTTAGAAAGTGATACTGAATAGAGATATGCTTTGTCCTTGAATGTATTATTGGGTTTTTTAAAATATTGATAGCTCTTGTATTATCACACAAGATAGAAATAAGTCCATCATATGAAACCTTGATATCCTTCAATGCATTCTTCATCCTTAAAACCTATGTGCAACATGATATTGTTGCAATATATTTTGTCTCTACAATAGATAATGACACTAAATCCTAATTCTTATTCAACAAAGAAACCAACATGCTTCTAAGAAAGAAATAACCTCCACTTTTATTTCTTTTCTCATCTACACAACCTACCCAATCTGCATCTATATAAGCACTCAAAGAAAAATTAGTATCCCTGAGATACCATAGACCAAAGTCCAGAGTGCCCTTCAAGTATTTTAATATCCTTTTAACTATGTCCACATATGATTCTCTAGGATATTCATGAAATATTTCCACAAGACAAATTGCATTCATGATATCTGGTCTAGTGGAAATAGGATATAACAATCCACCAATCATTGATCTATACTTTCTCTTATTTTTTTAGGAGATTCATCTTTTTTTCTGAACTTACAACCAGAAACCATGGGAGTACACACTAGTTTAGAATCCTCCATTCCAAACTTCAACATTTTCTTGATATACTTTGACTTTCAAATTAAAATTCCCATTTCTAATTGATGGATTTGTAACCCAACGAAGAAATTAATCTCCACAAACATTGACATCTCAAACTCTTTTTGCATCTCCTTTATAAATCTCTTACACACACCTTCATTTCCTCAAAATCTTATGTCATCAACATACACAACAACAATCAAGGTCTGATCTCCCTTAACCTTGAAGTAAAGATTGGTATCTGCAATACCCTTTTTGGGTATGTGCAAGATCATGATGGGCCAAAAAGTGGCAATATGTAAGTGCTATGATGACCCATGTGGCTGACGACTTTTTATTTACCCAAAATTGATGAAACGAAAAGGATTTTTAAAGGAGATTCTAAGCTTTCCACCAATATAAATTATGCTTTACTTTGAATTTAATAAACAATTATTATTTATTTTCTATTTGAATTATGACTAACATCCTGATTGATAGGTTGATTGAAAAACATCTATAGCTTTCAAATGGTATCATATTTTTTGAGTCTGAAACATGTGTCACATTCTATGCTTCGCATACTATAGGATTAAAAAATAAAATTGAATTTCATGAACTTTTGACCAAGTTAAGGTGGTCAGACATACGAGTTTTTATATTTTCAAAAGTTGTAATAGAAAAATCATAATTAATTATTTGTTGACGTAAGATTTTGCAAGGGGCAGCAGTCTTATGGGAAACTTAGCTATTGGGGGATATTATGTGCTTAGATAAGTGACCTCTGGGCTTTTTTGAAGCCGACTCTTCATTTTAGTGGGGGAGGTAAAGGGATAGGAAGATAACTAAAAATGTTAAATCTGGGCTAAAGGCAATGCGCCAAATCATGAACGAAATTACCCAAGCACAATGCATGATGCAAAGGCTCGAACCACTAAATGTTGTTTATTAAATAATTTTTCTCATAATCACTTTAAAACATAAGAACACCTTCTAATTGCATAGCATAATCTAGTACAAATTTGGCCAACATGGAGGAGTCGAAAACATGATCTGTATTTATTAAGCTATAGAAGATTACAAAAGTTGAAGAATAGGCATTCATATATTACAGGAAAATAACAACACAGTTTAAACAGTCTTATCAAATGCATGAAAAATAGAAAGGCCGAATTGATTGGTACAGTCTACGAACTTCAAGTTTAATAAAAATATTACAGAGGCTATTCCCAGTGCTTGAGAAGCTTTTTTTTATCTAACTAACAACAACCTAATAAAAGAGAAGCAGGTCATCTATATAGGCCAACCCACCACCTGAAAACCACAGAGAAAGATGCCTTGATAAGACATCGACGCCCCAAATCTCCTTGAGCTGACATCAAATAGAAAGATCGCTCAGCAGTGTACCACTAAAAACATCTCAAAGAAAATAAGGCCATGCAGTAGCAAAAATGAACACACGACATTGAAGAAGAAAACACAATGGCAAGAGAGAACAAACGTCGCAGGCAGCAACTCCTAGAAAAATGACGCACAAGAATATGCCACGCGTCGAGCAAATGGAGCCTAGAAAAAAGAAAGAGGGATGCCCAACAAAAAGCTTTGAGAGGAAGCCATGTGGGTGACGCTGAGTGAAGATAACTGCATAATGGACCTAACTCAGAAAACAACCAGAGAAAGCCACGCGTCACGCACATAGAACTCGGTATAAGCAAAGTGATACAGAGTGGCAAGAATCTCCATTAGGAGGCCACATGGAAAATGCCAAAAAGTTGCGAGCGATAAAAGACAAGGCGAAGCCACGAAGGAAAAATAACTGCGAAAGCTAGCAGTTCATGAAATAAAGTTCACAGTTTGGTGACTCATAGGAACATTTCACCTGCGGAATGAAGAATCCTAGAAACCTTGGTTCAGCATCCCATTATCACTCACAGCTTAGAGAGGGCAGCTTGCAAACCGGTCTAGACCTCATTTGATGGTATAGAGAGGATTCACAAATTTTCGCGTGCTAATTTGAGATCAATGATTTCCTTAAAAGGCAATCCGCCAAATACCTTCACCTCCAATTCAAGTTGGAAAAAGAGTTGTGCCAGCTGATGCACGATACCTTCAATATTCTCAGTGGTCGGTGACTGACCAAAAGATTGGAAAAAAGAAAGGTCTTGCTTCTTCTCTTTGATCCTTGCAATTATGTGCTTGACAGCTACTATCGCCTGATCTGCAATGAAGAGTGAAGGGAGGCCTCACTGAGTTAAGCAAACAAATTTTGCCCGCATGTCACTGGTAATTTGGTTCAATCTAGTTTTGCACTCCACTACATGCTGGATGACCTCATGCATGGAAATGAGAATGTTCATGCCCATAGTTGCCATTGCCCGATCCTCAATACCTATGCCACTCAGAGCCTCATTGAAAGCCATAAATAGCTTTTCGAATAGAAGCCTAGCCTCAAGAACTTTATCGGAAGTCATCTCCTACACCTGCTGGATTGTTTCACTAACTGTTCCACATAGGTTGGTTTCTTGTGCCATAAACTTCAGTGTGGGCTGTAAAGTAAGGCATAATGCCTTGACCTTATCCTAGTATGATGCATATAACTCCTTGGAAATTTCCAACGAGCTCATATGTGGTGCAGGAGGTTGGGCTCTCAAAAGATCTAACTCTGCAACTCTATTGTTCAGGTCCACCCTTAGCTCCGATAATCTTCTGTCCAATATGGACACCTAGCTTCTTAGAGTGGAAATTTTTTTCTCCTTCTCTTCTCAATTTCTGACTCTAAAGCGGAATTCATCTCATTTACCTCATCATTTGTTCTCTGTCGGAGCTACTTCATACCTTTATTCATCTGTATTAAGTCAGCATAGAGTTTTTCTTCATTCGCCCAGCTCTGCTCAACCTTATTTTGTAGGACCGAAACAATCTTCACACCCATAACCTAAAGCTCTTTGATTTTTCTTTCAAAAGCACTCCTCTCCTTTTGCAAGCGATTTATCTCATTTTCCTGGGCTTTATACTTGTTTTCCCAAATATCAACCTTTCCTTTCAGCTCCTTCAACTTCTCATCCTTTTTCATTACTTGGTGATTGAGCTTGAGGTAATCGGTGGTTACTACCCTTTGAGTCTCCTCCATCAACTCGACCTTATCCTGTAGATGAGCCTGATGCAAATCCAGCCCAATGACATTGACAAAGTAATCACTCGATAGCATTTCCTCGACCGGTTTGATCACATTGTGTGGGATCTTTGCAAACATTAGTGAATTTTGACTTTCATGAAATACCATTTGCAGAAGAGGCTCTGCCTACTTGTGCACATCCTTTTCTCTTCTTTTTTGAATTTGGCTTACGCGGGTGCTTTTGTTTGCATCCACCTGTGAGAAATATTCCTAGGAAGAAATAACCTATCCACCAGCAAAAGGAAACTCCCAAGGGACTGCTAGTGGGAAAGATAGCATGCTCAGTGCATCAGTGGATTTTCTAGGCCTTGTAATAATTATCGGGGAGAAGGGTGGAATGAATTGGCCACTCAGAGATGATGGTAAAAGGGTATGAGGAAAGGCTAGGGAAGCACCAACTGAAAGGCCAGGCCTCGGGGATGAAAATTTTTGGCTCATAAGGTCAGGACTGGCAACCAATTGTGTTCCAGGGGTGGAATGAAAAGTAGAGGATGGAAATGGAAAACTAGAAGGGAAAGGAATGGACTTCCCAAGATATCCAATGATAGAAAAAGCTGGTGCAGATGAAAAAGGTGGGGTAGATGAAGAGGAGACTAGAGACATAGTAGAGAGAGAAGAGGGAGGAAATAATACCTAAGGTTCTTGAAGACCCGCAATCGATGCCACCGCTTCTACATGTTGCGACTACAAACCTCTAGAGGACTCTCTCGTTCACTGTCTTTTCTCCTCCAGAGAATCTTCAACATTCAAGATCACCCTCGGCCTATGACCTGAACTTCTTTTCCTCTTCCTGCTCAATCTAGAGGAGTTGGAAGGCTCTGACATTTGTGTATTTGAAGAGCCCTCCTATTGTGCAAGTTGTCCACTAACATCTTCCGCATGTGTTGTCTCTTTTTCAGCAATAGGGGCATTTTGGGTTACCTCCTCCTCAGATTCCATGGTAGCTCTTCCCTTCTCAAAGTACTTCTCAGACTTTGAAGGGTTCAAAGAGTTCTCATTGTCTAGGTGTTTGTGAACCCAGATGTCATCATATTTTTCATCCAAGTTCACCTCTTGGAAAAACCCACTTGTTGTCTTTATCTCCAGCCTGTATAGCTAGAAGTCTAATTATTTCGGGCTTCCATTCGAGCTTATTCAATTGGCTGCAAAGGTACAAGTTTATCTTTTGGTTTTGGTTGGACTTTCCCACAATGTGGTAAAGATTCAGCCATGACGGTTGACCCTCTTTAGTAGGCAAATATTCAAGCCTACATAAAATTTCAAATTCCCCTCTTCAACATTTCTTCGAGGGTCCCAGAATGGCCGAGGCTGATGTGGAATTTTTATGCCAATCTCTAATAGATTGTCTCCTAGGTTGTATTTCCATGTGTCACTGATAATTACTAGCCCAAGATGACCCAACTTTGAGTACAAAATCTCCAAGGTGATAACCTTCGAAGTCCTTTTCTTAACTAGCGATATAGAACCAAACATGACAGGCAACACCAAATCGGAAGTCAAATGCCTTCCTCTCCATTAGTCATTCTCAATATTACATAGTTGTCACAATGCCTCCAGGGCAAGCACTCTATAGGAAAGAAAGCGTGGGAGTTGGAAGGGTTCCTGGAAAAAACCTCGCATACGGAGCATAGTGAAATTCTCACCAAAGAACCAATCTCAAGGTGGAAAGAGGCCTCCCAACCATAATTTTTGTCTTGGCATCAAGTGCACTGACATGCTACTCCCAGATCCATCCAAATCCCGCAAGGTTAGAGCTAGGAACGAATCTAAAAACGCGTAATAATCAAAAAAATTTGACAGGAAAGGATTCCATGTCAACATTGGCTTCCGTATACCACTTTCGTCAAAAATAGATAGGGCCATGAATTGCTGGAAATAGCAAGATTTTGATGCAAAATTAAGTAGGCCAGGAAGGAAGAGTACCTGAATCTAGAACCAACTTTGAAATCTCACAGTTGTTGGATCATCTCGTCTACAATAACCTTTGTGGACTCCATAAGCGGAGGTTGGTTGTTCTTCCTCAGCATGAAGCTAAGACTCATTTGGAATTCAAAAACTCCCTTGTTTGTATCCAGCCTACAAACCAATGCCAACATAGAAGTGACTGAAGCATACCCCAATTTTAAGGCACCCAAAGCAATTGGGAATCTGGGAGGTGTTGAAGCATCTGTCGGCTGAGCAATCTCAATGGAATAAAATTGTGGTGCCATCCAAAATTTTCTCCAGCATTCTTGCATCCTTTTCATGTCAAAATATTCAACAATTTTGGGTAGAGGGAATGGGATGCATAGCATATCTTGCAAGGCATGAGGGCTGATAAATACCCTCAAATTAGGGCCACTTACAACTCCAATCTAAGGATTGAAGTTTTCTGCACATGCTGCTACAATTTTTAGGCAATAATGCACCAGAGGAACCATGTACTAGGGAAGCCCATAGTCCCATAGACGTTTGTTGAAAGGGTCCGACAATTTCTTCATTTTTTTGCATGCAGCCTCCCTTAGGCTCTTAGGTTTTTGACATAAGTCAGGATCCAAAATATTATCCCAATCTTCTAATACTAGGGCCTGATTTCTAGGAGAAATCGTGCCAATAATTTTCTAGTCCAGTTGATTGGTAAAGGGCCGGGATAGATTTGTTGGGATGGTTGGGATAGCATAAGACTCTTGGCCATATATGTCTATGTAGGGCACCGTCAATCTTTGCTCATTAATGCTCTAAGGGACCGGGACCTATGTTGAACTTCCTGCAATTTGAACCATTTTCTCTTCGTGTTCGCAAGAGGCTTCACAAATTTTGCAAATGACTTAACTTTTGAAAAACTTTCTCTCTTTGCGAATGACTTAGTCGTTTTCACCTTTTAACAAATTCTCACCATAAATGCCCTTTTGTATGCCTAACCTACTTTTTGGTTTTCATGAAAAATGGCCCAACAACTATGTGCACCAGCCTTTAAGATTTAGTTGCCTAATGCATCTCCAACTTTTTCTAGCATGCGAAGAGATTGCCAACCTACCAAAATACTCTTCAAATTTAAGAGACATGATTTTGCATGAGGTGGCACTTGATTTTTCGTGGACAATGTACCAAGATAGCCCTACCATATCCTTCACAAATTATTTTTCATTTACTGATCTCTTGATTGTACTTGGGCACATCACCCAATGGATTTACCAAATTTTTTGCCTTGATTCTATCAGGACGATAGCTCCTCATTTAGACACTTGGCCCATTTTCTTTAATTCAGCAACTTGAACGAAGAAGGTTGCAACTGTACCTAGTCATTCAAATCAACTCACACACCGTGATAGTAATTATCAAGGCCTGATAGCAACATTTTCCTTTGATGTAATCATAGTTTTCCTTGTCAGGTGAACCCTGACCAATCTATAAATAGGGCCCTAGAAACTTTTCTAATCACAATTACCTTCAACATTCTTATTTAGTAGGCCCTAGTTAATCTTAGAAATTTCATTTTTAAGTTAGAGTAGCCAGCAATAATGGAGATGCTAATTAGACTGGTTTGCAAAAAGACCCAGGCCGCATTTTTAGGAAAAATTAGGTGCAATTGCCTGAAACGCATGACAGGCATGAAGAACATGTTATATGTGGAGGTGATCAAATGGGTCCTTGGCAAAGACTACATGGAATATGAGGATCAGTATAGGGTGAACACCAACATTTTCTCTCACTTCGTTGCCTTGCTCCTGGACATTAGCATTTCCAAGCTCAAAATTCTGAAGCTGACCAAGTGAGTGTTCCCTCAACACTACCTTGGAGGATTGGAGCAAGTAGTATGGACCATCATGTTTGATCGTGGGGTCCCTTTTGTTCATAACCTGCATTGGCTACTACTGCATGGGGGACCCGTGCCAACCAAGCCCTTTCTGTTCAGCTTTGATTTGGAGACCTACGAAGAACATCACTCCAAGGTTTGTGTCAGTTGCTTCTTCCTCATGCAGATACATCTTATCAAACCATTCTGAAACCTCTAGTGGTACAAGGATTTTGAGAGAATGGTGTTCCCTCATCTTGCAACACTGATTGTTGATGTTGTTGTTGGTCCATCCTCTACTCAAGAATTTGAGAAGAAAAATAATCCCAATTTTTCTTTTTCCCTTTTTCCAGCCTCCCTCCTTAGTGGAGATGTATGTGTATTTTGATACAAGGCCACTGGCCTCTATCATATATAATGTAAATGTTCTAGCAATAATATAATACTCATTTTTTTTCATATCTTGGCTCATTTACAATGTATTTCAATTTTTTGCAATACTATTGTCATTTTCAAAAAGCACTGAGAAAACCCAAAGCTTAAAGCAAGAAAAATAATTACATATTTACAATTTACAAACCCACTATATAAGCAAGACTAATTAAACCTTTTAAGGTGTATCCCATTAATTGGAATACCCAAGGCATTACCTTCCATGTATTCTAACTCGAAAGAGTTAAACTGTTTGCATTGAACAATCTTAAAAGGCCCTTCCTAGAGACTATCAAACGTTTCGTGTTGGTTGGGCTTCACCCCACGCTCGTTGAACTTGAGCACCAAGTCCCCATATTTTAGCTCCTGGTTAGACGTCTTTTTATCAAACCACTTCTTCACCACCTACTAGCGGCTATTCATGGCCTCAAGAGCATGCTCTCTTTTCTCTCGTACTTCCAGTAACTCAAAAAAATGCACCTCCATGGCTTCGTTCTGCTCGATTTCGAGAGATTTCAGCAATTAGAGAGCAAGAATTTCCATAGCAATAGGCAACAATGCCTCCTTCTCGTATACCATCTCATAAGGGGATGTCTTTAATATCTGCTTGGTCATGATATGGTCTACCCATAGCATTGTTCAGAGGTTTTTATGCCACTCCCTCTGGTGTTTTGAGCCTATCATTTTGATTAACTTGATGAGGTTTTTATTTGTAGATTCCATGAGGCCATTTCCCTAAGGATAATAATTAGAAGAGGTTTTCAAGAAAACCCCATATTTCAATGCAAATTGGCTCATCTTAGAGCCGAGGAAAGCTTTAGAATTGTCTGAAATAATTGTTTTCGGTGGGCCAAATCTGACTACCAACTCCTTGAGGAAGTTAACAATCTCTACTTCCATTGCATTTTTTAATGGCACCGCCTTTGCCCATCTGGTGAAGTAGTCAGTTTCTATCAATATCCACCTGTGTCTAGCTGAAGAAAAAGGGTTAATAATTCCAATGAAGTCTAGACCCCATTGAACAAAAGGTTCCTCCACTACTATAGGTCTTAATGGCATAGTAGCATTCTTTCTCTTTCCAACATAAAATTGGCATTCACTGCAAGACTTTACTAATGAAAATGACTCATTGAATAGTGTTGGCCAAAAATAACCAGCACATATAATTTTAATTGTAGTAGTCCATGCAGAAAAGTATCCTCTACCTGGGCCATTGTGATATTGATCTAATATTATTTTGGCTTGTTCCTCATTCACACATCTTAGCAAGACACCATTAAAATTTCTTTTGAAAAGTACTCCTTCTAGGAGAACATAACGACTATTCTGCAATCGATAGAACCATCTCTTAAAGGAAGGGAGATTGGTTGGATACCTTCCAGTTTGCATGAAGTTTATTCTATCCTCCAACCAATCACCCTTAGAGCTTTCTTCATTCAGTAACACATGTTCCAAGGCTTCGAGCTTCGTTACTGGTTCATTGTTTTCGGTGAGGTACTCGCACAGTCCTTTTCCCTTAATACTCTTGATAGACCTGATCTCAATATCATACTCTAGGATCTTGGTAATCCAGTTAGCTCTTTTCTTTGAGATCTCTCCTTCCATAATATATTCTCGCACACTAGGATGCAGTACACAAACAATCACCTTATTGTAGGATATCAGGTGTCAGAACTTCTTAAGCCCTTTCACAAAAGCAAAGGCCTATTTTTTTACAAAATTGTATTTAACCTCATACTCCTTTAAGGTGCGTGAGTAGAAAGAAACAAGGGATTCCTTTTTATCCTCATCATCCTTCTACATAAGCACTGTGGCAATACTATTACCACCACCAAAAAAATACATGATAAAATCCTTTGACAAGTCAGGGTTGATTAATATAGGGGCAAAAGAAATAACCTCCTTTATAAGCTCAAAATCTTTTCTAGCCTCCGTCATCCATTTGAAAGTTTGATCCTTTTTAAGCATCAAGGTAATTGGCAGAATGATCCCTGTAAAATCTACAATGAATCAACTGATGAAGTTGACCTCACCTAAAAAAGATTGCACTCCCTTCTTGTTTACGGGTAACGGAAGCTCCTGGATTGCATCAACTCTTTTAAGATCAATGGAAATGCCCTCCTTCAAGACAACATATCCTAGTAGCTTCCCCTGGGGGACTTTGAACACAGATTTCTTTGGGTTCAGAGAAATCCCAAATTCCTGGCACTTCTGGAAGACAAGCTTTAAATGATCAAATTGGTCATCGACAGATTTGGAAAATACTGTCAAGTCATCCAAATAGATAAGTATAATCTTATGTATTAAATCCTTAAAGGAAATATCCATGGCTCTCTAAAAGGTGGCTCCGACATTTGAAAGTCCAAAGGGAATCTTGGCATATGCATATGTTCCCCACTTTGTGGGTATGTGCAAGATCATCATGGAAAAAATAGGCCCTTAAGTGGCAATAAAATTCAGAAAATCTGAGTTAGGCAAATTGACATAAAAATTTGAATAAGTTATCTATATTATTTCAAAAATATGTAAGAATAGAATTTATACAAACTTGAATCTAGTTTCTAAACTACTAGGTTTATTTTTTATTTTTTAAATCTATTTGGTGAAATTTTGAAATTTCAATGTAGTAGTACTTTAATTTCAGGGAAAAGATAAGAAGTAGGTGTCTGTCAGACCACCCTAACCATAATAAAATGATAATATTTTTTTATAATATTTTATATATAAGTAAGGGACTCATGTTCAGATGTGATGCATATTTTTTTTGTAATTTTTTTCCAAGTAAATAATAAATTATGATTTTTCTATTACAAATTTTTAAAAATATAAAAACTCGTATGTCTAACCACCTTAACTTGGTCAAAACTTTATGAAATTCAATTTTTTTTTTTTAATCCTATAGTATGCAAAGCATAGAATGTGGCACATATTTTGGATTCAAAGAATGTGATACTATTTGAAAGTTATAGATGTTTTTCAATCAGCCTATCAATTAGGACTTTAGTCATAATTCAAATAGAAAATGAATAATAATTATTTATTAAATTCAAAGTAAAGCATAATTTATATTGGTGGAAAGCTAATAATCTCCTTTAAAAACCCTTTTTATTTCATCAATTTTGGGTAAAAAAAACTCGTTAGCCACATGGATCATCATATCACTTAGATATCACCACTTTTTGGCTCATCATGATCTTGCACATACCCTTGTGGTGAACATTGTTTTGTGTTGGTCTTCTTCTTTTACCCGAATCTGATTGTAGCCCGAAAAGCCATCCAACACTGAAAACATTTCAAAACTAGCTATGGTTTGTAAAATTACCTCCATAGAAGGCAGGGGGTAATGATCCTTCAGGGATGCCCTATTCAAGTCTTGGAAGTCTACACATAGTCGTATATCACCATTCTTCTTCCGGACTGGCACCAGGTTTGACACCCAAGTGCTATGTTTGATTGGGAACACTATTCGGGATGCAATCAATTTATTCAATTCTTGTGACTCAATCTTTGGGTTCACTGGCCTTTGTCTTTGACAAACCGGCTTTGCTCCTTCCAATAGCTCAATTGTATGTTGAATAATCCCGAGATCATATCCCTTAAGATCATCATATGACTAGGCTACTACACTTGGATATTCCTCACAGAAGTACTTTATCCTATCTTTATTTTTCTAAGATACTTCCTTACCAACCTTGAGCTTTCTATCTTCTCCAATATGCAAAATAGTGTAGTCACCTTTGTCAGCTACAAGCTTCCTTTTGTCTCTCCTTGCATCATCAGAATCAAAAAGGATCTCCAGAGTGACTAGGCCCCCTCAGAAGCTTGTTGGATTTCAATTGGATTACTTGATCCTTGTAAGCTTCGGCAATCTTTGGTTGCAATTGGTTAGAAAATTCCCCAGATGACTGGAGAAATGACACAATATGAGCATCGCTACCGAACACCTGCCAGTCTTGATTTTTGTTCAGAACAATAGGTCATACAATTACTCTCACTGCATGCTTATTTTTTAACAACTCGAAGGCTGGCTCAAACTGAGCCCTGATAGTTGCCATCCGGTCAGCTTCAGAGTTTTTCTCTCTCTATATAGCCTGAATATTAAATGCCTCAAAGCTTTCAATAAGATCCCAGACTCTATACTGGTATGATTGCATATGGACATTCTTTGTGGCAGAAATCCTCGGATTTAGTTGACAACCAACTCCGAATCTCTGAACACTCTTATTCGCTTTGCACCCATTTGTTCTGCAAGGCTCAAACCATGGAAAAGACCTTCATATTCTACTTCGTTGTTCGAGCATGCAAACTGGAAGTGATAAGACCTCAAGGTCTTTTCTTCAGATGGAGATGTCAAACATATTCCTGCTCCACCTCCTGCTCTACATCTTGCTCCATCAAAGTGTAAAGTCCATAACTCCAAGGATCTTTCACCTCTGGAATCTTTAGTAACTTTGGGCATAACCTTTCCTTCCTCATGAATGACATAGGTTTTGAGCCCAGTTGCATGATAATTCCCAAAAGGGTCTATAGCTATAAACTCATTCAACAAAGCTTCTTCATTCTCTGTCTGAGAGCAAGTAGCCTCTTCTTCCTCTAGAAATTCAACATTGAATCTTTCTTCATGGGTAATTGAAGTATGTGCCACTTCAAAGTTGAGCAAGGCCTTGTCAACAACATGTTTGGAATGCAAATTTTTTGACATTAGTTTCATCTTGGCTCCATGTTTGGTTCTCAAGATCAGGTGTGACCAATCTAGTGCTAGATATCCTCCAACATTTATTGTGAACTCTTGAGACAAACATATCCCAAACAGAGGAGGGACATCAATGGGTATGGTATCCTAGTTTACAGTGATACTGGGGCATGCAAACAATGTCATAGGTAATCCCTTGATCACCCCAATGGTATCAACTTTATTTATATCTAGCTACATGACTCCCTTGTTAAGAGGCTCATATTTTAAACTCAAAGCATCAGCTACTTGCTTAGGCATGACAGTGGTTCTAGCACCAAAGCTGATCATACAATTATGTAATAACTTGTCACCAATGATAAGTGTTAGAAAGAAAGGCTTAGGTTTAGCCTTACTCTCTTTTCCAGCTTTGAGCTTTTCTTTCGGTTTATTTATTAGTACTTTATCCAGGTCCAACTTGGATATCTTCTCTTCACTAGGCTGACTAGGCATCTTCACATCTTCCTCTCCCGACAATGCTTTTTGTAATAGCACCTTTTTCTCCAGAATAGCCAGGATATCCCACAAAGAAGCATTGGTAGAGGACTTCTTTAGTTGTTCCAACACATTGAACTATGCTCACGACTGATGAGTCATGGTTGCTTGCTCCTTAAGTCTCATAGTTGGTGTAAGCCTCATTGCTGGTATATCCGGCTATTTGGCAATAACCGAGGCAATCATAGGAGCTTTTTCCTTCGAAGGAGGTGGATTTAGAGAGTTGGGAGTAGCCATGCTAGTCTACTATGGTACTAACGATAGGCTTGCTGATGGACTAGGTGTCGACTGAGCTAGAGCATTGGTCAGCAGAGATGTGAATTCTCTGGTGAGTCTCTGCTTAGAACACGTGTTGAAGTCAGATTGCACTTGGGGCATTTGAGTCATAGGAATGTCATTCAAAAATGTCGATTCTCGTCCTTCCATCCATGAAAAGAATGCTTGGTCTAGAACTATGTCTTACTCTTGCTCAATGGAAATCCCTTGAATTTGAGTAGTGAAGACTGCATTATCCATCTACTGAGAGGCATATGACTGGTTGTTGGGATTAGGTACACCGCCTTGGCTATGTTGTTCTATAATCTTCTGTTGCAAATTTCCCCATTGATAATTTTGAGGCATGTGTGCATCATTACAAGGAAAACACCATGAATTGGTGTCATCAGCTAGGTTATTCTATCTTGCCACTAGCTCCTTACGTGAACTAGGATGGACGGTCTACATTGGTAGGGTCAGTGGAACAACTTGGTTATTTGGCTGAGCTTGAGTATTTTCATGTGATCTATCTTGCCACTGATTTGGCTGGTACAAAGATTTTTTAACTTGATAGTTTTGGTAGGCTAGCTTCTGATAGCTATATTGCTGCCGCTTCATGGTAGTCAATTCATTAGTCATAGTTCACATTTGTTATCTCATCTTGTTAATCTCAACCATCAAGGGGTTAGGCACTAAAGATACACTCGACATCATTCCCGGGTATACATACATAGATTGGGGAGGAGTTGCAGGCACGCTAGTCGAAGCTGTTTTGGCTTCCACGACATTGAACTCGGGGAACAATGGCATGATGGGTCTTGGTGCCAACTTTCTAGCAACAATAAGGTTGTTTTCCATAGTAACAACAAGACCATAAGCATTAGGTAGAGTATCTTCACCAAGAGCATGTAGCATCATGGAAATATTAGGATTAATGGACTTCAAATAGAACATGAATGCCAAATCCGGAGGCGGCTGACTACCAACAGGAACTCTCTGCCAAGTCGAATGAAACCGCACGTTGAAATTAGGTAGAGCTTCATGAGGAGCTCACTTTATGCTGGCCAACTGATGATATAGCGAAGACTTATCACCAACATTTGAAAAATGCTCGTAAAATGGGGTTCCAAGATCGTCCCAAGTAGCGATCGTATTAGCCTGAAGAGTCCTATACTAGTTCACCGCCTTTCCTCAGAATGAGGCAACAAGAAATCTTAGAGCTACATTTTCATTTGAAACACCATGCACTAGACATACATCTAACACATCTTACAAGTGTTCCATTGGTGTCTTTGACTCATCCCTGTAATACTTAGGGATAGCTTTTAGAGCGGAAGTGGGGATTGGAGCCCATACTATAGGAGGCTCAGTTGCTACTAAAGGACTACCAGTGTCCCAGGCTACATAATTTCTAGCAGCCATAGGTGCAGGAGATGGAGGAGAAAGAGGAGAAGGAGGAGGTGAAGGACTACCTTGCCGACCTCTCGGGTGAACAAAAACTAAGGGTGGTATGAGTAGGCCAGGGAATCTTGTAGTTTGTGACCTAGTTATGGGTTGATGGTTCATACACACTTATATATCAAGTGAACATGCTAGTTTACGTTCCACTGGGCATGCCAGAAAAAGAACTGTTGATGCAAGATTTTGCAAGGGGCAGTAGTCTTATGGGAAACTTAGTTGTTGGGGGATATTATGCACCTAGCTAAGTGACCTATGGGTTTTATCGAATTCGACTCTTCATTTTAGTGGGGCAGGTAAAGGGTTAGGAATATAACTCAAAATATTAAATCTGGGCTAAACGTGATGCACCAAATCATGAACGAAATTACCTGAGCACAGTGCAGGATGCAAAGGCTCGAACCACTAAATGTTGTTTATTAAATAAATTTTCTCAAAAGTGCTTTAAAACATAAGAACACCTTCTAACTGCATAGCATAATCTAGTACAACTTTGGCCAACATAGAGGAGTCAAAAACATGATCTATATTTATTAAGCTATAGAAGATTACAAAAGCTAAACAATAGGCATTCATATATTATAGGAAAATAACAGCACAATTTAACAGTCTTATCAAATGCATGAAAAATAGAAAGGCTGAATTGATTGACACAATCTGCGAACTTCAAATTCAATAAAAATATTACAAAGGCTATTCCTAGTGCTCAGGAAGCTTTTTTTTATCTAACTAACAACAACCTAATAAAAGAGAAGCAGGGCCATTTATATAGGCCAACCCACTGCCTGAAAACCACAAAGAAATATGCCTTGATCAGACATCGACACCCCAGATCTCCTCAAGCTGGAACCAAATAGAAATATCACTCAGTAGTGCGCCAACAAAGCCATCTCAGAGAAGAGAAGGCCATGCAACAACATAAATGAACATGCAATATCGAAGAAGAAAACACAGCGGCAAGAGAGAAAAAATGGCATAGGAAGAAACTCCCATAAAAACAATATACGAGAATACGCCACGCGTTGAGAAAACAGAGCTTGAAAAAAAGAAAGAGGGATGCCCAGCGAAAAAGCTCCAAGAGGAAGCCACGTGGGTGACATCGAGCGAAGATAACTGCATAGTGGGCCTAGCTCAAGAAACGGCCAGAGAAAGCCATGCGTCATGCACACGAAACTCAGTAGAAGTAAAGTGATACATAGCAGCCAAAATCTCCATTAGGAGGCCACGTGGAAAATGTCGAAAAGTTGCGAGCGATAAAAGACAAGGCAAAGCCACGAAGGAAAAAAAACTGTGAAAGCTAGCAGTTCATGAAATAAAGTTCACATTATTTACTTGTAAAAACAATACAAAAAAATATGCATCACATCGGGACATGAGTCCTCTACTTATATCTAAAATATAAAAAAATATGATCATTTTAATGTGGTTAGGGTGGTCAGACAGACACCTACTTCTTATTTTTCCCTGAAATTTAAGTACTACTGCATTGAAATTTCAAACTTTCACCAAATAGATTTTTAATTTTTTAAAATAAAACTAATAGTTTAGAAACTACATTCAATGTTCTACAGATTTTATTCTTACATATTTTTTAAATAATATAGATAACTTATTCAAAATTTTACGTCAAGTTGCCTAACTCTTATTTTTTTGAATTTTATTGCCACTTAAGGGCCTGTTTTTTCCATGATGATCTTGCACATGCCCTTTTGAATACCTACTACAACACTTGTATGTATCCAATCTTACATTCCAAGCTTTAGGAGCTTGTTTGAGTCCATACAATACCATTTTAAATCAATAGACCATATTAGCATCCTCTAATAATGAAAAAGATTCCAATCATTCAATATTAACCTCTTCTTCTAACTCGCCATTCAAGAAGGAAGACTTGATTTCCATTTGATATAGCTTGAAGTATTTATGTGTTGCAAAAGTAAAAAACATTCTAATGGATTCCATTCTTTCCACTGAAGAAAAAATCTCTTCAAAATCTATTCCTTCCACTTGTGAGTAGCTCTTACACACAAGTCTAGCCTTATTTCTAAAATCCTTTCGATCCTCATTTTGTTTGTTCTTGAAAAACCCATTCAGTTCCTATCACATTCTTGTGTGTTGGTCTTGGGACAAATTCTCAATTCAGATTCTTCTCAATCTATCACAACCCTTCTTCCATAGCTTTGATCCAGTTCTCATCCTTTCATGCTTCAATTACTATTTTAGGTTCTACCTTTGAATGAAAGTAAACAAAATTTTACCTATTCCTCTATCATAGCAACTTTTCTTCTTGTCAACACACCTTTTCTCTTATCTCCAATCATTTGATCTTTAGAATGCCTCTTCTACACATACTTAGAAGTCTTAGGGATCTTTTCTAGAGCTTCTTTCTCTTCCAATATCATCTCTTTTTCTTTCTCTTCATATTTTTATTCTTCATTGCAAGGGGTTTCATCAAATTCATACCTTTCTATGAACACAAAACTTTGATGTGTTTCTTCATCCACTTTGACGCTTTCACTTTCAACAATCTTGTTTAATATTTTTTTATAGCATCTATATGCCTTGATTTTTGTAGATTATCTAAGGAATATTCCTTCATCATATATTGCATCAAACTTTCCTAAGTTTTCTTCATCTCTTATGATATAACATTTACTTCCAAACATTGAAATATTTCACAGTAGGATGTTTTCCATACCATAACTCATAAGAAGTACTTGAACTATTCAATCTTGCTTGTCCATTGTTAAGTATTTATAATGTAGTATGGATTGATTCTCTCTAATATACATCTAGTATATTTTCTTCCTTCATCATGGTTCTTGCTGCTTCTCGAACTATCCTATTCTTCCTTTCTACAACTCCATTTTGTTGAGGAGTCCTAAGAGCTAATAACTGTCTCTTTATTCCATGACCTTCAAAAAAATATTAATATCATTGTAGGTGAACTCACCACCTATGTTATACCTCAAGCACTTGATTTTCAAATCTATTTCATTCTCAACCATAGATTTAAAGGCTTTAAATGTATCTAGATCTTTTTATTTTTCTTTGAAAAATGTCACCCAAGTAATTCTAGAATAATCATCTATTAATAACATGAAATACTTGTCACCTTGAGAGCTTCTTATTTTGGTAGGTCCACATAGGCATATATGCACCAACTCCAAAGGTCCTACAGTAGAATATTTTTTAGTTTTGAGCCTCTTTTTTTTTTCTTTCCAAATTGAATAGGTAGGCTTTGTAATCCTTGGCAGATCTCTCGCAACATCAATAAAAATGATCTTCACTAGGCTATCAAAGTTTATGTGACCCATTCTTCTATACCATAGCCAAATTTCATTTATTTATGATATAAATCATTTAACACCATTGTCTTTGAGCTAATAAACATTTCCTTCTATCCTTATTCTTGCAACAACCAAAGTTCCAAAGCTTCCTTTTTTGATTTCACAACCATCACCCTAAAACACAAAATTGTAACCTTTGCTACACATTTATCCTACATTGGGAAGATTATACCGAAGACAGTTAACGTAAATAAAATCATCTATTTTATGCTTACCATCAAAGCTAATTGAGCCTTTTCCACATATTTTAGTATATGTATCATCACCAAACTTAACAAGACCACCATAAAACTTTTGAAGTCTAAAAAATTTACTATTTTCACCTATCATATGATTTTCGCATCCACTATCAATTATCCAATAGTTTCTTTCCTCTCTTGCATGAAAACTAGTCACCATAGTTCCTTCAATGTTGTGACATGTTTCTAGAGAACTTTCCTTCACACATATTTTAGGATTAGTAGAATTAGTTACAAAATTTAGATCTATAAATAAGAATTCATCATTATCCTCATTAGGATAGTCTAATACCTCATCATCAAATACACCATTTTCCTTTTTAACATAATAAATTTTCTTGATATATTTACCTTTATAGTATCCTTATGTTTGGCATTTGCAACTTTGATTGGAAATTTAGAAGCACAATGACATATCTTTCCACAATTGAAACACTTAAAGGGAAACTTACCTTTGTATTTATTTGATCCCTTTTTCAATATCCTTACAAAATTTTCCTCCACCTCATCAAGAGCATCAAGATTTGATTCATAATCCTTCTCTTCCTTGCTAAATTTAAAGGAAATTTATTTCTTTGTAGAATCTTGACCAAAATCTCTCAATTCAAAAGAAATTAAAGCACAAAAAATTTGATCTCTAGAATATTGATCTAAATTCTTAGCTTCCTCAATTAAAAAAATAGAACTATAAGATTTAGGAAGAGTTCTCAATACCTTTTTTACAACTTCACTTTCTTCTAGCTTACCACCAAGACCATCGATGGTATTAACAACTTCATCTACTTTGAGCATGTAGGTTGTAATGTCATCTTCTGAAATCTTTAGGTTTTCAAATTTGGCTTTGAATTCTACATATTTTCTTGCTTGACCTTATCATCTCCTTCATAAATTCTCTACAACTTCACCTAGACTTATTTAGTAGTTTTGAGACTTAGCACTTTGCCAAGTTCAAAATTATAAAGACCAATCAAGATAACATCCTTGCTTCTCTGTTATTCTCATAGTCCTTGAACTCATCATCACTTGTTGGACCATTATAAGGAATAATATATCCAATTTCAACTAGATTCTAGACTCCAAAACCTAGAGATAGAAGAAAGGTTCGATCCTAGCTTTCTTGTAAGCATAATTTATTCCATCTAACATATGAGCTTTGACACCCTTCTTGTGTGCCATCTGAATCTACCTCAAGCAGTTAAGCTTCTTCCAAGGAACCACAACTCTCATACCAATTTTTAGACACATAGGACAACTAAGAGGGGGGTGCATCAGTTGTACATTAAAATAATCAAACCCTCATTAATCCTTAAACCCTTATCAACTTTCAAATCCTTATCAGTAGAAAGTAAACATATGAAACAACAACACAATGCACAAGAGAACACTAGATTTATGTGGAAAACTCTAATTAAGGAAAAACCATGTTGAGGATTAGCTTAGATATATATATATATATGAGTAGCAACACTAAATATAATAGTCTCACTATCAGAAGTTCTCACTACCCAAAAGAGAAAAATGGCTCACTATTAAGGGCTCACTACACAAGGGACTCATTATCCGGAAGAAAGAAGAATAGAAGAATACTATTACAGAGAGATTCACTATCTTAGAGAAATAGGGAAATCCACCACTTCAAATCTACACCATCCACAACCTTCAACTAACTACATCCAACAACTTTAGGAACACTAAAAATGTAGACACCTTCTACTCACTACATCTAGTAGCCATAGACATTTAAGCTCACACTTAGATCACCATAGTTGATCATATTTGTATCATAAAACTTTCATATGTCCACCTCACACTTCTCCAACAATTAACCTTTCTTATATATTATTCATAACCTCAAAAACTTTCTCCATGTTAGCCACACTAAAATATATGCATTTCAAACATAAAACCATTAAATAGGCTAGCACCAAAGACTTCCACGATAGAAATAATTGAAGGAAAACCACACCAAGGGTTAATTAGGACCTCAATCTACACTAAAACACTTCACCACACTTCCAAAAACAAGAAACAACCTCCATAATAATGCTAGAACACCAAGTTGGCCAAACTTACTCTAACACTAACAAGTGACCACATACACACCTCTCTAGGTCCAAAAACACCATGCAAACCACAAAGAAACACTCCATAACATCCCAAAATTTTCTAGCATCATTAGAATATTCTTCAACATTGCTACAACCACTTGCAATAGAGAATACCACCATGATGTGAAACCAACAAGACTACCACAGGCATACAACTCTCTAACTAACCTTCCAGAGCACTTGAAAACTCATAATAATAAGGGAAGTTAGATACAAAAAATACTATCATGTTCCCAAATCCACATGATGAGAAATCACAATGCAGAGAAATGGGGAACAATTCCATTTCTCCTATACAACCTTCTACACATGAAACACATTGGAAAACAAATATTCCATTACTGGATGATCTAGAACCTAAAACTCTAGATATAGCACCTTTGAACACCTCTAATCATTACATCCAAACTACATGAGCATATCTTCAACTATGAATAAATGTGGAGCACAACACTGAGAACACCTCTATCATACTACACACTCTTTTATTCAAATTTTCTCAAAATCATTTGGAAACCAAGTGAACTATCTATATAAGAAACACCACAAACACCTACTCAATATGTCTACAACATTTGCAACACTTTCTCAATACCGTGCAAACACTTCTCAACATGACCACACCAAAGGTTGACATCAAATCATAACACTAATGACAACATAGTGCAACAATCTCCAAAAATCTCCCTAACCATACTAGAGGTTGACATAAATGTGACATCAAACCTCAACGCATCCACACCAAGGGTTGAAATTAGTGACAACACCAAAAATTATCCAACAAGTAGCTCCAAGAAGCTTTCTCTACATGTTTTTTCCCTTCTATGGTTTTCCACGTAAATTTGGTTTTATGATTACGTGCTTGTACTTTTGAATTACATTTTATACATTATCTATTTAAGACAATAATAATTTTTTATTAATAAAAATGAATTGGATAAATTTGTAGGATATACTAATTCACCCCCTCTCATTATATGATTGTGTTCTAACAAATATTTCCTAAAAATATTAGTGTAGCAAGTACACTAACATTTTAAGGGAGAAATATTATTTTGCATATTACAATTATTGAATAAAAATGGTCCTTTTTAGTGGTGATATTATACATCTTGTAAAGGTGTGGCCTTGTTTATGAAATAATGTCTTATTTAGTAGTTATATTATATAGATTTTCACTAAAGCGTGGTCTTCTAAATCTATGTTAGTACCCCCTTTGTGGTGGTATTAGGATTGGTACCCTATAAATTGTGAATTTTTAATGTCATGTTATGTCCCCTTTGTTGAACACTTGAAATCATCAGAGGGTGGGGGAATCAATATTCTTTGAAACCACTTAAACATTTAGACATTAATTTGAAACATCATATTAAATTTGTAGTAAGGAAAGAAATAATAAAAGTAATCATCAAAGAACATAACACATAAACACCAAATTTTTAGATGGATAACCCAAAAAGGGGAAAAACCACAATGAGGATTAGTTCATAATATATTATAACTGGTCATAACATATTATTGAATGGATCACTGCCTTTTCAACTCACTATCCAGAGAATAAGAGAAATAAAATAGAGGGGCGGCTCACTACCAAGATTTGAACTACTAATAATGCATCTACAATATGTAGGAGATATAGTTCCTGGAGAGCTCAAAATATTAAATCAACACACTACATACTACACCACTTCCACACTCCCCTCTACTTATAGTCACATCAAATTTACACTATATTCACACACTTCACATTATATTGCATACATCTCATATCTACAACACCAAAATCAACTTACATTTATATGTATTACACCCATAAAAACTTACTTGAACTATTAGGTTAGCCTAACTAGATGAAATGTGCAATACAATAAATTGTCGGATCAAGATTCAAACAAACACGCTTTGTGCAATAATTAAAAATTGTAAAGAATTAAAATAGGTCAAAGGGGACCTATATAATGTTGAAATGCACAAGACAACTGAGAGGGGGGGTGAATCAGTTCTATCAAAAATATTTACTTCTAACCTTAATCAATTGCACTTTAACTTAATCTATTATTAAGTGTAAACATGAAATGTAAATAATAGAAATTAAACACCAGAGACACTAGATTTACGTGGAAAACCCAATGAGGGAAAAACCATGGTGAGGATTAGATCACAATATAGTAATAATGCAATACCTGATACAAAGGCTAATTTCTTGAGGGTTCACTACCCAAATACAAAGTCTCACTGTCAAAAGGACTCACTATCCAAAAGGAGGCTCACTACATACAGAAAAAGAAAAGATAAATAAAGATCCGTCACAAAGGTTCCACACATTCGTAGCTTCATCAGAAGATTGTAGATACCATCAGCTCACTTCTTTTAGGAATCTAACACATCAAAGTACTATTGCCTCAATTTTCTCCTGCACACTCTACTTTTTGTACTTATTCACACAATTCTCTTTCTTGAATGATTCATCTTCAATTCACAACATCTTGATTTTATTTTATACCAACTTCAACCCTAGAAACATTCTCCAAGGTCAGCTATACATTCTTCAAATTACAAATTCAAATTAGGTCAGCTACTTAACATTCATGTGGTGGATAAGAATGAGAGAGGACCAATTTAAAATTTAATTAGGACCCAAAAAAAATCTTGGATCAATCACATGCTTCCTTAATTTGATGCAAAATCTTAATGTAATGTGTATACACCAAGTTGGCCAAACCTAATGAAAACACCAATGATCTTTGAAGTATGTGCATATCCAAAAATATGAATACACGTGGATCACTCAAAACGCTTCAAAAAACATTTTACCATCTCCAAGAAACTTTTAGGTACATCCAAAACAACTGCAACAACCTTCATTCAAAGAATATTCTTCAATAGTCTAGCTGGACCAACCAACAACACCTAGGAGCTCTAGAGTGCCAAATACCAACCACATTTTTCAAAACACATAAACCATCAAAATGAATCATCTCCTAGATTTGCAAGATCTGAAACCAAAAGCCAAAAGACTGCAGAGCAAAAACATTTCTCCCAGTCCACAGATAGATAGTTCTGCCAAACCAGTTCACACATCGGTGAACACATCTTTCACTCTCCATTAAACTAGAAGCTAAAACTTAGGATATATTATTCATTGAATCTCATGAGCACAACTACATATCCACATAGGCATAGGATCAAAACAAAAAAAATGCAAAGCACAATACTGGAGGACATTCAGAATACACACTCACACTGCATTCATTATTTCTCAGTTTTTTTTCAAAATCACTTGAGAAAACACAACTACAACTTCATAAATATAGCTCCATGTACTCAAAGAACTTCTACAATATCTCAACAATCAACAATACAAGTACCATCTACAACCAAACTAAATTGTGTTGACATCAATGAAAACATTAATGACAACACCACCAAACACATCCATACTTGCAACATATAACTCCCATAACTCTAATCAATACTTCTTTTATCTCTGCATGTCCATAAAGTTCATTAGGTCGACACCATTGGTGAAGTAATATATCCAAAAACTAACACTAGGACCTCAAAAACTGATGCAGGAGCATCCAATGGTGTAAGGGAAATCCTACATCACCCAAAAATATCTTACTTGCATTTAGCTTTTTGTAGATGTTTTTGCATTTTTGGATACCCTTTTCGTCGAAGAAGAATTCCCAACTTTCAGAACTGCTTTTCTACTTTTTTTTTGCTAAACTGTTATTTTTAGCAAGTGTGAATTTGAAGGTGTGAGGAGACACAAATTTAAGGGAAGATTTAGGACAGAAAAATAAACACTTTGGTGAAAGAATCAGGCTAATATCTTTCCCGGTTCAAAAGTTATTCAAGTTTTATTTTTTGCGTTTTGCCCTATAAAATCTTCGAAGCTAATTTTGAGGTACTTAAAGGCTCCAGATGGGCCTGAAAAATTGGCAAAAAAGGAAAGTGGTTAGCCTTTACTTCATTTTTCACAAGAGCTTTCCGAAAAGGTATTATGATTGAAGATCTGACGGTCAGATCTTAAGTTAGGGCTTCTAAAAGTTGTTGCATAATTAGAATGTTTTTTTGGCTCCAAACAGAGAATGGGGCTATTTATAGGATAGTTTATGATTTGTTTGGGTAGTTTTTGGGGAAAGAAGATCGCATGTTGTGAAAGGTGGAATTTCTGTAGTTTTCTGTAATTTGCATGTATTGTAGAACTCAAGGATTTTTGATCCTCTGCCTTTAAGAATTTCATTATTCTAAATATAATAATATTCTCTAGTTTTATGTGTGGATTTTTGTGACTCTGGTTGGCACCCTCATCAAAAAAGATTGCCACTTGAATCGTATATGCTACTAACACTTGTAAACACTCCCACAAAATCATATAACAAAATATTATTTTGTGGTGGAATACAAACCATTCCAAACATGTACTATGTACTGGTAACACTGTTGTTGGTAGACCCGATACACTGTCATTATTATCTTTGATACCAAAATACATAAAGATATGAAAATTTGGATTTGGATTCCTTTGACATACACCAAAATTATTCAAGGAACTAGAGCAATCCAGACTTAAAAAATAATACTTTGTACACTGAAAAATTGTATTATGTGACAACCAAATATTCAACACATATTATGCATTGAATCAAAACTCTTGCACCTATATGATGGATTACTATCACCATACTCACTCATTCTTGACCAATAAACTATACCTCAATTTAAACTTTAGATTTGATATCAATTTGTGTTGACATCAATGACAACACTATATTTGATCACGCTCATGTTGCCAACAACCATATCAATGATCAACAATTTCCTCAAACTTCTAACAATCTCCCCCATTTTCATTGATGGAAACATGCACAAACTATTCTTTCCCTTTGAAGTTAAGGGAAAAGGCACACTATACAAGCATACATACTTAATCTCTCCATCAACCATCTTTCTCTCTCTTTGATACGTACATGATTAAATTACATTATCAATCACTTCTAATTTTCTCCTCCTAATTGATATATACATATATGCATGAAAGTAACAAACTTATTCAAAAATCAAGCCAACTCCCCCTAACAATCCTATTAATCAAAATTATTCAAAAAAAATCACTATTATACTTATCTGATACCTTTTGCATATATACACTAAAATCTGAAATTGCATAAAAAAAATAAAAATATGCACAATCAGTTGGAAGAGGTGTATTGTTAGACTCAAGGGAACACTGAGAGCAAGTGAATCAGCTGCAAATCTAAAATTTATTAATCTAATAATTAAACCATTTCAACATTAAACCAAAGGAAGATGCAAACACACAAAGTAATCATCCAAAACACCATAACACAAGGATTTTTACATGGAAACCCTGTTAGGGGAAAACACATGGTGGAGGTTAATCCACAATTTGAGTACTCAAATATAAGGTTTTACAAAGGAGAATGCACTTGCATTCAGGCGCATTTCTTAGAGCTCACTGCTCAATATAAAGGCTCACTACCTTAAAAAAGTTTAGATTAAAAACATCTGAAGGGTTGAACTGAATTAGTAGCATCTACTTATGCCAAGTTAGAGTTCTAGTTAGGCTCATGGATCATATTCTGGACCTTTTGTTTGATTCTACTCTTTTCTCTACTCTTCTCTGCAATATCCATGCACAGATGAATTTAGACCACTATCCTACTGAATTTTGCACTAATCACTCATATACTTCGCATACTACACATTCACATATATAAAAATGATACTACTGATCTTATATATATATCCACTATCAAGGATTTGATCATTCATATGTCGACTTACATAAAATATAAAATAATTTTCAACTATCAGCTAAATCCACCACTAATTTTTTATGTGTATCATCCAAAGTTAGTTAAGACATAGAGATGACCCAAATAAACATATTTGAACACAAAAACATTTAACAAATTTCTTCTTAGATATTCACAACTACTATATTCTACAAGTCGTCCTTCTAGCATAGATAACCCAAAAGATCAATGCATCAGATCTCCTAGATCGTACACTAGTGAATGCACATCAATATACTTCTCAAATAAGGTAATAAAAACATCATAAAACCTTCCTCTAAGATCCACAACTCAAAATAATAGTCCGGTGAGGTATTTAGATCGACATCTTTTCCTTTCACCAGATGCCTTGTTCCTCATTCTATTCTGTCGGTATGAGCCAATACTAGACTATAGACCGGATAAGTGACTTTAGGTTGCCATCAATGACAACACTAGAAGCCATATGCCAACAATATCCCCCTTTGGCATTGATGGCAACACTTAGTGAAAAATGACTAAGTGTCAAAAATCAATATGAGGACGCTGCCAAAGTCTAAATTCCAAAATATAGCTCCCCCTTAGATTGATGAGGCATTTTTCACTGCTCTCTTCCCCTTTGATATCAATGACAAAGATATGCCAAAAATTGACAAAACATGTGTTGCTTTCTCTCCATCTTTTTCAAATATAACCAAAACTTCAGAACTAATTCAAAACTTTGAAAAAAAGAACAACTGTTACTTAGAAAATTATCTTGTGATTCTCTTTCATCTAGAATGGAAGGAATTTCTTCCAAGCATCTATTGCAATCCCAATGATTATAATCATGTTGTTATTCTTAGATGTACTATTGAAAATCTTAGTGAGGGATTCTGGAATTGTGATCACATCCTCTAATTTTTCACCTTTCCTTAGTATCTCAACCATCTTCTCCAATTTGCATTCAGTTAGGTCCTTCACTTTCCAAAAAGTCTCCACAAGTGTGTTTTTAGTGAACTAAAATTTTGTGTGCTTAGACTATAGTTCTTGAATTATTTAATTGATTGTACCATCTTGATCCTGAAACATATCAAAAATTTTCCAATCCCATTCAACTATGTTTCAATCTGCTTCAATTTCTCTTTGTATTTTCCAACTGTATGAGGCCAACAGATGCAATAGTTATAGATGTTATTAGCTGCACTTATGCATTGCCTCAACTCATTCATTTTATTTTTCAATTTGGTAAGTGATAGCCTGAACTACCCCTTCAAATGTGAGATAACTTCACCTTCTTTGTCTTAAGTTTTAGAATTCACTATTTCTTTTATACATTCAATCATTTCTTCAAGTAAGATGTTCTGCAAATTCTCCAATTTGATCTGATTGTGCACAATATGAGCACTTAGAACACTTAGAATCATATCCTGATCATATGAGAGTCTGATGGACCATAATTTGGAAATTTTCTACATTCCACCTTCCTTGTGAATAAGTTGTTGTAGCTTCTCCTTTGTCAGGTCATCTTCTTGTTCACTTGCTTCTAACATTTCCTTTTCTTGTTCTAATTTGACTAATTCTGGTTCATTTCCATGTAGATCCTCAATTTCTTCATTGGATTCTTCATTTGGTATGTCCACAATTTCTTATTCCTTTTGTTTATCAACTGTACACCAAATTATATGGAAATTCCAAAAACAACTGAAATACCTGATGTGTTTCGAGATTCGCCATCAAAATAACTTCACTTCTTCAAAATTTTGCTACCGACTATTCTCCTTCTTCTCTTCTTTGATGAAAAGTGAAAATTGAGAGTTTCAACTTGTCTTTTATAGTTCACACGCTTGTAATAAATGATTTTTCCCTAGGTTTCTCAGATACTCTATTTTCTCAGATAGTGAGAGAAAAATTCTTTCACAGACCTATGATTTCTTGGAATTTCTAGTGAATGTTTTCCAAAACCTTTGCATATCATCGATACACCTTTTTGATTATCCTTCGCATTTCGGTACCAACTATGGATAGGGGAAAAAGGACTTTCTTTGAAAAACTCCCCCTGGGCCAGTGGCCTAAGATCATTTTTCAAAGGAATTACCGGAAGCAGGTTCTAGTGCAGAGCCATTTCCAACATTAGATTCGTACTTCCTTACCCATGTCTTCTTCATCTGATCTCTTATTTCATCCACAATCATTTTCCCTTTTTATTTATCATTTTTCTATGTATTTCTACCTTTTTATACTGAACATATTTTACCCACATTTTTGTTTCTACAAAATCTTGCAATGTGACCATATCTATTGCAATTGTAACACACAGTAGTTCCTTGTCTAGACCAATCATTCCATTGATTTATTCTTGATCTAAATTTATTAGCAATATTTCCAATACTTCCACAGGTATAACATTCAACATTCCTTCTATTGATAGAGTATTTTGACACAATTCTACATTCAATTGATTTATGACCAAAATCCTTGCAATTGAAAAACTGACTAGAGAATGATGGATTACTTGATTTCATTTTACTTATATGCTAAGCAGCCATATGAACAAATTTATTGCAAGCATAACAATATCCATTAAACTTTTGCGCATTAGGTTGTCTTACCGGATACCTTCCATCTTTGTTCATCTGATTTTCTTGCCTAGAATTTCTTTGTCCAGATCTGAAACTTTCTCCTTTCTCATATCCAAGACATACCTTGTCTTTATCATTGTTTTTTCCTTAATTCATCTCATCAATATTAAAAAAGTTGATCTTAAACTTCTCCTTATATTCATTTGCAGTAGAAAGTTCATCCCTAAAAATAATAAGCTATTTTTCAAGCTCTTATTCATTATTTCTGGATTTTTGCAATTCAATTTCTAAATGAATGAACTCTCCATTTTCTCTTTTCCATTCATCGGATCTTTCTTCTAGGGATTGGGAAAGACTCTCCTCATTCTTCTTCCTTTCTTCAATTTCGTTAGTTAGCCTCATCACCATAGATTCCATCTCATTCTTTAGGGTAGCATTATTTTTGGCAAACTTTTCACATTCTTCAACTATCTCCTTCAAGGTTTGATTCAGGTGAGCATCAACCATGTTTTTGCTTCTTTCTACTTAATTTGATCATAGATATCTTTCCTCTTTTCCCTGTATTTAACAATATGATATTTCAATGTTAGAATGAATTTCTCAACATCCCTCAAATTTTCTTTCAATTCTCGAACTTCGTCTTTCGACTGATCAAGGTAATTAAATGCCACCAAAATTTGTTGTTGAAGACTACTAGAGTCCATTATATTCCAAGATCCACCTCAAGATTCTAAACTTCTTCTGAGGAACCAAACACTCTGATACCAATTGTTGGACTCAAGGGAACACTCAGAGGGGGGGTGAATCAGCGCTCTGCAAATCTAGGCTTTATTAATCTGATAATTAAACCATTTCAACATTAAACCAAAGGAAGATGAAAAAAAACAAAGTAATCATCCACAACACTATAACACAAGGATTTTTATGTGGAAATCTTGTTAGGGGAAAAACCATGGTGGAGGTTAATCCACAATTTGAGTACTCAAATATAAGGTTTTACAAAAGAGAATGCACTTGCATTCAGGCACACTACCTAGAGCTCACTACTCAATATAAAGGCTTATTACCTTACAAATGTTCATATTAAAACCATCTAAAGGTTTGAACTGAATTAGTAGCATATGTAACATAGACTAAAAATCTGGAAATAAGATAATCTGCAACTAGAATAAACGATGTTAATCCTAATCTAAATCAATATTAATCTAAATCAAACAACAAAGAATGAATAAGTAAACATAATTAAATAAACTAATTAATGGAAAGCTCTGATCGAATATGCGTTCACCCCTTCGAATTATCCTGATTGCTCTTCTCCATTTTTCCTTTTCAGTATTCTTGCCCTCAGATTTTTGTGTTTGAATGCAAGCATAACTTCGTCGAATGTCTAAGAAAAATATCGAAGATAAGTTTCTTCTCAAAAGTGTATGATTTCGGGAGGAGGAATAATGATAATGACAGGCCATTTTATAGATTTTGGGTTTTCAAATGATTGGCTCAGATTGAAAGGGAGATCGATGGATGAGATTGATGAATTCCATGCGATGTGAGTTTTGTCTCAGATAGAACGTGAGTTAGAACATGAGTCAAAAAAGACTGCAAGATAAAGACTAAGTTAGAACATGAGTTAAGAATCTTCAAAAATAGAAATAGAATTTATGTCAAAGACAAAGTTAGAAATTGAAGAATAATGCATTTGAATGCAAACAGGAGTTAGAACTAGTTAATCGACTAGTTGTGACGGAGAGTCTTCTCATAGAGATAATTAGGTGTTGAATTTAGAGATAACTGGAGAACTAAAAATAGATCTTGAGTTAGAAGGTGAGTGAATGACTTAGATAACTAATTGATAAAAGAATGTGACATAAATTATTTAAATATGAATTAAATGTTAATTTAATTCAACATTCGAAAATGAATTGAATTTAATTAAATAAATAAAGATAATTTATTTAATTTGACTGTTGAAAAGGATAAATTGAATAATTAAATAATAAATATTTAATTGAGAAGAAGTATGATAAAAGGGGTAATTAAATAATAAATATTCAATTAAGAAGGAAGAATTAGTTAGTTAACAACATAATTAAATAATATGATGTATTTAATTAATCAAGTTGAATAAATGAATTAATGAATTAGTGAATTAATTAAAAAGGGGTATTTAATTAATAGAGGAAATATGTGTTAGAAAGGGTAATTAAATAATTAACATTATTTAATCAAGACCATGGACTATAGAAAATTATGTCGAATATGTACTCGTAGGCCTAGACCAATTTTCGGTGTCTATAGTTTTCCCCTCTTTGATACAATGTTGTTATGGCGTTGTGTCAAAGAAAATATGCCCCAATCATGCCCCAGCATGAAATAGGTTAGGGTATGCCCCCTCAGGAAAATTGACAATTTTTGAAAAATTTCATAAAAATTAGGAAATGTTCCCGATAAGTCAATTTGATAATCATAAATGCTATGGAGTTGACGGAATTGAAATTGGAAGTGATACGGATGTGTACGAGTCATTTGAAGTTGAAAGGCGAAGTGGCCAATAGACTTGGTCTGAAGAAATGCCACCCAAACCCTAGCTATAAATAGGAATTAGGTTGAAAACTAATTCATTTGCACCCAGAGGAGTTTGGAAAATTGATAATTTTCTCTGACTAGTGGACAAAGATGGCACCCATTCCATACACTATGCATCAAGGATATCGGATCCGGACCTTCAGGCGACCAGCCGACATAGGACCATCGGTATGTACATGAGAATGAACCCTTGAAATTTATTTTTGCACGTATTTCTAGGTCTTTAAAAGTTAAGTAGCATATGCGGTCCGTCATGAATGACGCATATGTCATCGTATTCGCTGCATTTGACTGCGAAACGACGCATGTGCTAAAACACGCCTAGGCTAGATTAGGCATTTTAGGGTATAAACACATTTGAATTATAATGTACTGCATATGTATATATGCAACACATATGCATTAGGATTAGACACATGTGGGGTAGTGAACCGCATGTGCATTAGTGAAACACATATGTAGCATGTAGATAGGCTATAGAAAATGCACCGCATTTGGTTTATTTCACCACATTTGGTTTATTTCACTGCATTTCCAGTAGGTAGAAATAGGTGTAGGAAATGTACGATGCATATGTAATATGCAATGCAAATGAGGTGTTGGGCAACGCATTTGTGAAAGTGAGCCGCATTTGGCTGGTAAAATTTTCCGAAATTTTTTTCTAAGAAAAACTTGAAATTTTTTGACATCGTGGTTGAAATGTAGGTTGTATTAGATCCTATATATACGTGGGAGACGCGTCCTGACACATTTGATTTGAGAGATCATCTGACTAGTGAAGAGATACGACTTCTATGGAGACTTGGTCTACATCACTATCTTTTGATGCCCACTATTCGGGCGAACAGGGGGATGCTTATGGCATTGTGCGAGCGATGGCACTCAGAGACATCTTCATTTCATTTTCTAACTGGGGAGGCGACTCTCACATTGGAGGATGTGTATAGGATACTAAGACTACCAATTAGAGGAGAGTAGGTGATGTACAATACCCAGCATGGATTGACCGAGCTAGCGAGATTTTATTAGGTGGACGATATCAGTAGGCTTGACATTGAGCATTATGAGATTAGATCGCCAGTGTTGGTGGATAGATACAATATGATTGACTACATATTATGTACACTGATAGGGGGGATAGTTCTACCAAATTGATGGGGTCATGGTTTTTCAGTTGGAAGGGGTGAGATGTTGGTCGATATGTGGGAGAGAGAGACTATGTATGCTTGGGGTCCATGTCTATTAGGGATGTTATATTTCCACTTACACAATATTGCATATAGAGATGCTCAGTCACTAAGTTGTGGGACCACTCTGCTGATGGTTTGGGCTTGGGAGAGGATAGTTGTATTTCATCCTCCAATTACTGTAGAGTGACGGGAGAGATCTCCGTATGTGTTTCAGTACATAGGAAACATCACTCAAAGCCATGTGGGAGACACTAGATTTTGGAGACATGCACTGGACATTCTAGATCAGTTCATGTGGAAACCATACATGGATTGTGAGGAGTGGTCAGATGAGGATAGACATTTGGTGTTTTGCAGACAGACACAATATCTGATTGGGAGGACTTTTTTGAGTGTGCACATCATTGAGAGACTCTTACCAGATAGAGTTTTGCGACAGTTTGGTGAGGTTCAGGATGAGCCGCGGCGTAGAGTAGAGTTTGCTCATTCTTCTAGTTAGGTTCCATATTGGGGGGCCATGATTACTGTTACTACCACAGAGGCAGAGATACAGGCCTTACAACTAGTATAGTGGGGATGGAGAGATGGATCAGCAGACCTAGGGACTACAACTACATATGATGCATGGTGGGCAGAGCATCATCCTGTTCCTTACACAGATCTAGATCAGCTAACACCAGTGGAGAGATGAGGCATGTGACTAAGAGGATAGCGGAGAGGTGGAGATGCTAGAGTTGGTAGACTTGGAGGGAGAGGTGATGATGGTAGAGGTAGTAGGCGAGGATGGAGAGGACAGAGAGGGGGTCAGGTAGGTGGACTTTCACCTATCCGAGAGGCAGTGGTAGAGGATGTATCGATGTTGGACATTGGAAGTGGAGCTGATATACAGGGCGAAGATGAGCATGCTGCCAAGGAGGCAGTTGTAGAGGAGCATGCAGAGGTGGATATTGGAGGAGAGGATGCTACAGAGGATATGGAAATGGATATGGATATAGACCCTCTAGGTATTCTGGAAGGATATGGGGAGGATGATGTTGAGGAGGAGGCACTAATGAAGGAGCAAGAGAGAGAGCTCAGGGATCAGATTGTGGAGGGGAGACAGGAGGATGATGCTCCTAGGGATGGTGATAGGGAGGATTTGTAGGAGAGACTGAAACTGATGACAACAGATTTTGATGCTATGAGGATAGAGAGAGACAGTTCTCATGCAGAGTTGGATTTTCTGCGGATAGATAGAGACAGTGCCCATACTGAGAGAGAAAGTGCACTCATGGAGAGGGATGAGGCCATAGCTCAGAGACAGGAGATAGAGCAGAAGTTCACAGAGGTCAGATGCCTTTGTAGTGGGTCTGCATTTGATGGCATGGTACGGGAGTTAGTCAGATTAGTTGAGAGAGCTACCTATTATAGGGATGTATATGAGGCAGTGGTGCTAGTAGGGAGACGAGCTCCTAGCTTTTCTGAGGTTCACAGTCAGAGATCACAGGGCACGAGTCACACCAGGACATAGAGTATAGAGGGTGTGGTAGGACCATTGAGGGTAGGTCTATATGAGAGGCCTTCTGCCTCATAGAGAGCACCTTCAAGGATTTTCCCACCACCTTCACCATGTGACTGTAGTGGCAGTGGGACACGATGACAGTTGTTATACATGTAGACATTGTATTTTGGTCAGAGAGCCTGCGAGCTCATTTTTTACTTATGGATACACTCAGAAATTGTACTGTGACACATTATTTTGAGCGATATATATGATTTTGGTGGGTTCTATATGATATGCAGTTCTATTTTATTGATGATGCATTATTTCTACATGATTATGTTTCCTAGATGATTTATGTACATGTGTTATGAATGAATGTTTCTACATGTTATGAGTTATGCATTTTATGATGTTATGGATGTCTTATTTACTTATGATAATGGATGTAATGCTCTATATGATGTTATTTATGTGTGATGGTAATATGTACATGCAATTTTTACATTATGTATCTTATGATGATGAAATGCCTATTATGTCATGATTTCATATGTATGCAATGAAGATGTTAATGTTACTATCGATATGTTTGAAATACAATGCAACTATGTGAAATTCTTATTGAATGTATGCATATGCAAATGATCTAATGTTTTGTTGTGTCATAGGACTTTATTATTATGTCGAAGAAGAGAAATGTTAGCAAAAATGAATTCAGAATGTTAGTAAGAAATAACAAAGGTTGATTGATTGAGAAAAATATATAATCTTTGATATATTACCAAATATGCTATGCTTGCTTGTTATCATCATTTGGCGGGACATGACACAAATGGATAGTACACACTATGATATAAGATAGACCATAGTGTAAAAATTCATCCATCTGCGATAGACAAGGAGTGTCTTAACTCATACTAAGGACAAAATTGACCCAGTCATTTTGTCGAGACAAACCACAGACATCAGACAAATAAAAGACGGGTCATGAGACGTCATTGCTCCTCTAAATCCTTGATAGGACATCCTTGAGGAAACTAGTAACATGTATAAAAACCAATGTTTAAAAAGATAGTTGATAGACAACAGTCAAAGAAAAAGAGTCCTGAGACATCCTTGAGAAAGCTAGTAACCAGACTAAATTCACAAATTGATAAAAAGATAAGACAAAATAAGATATAAAGTCATAAAGCCAAATAAAAGTATTCGCCAAAACTTGATCTTGTAGGACTGTTTGATTGTTGATGTTTGACATAGCATAATGTGAGGGATGACACATGCCGCATAAGACGTTGAGTCTGGTTTCGACCTGGTGACTTCTGTATAAGGCATGACAAAGCTTGGTTTAAGAAAAACACATTCCGTATAAGACATTGGAGCCTAATGACGTTGATGTGACAAGAAGCATGAGACTATGACAATTTGATGGCATCTATTGACAAGAAAGACATATCTTGCTAAGAGATAGGTTGATCACTTCGACAATGTGTTTGATATTGACTTGATGATTTTGAGATGTTTTTCCTTATTGATGCATGACTTGTTTTGATTCCTTGACTAATAAAAATTGTGTGATAGTGATGGTGATAAAACCTATTAGAATGACCTAAGCTGATCATATGCAATGTGTGTGATAGTGAATATAAATGAACCCTATTGGACTAACCTAGTGTGGTCTCAGGAGCTCATCAATTGATTAGCCTTGCCTACGTTCTACACGCAGAGACCTCGTAGTTCGACACAACCAATGACTTTGAATGTACAAAGAGTCATGATTTAAATGTGTGTGATACATGAAAAACCAAGACTAGAAACCTAATGCCTTAGGGGCACATCGATTGATGGCCTTGCCTATGTCCTAGTCGTAGAGGCAACATAGTTTGACTATGACTGACTGAACATGACTAACTTGACTCTATTTTTGGTATTTTCTGACATGTTTTGATTTTTTTGTCTTTTATGAAGTTTTCTAATGTTTTGGGGATTTTTCAGGATATTTTTGATGGTGCAATGTTATGTACAAGGTGTCAGGGCACAGAACAAGGATTTTCCCCCAGTTGGGAATAAGACTTGCAAGATGGAGTGGGGAATGTGACAGAATGGATGTTAGATGTCAATCATTCCAAGCAATGGATAAGACAATCATTTATTATGAGTGATGGTGAAAAGGTCTGAATAGAATGATGGTAGACGAAAGAGCGAGCTTGACTACACATGGTGCCTATTTTCCAGGTTTCCACCATGGTACTTATCCATAGCGCCACCGAAGTGGTTTTCACTATTGGACGGATTTATTTCTCTTTACTTTTTTTATTTTCTCATTTATTTTTTTTAGTGTTACAAAGATGCCTGTTTGCCAGGTTTTCATCAAGGTAACCATTTTTTTGTATTTTCTACATTAAGACACAGATTCTCAAAAGCTAAGCATAGAACCTCTTTAGATGCAGGCTGTTGATAGGTGACAAAAGTGGCTCTCCTTCGGGAGTAGAGAGTTGGTATGCTCCTGATCCAAATGCTTCTATGACTATATAGGGCCCTAACCAGTTAGGTTCAAAATTACTTGGTTTTTCTTGTTCAGCTTGATTCTTAGGATTCTCCATTAAAACCAAGTCACCAATGTCAAAGTGTCTATTTAGAACTTTCCTATTGTAGCTACGATGAAGATGATTCTAATATGCTCGCAAATGGTCTAGTGCTTTCTATCTTCGTTCATCCAGTAATTCTAGCTCTTGTAACCTAGATACATGGTATTCTTCATCATCAATGTGACCCTTCACGGATACCCTTAGGGAAGGTATTTCAACCTCAATAGGTAAGATAGCTTTGGATCTGAATACTAGGAAATATGGAGTGGCACCAGTGGGAGTACGGATGCCTATGCGGTAAGCCCATAAGGCATGATTCAACTATAGGTGCCAGTCACGACCAACATCATTGAAAGTATTCTTCAAGATTCTAACAATGGTTTTATTAGATGCCTTGGCTTGGCCATTACCTTGTGGGTAATATGGGGTGGAGAAATGATGTTTGATATGGAACTCTTCACATAAATGGTGTACTTCTTGGTTCTTGAATGGGCAGCCATTATCTATGATTATGGATTGGGGTACACCATACTGACAACTTATATAGTTTAGGATAAACTTAGATATTTGCATGTCGGTGATGTAGGTCATGGGAATAGCTTCAATCCATTTGGTGAAGTATTCTGTGGTAGTTATGATGAATTTATGGCCATTGGATGATAGAGGGTGTATCTTACCGATGAGGTCAAGTCCCCATTGGGAAAAAGGCCATGGTGATGTAATCAAATGAAGCTCATGTGCTAGTGCTCTTATCAAATCTCCATGTATCTGACATTGTCTACATTTCTTTATAAAGATATATGAGTCTTTATCCATTGTAGGCCAATAATAACCTAGTCTCATAATCTTATGGGCTAAAGTAGGACCACTCAAATGAGATCCGCATATACCCTTGTGCACCGCTCGCAAGGTTGTTTGTACTTCCTCAACATTGAGACATCTCATTAGGGCATTATCTAAGGTACGTCTATACAGGGTTTCTCTGCTGATGGTGTACTTAGCTGACTTACGGATGAAGGTTCGGTGTTGGTTATTTGATAGGTCTAGAGGTAAGGTTTGGTCAGTGAGAAAGTTGAATATGTCTTTATACCAAGGGGATGTAGGACCAACAATGGTACACACCATCACAGTATCGGGGACATCATAGGCAGGGGCCAGCAATTGTTCAACCAGAAACTCAAACTTAGGCACATTACTCAAAATATCCAACAAGGAACCCACGGTTGCCATAGCATCTGCAACCCTATTCTGAATATGCGATATTTGTTGAAAGCTAATTTCATTGAAGTACTGCTTGAAACTATGATCCATATGCTTGTAAGGGGCAATCTTCTCATCCTTAGTCTCATAATCATCATTTAATTATCAGATTACTAGCTGAGAATCACTAAAAACATGTAGACTCTTAATCTTCCACTAAGCTACCATTTTTAATCCCGTCACTAAGGCTTCATACTTTGCTATGTTGTTGGTACAAGGGAAAGCAATCCTAAATGATTTAGGAATGGTATCACCTTGAGGTTTAACAAATCGGATACCTGCTCCTGAACCACGATTTGTATGTGACCCATCAAAGTATAATTTCCATTCGGTTTTAATGTCAATGTTGAAGAGAAATTCATCACGAAAATCAGCCACTAAAGGATGGTCTGCCTTCATAGGTGCATCAGCTAACTAATTTGCAATCACCTTCCCTTGTATAGCCTTCCTCTTGACATATTAGATGTCATACTTGCTAAGATTAATAACCCATTTAGCCAATCGGCCTGTTAATCTTGCCTTACTTAGGAGGTATTTGAGGGGATCAATCTTTGCAACCAACATTGTTTGGTGATTGAGCATATAGTGCCAAATCTTTTGGGTAGCAAAGAATACCACAAGATAGGCATGTTCTATGTTTCTGTAATTCAATTCATATCCCACTAAGGTACGACTAATGTAATAGACTGCTCTCTCATGACCTTGATCATCATTTTGTGCAAGAAGAGCCCCTAATTCTGACTGAGTTGCTGAAATGTATAGTATCAATGGTTTCCCATTGGTAGGTGGCATTAAGACTAGTGGAGTGAGAAAATAATCCTTGATTTGTTGGAAGGCTTCCTAACATTTAGGTGTCCACACAAAATGTACTCCTTTCTTGAGTAGATGTTGAAATGGGTGTATTTTATCTGCCAGTTGTACTATGAAATGCCCAATAGACTGTAATCTTCCCTGTAGTGTTCTAAGTTGACCAATGCTAACTGGAGGAGGCATTTCTATGATAGCTCTTACCTTCTCTGGATCTACTTCAATGCCTCTTCAGGAAATGATATACCCTAACAGTTTCCCTGATTTCACTCCAAAGACACACTTCTTCGGATTTAGTCTAACATTGTAATTCTCTAGCCTCTGGAATATCTTGTCTAGAACCTTCAAATGATCTTGCCTTGTTTTTGATTTAGATATAATGTCATCTAAATAATCTTCCATGAGAGTGTGTACAAATTCATGGAAAATCATAGTCATTGCCCGTTGATAGGTAGCTCCTGCGTTCTTAAGACCAAAAGGCATAACATTCCAATAGTATGTGCCCCATGGACACATGAAAGCTATCTTGTGTTGGTCTTCAACTGCTATTTTGATTTGGTTATATCCATAGAAACCATCCATGAGGGATAGCATCTCGTATCCTGCTGTAAGATCTACTATCATCTAGATGTTCAGCAAAGGGAATTCATCCTTAGGGCATGCCTTATTGATGTCTCTAAAGTCTGTGCAAATGAGGATGCCCCCAGTTGGTTTAGTCATTAGAACAAGATTTGATATCCAGTCTGCATAGTCTATCATCCTTATGAATCCTACATCCAAGAGTTTCTTAAGTTCTAATTTGACCAATAGAGCGATTTGTGGATGCATTTTCCTTAAATTCTATTTGACTAGCTTAATACCTAGTTGTAGTGGTAAATGGTGCAATATTAGGTCTGGATCTAGCCCAGGCATGTCAGCATATGACCATGCAAATTTTATCTATTTCTTTTTGAAGAAGTCCTTAAACTCAGGTTTTTTTGTCGTTGTTAAAGAAGCTGCAAAATATACCATCTGAGGATTCTCTTTTGTACCTATGTTGACTTCAACAAACTCTTCTACTAACACCGGTGACTTTTCTTGTTCAACGGGGAGAATATTTAAACCTCTATCCTTGGGTGCCTCTAAGAGGTTTTCACCCTCGAATACATCTTTTATTTTGACTGTTTCTTTGTCCAAAGGCACCTTTTGGTTTTCACCTAGGGACTCATCATTTTTCTTTTCATTGTCTTTTTTATTTTTATTCTCATTTTTGCGACTAGAGGTGTAAATAGACTCCCCAAAATATGCTTTTTCATCCAAGTCTATGGTAAAACCCACTTTATGATCCCCTCTGGGTATGCCTTCTCAGAGTCCCATGAACTCAGCAATTGCTTCGTCATTCTCAAATGTATCTATGATAGGTGTACCTTGTTGATCCCAGTCGATAAATTCAGGATATATAAAGGGTATGTCATCATTAGAGTTTTTAAAGGTAGCTACTGACAAGATGAGTATAGAATGGTTGACATGGTCACAGAAGTTTTGGACTAACTCCTTCTTGTTCTTCTTCCTAGGGGTAGATAAAATCTGTTGTGGGACTATTGTAAGGGTTGATTCGTCAGAAGATGGTTTTTTAGGTGCCCACAATGCATGATCAAGGGTTTTCCAATAATAGTTCTTTTGCCAATCTTCTTTGGAAAAGTGTTTCCTATGACGAGGACTAGATAGTTTTGGTATAGATTTTATCTTTAGGTCCAATTATCCAAATAGAGCATCTATGTTCATGGTACTGGTAGAGGAAAGGGAATCCCATTCACAATCGCTTGAGTCAGGGGATTCATTGTAAACTGGGGGAAGTGGTTCATGAGATATCTCGATGTCTACGCAAACACTCACTTCTTCTTGAAATGGCAACAAAGTACTAGGAAACCCAATTCTAAGTGGTTGAAACCCTAGCCCTAGGTATTTCGGTCATGGTGAGATAGTGATCGGTTCCGTCCTTCCATTTTTATGTAGTCCTAACCTACTGTGTCTATCATAGCCTTCATTTTGCATTATCTTAAAGCCTTTTCCATATTAGTCCTTAGCTATTAGAATAGACGGGGAGGAGTATGCATTATCTTATTGATACAACCAGGAGTTAATATCATCTTGATCCACAATTTCTTCACTTAACTCTCCCCATTTGGTCAATGTCATTGTAGGGGGAACACGAAATGTGACTATTGATTGTCTTCTATTTGCCATGGGTAAGCCATATTCCTTAGGTGGAACCAATTGACTGACACAGTATGATGCCTTTATGTAATATTCTCCACAACGCTTGTCTTGGATCTCAACCTTAGGAGTGGATGATGGTGGTTTAAATGAAATGGACTTAGTAAGATGTGATGGGTCAACGTATAGGGATAAAGTGGATGATGAAGCTTCTTGGTTAACTGGTACTTGTCGTTGTGGAATTTCCCTTAGGCTTGTACAATACTGAAAAGGATTTGGATCACCATTAATCATGATCTTTGTGCCATTATACAAGAAATAAAGACATTGGTTATATGTTGAAGGGACAACTTTCATTGTGTGTATCCAAGGTCTACCTAACAACAAATTGTATGAAAGGGTGAGATCCAAGACTTGGAAGCTGGTGTTCATGATTGCTGGGCCAATTCTGATAGGGAGTGTGAAAACTCCCTTGGATGATCTTTCCTCATCATCGTAAGCCTTGATGACTATACTCTTAGGGGTGTCTACACAGTCTTCGGAGAGTCCTAATGCCTTAACCAATTTTAGGGTACACAGGTTGAAACCTGCTCCGCCATCTACCAAGACTCGTCTGACTTTGGTTTGATGGACTAAGACTTCAAGATGTAAGGGGTCATTATGATTAGACTTTTCAATTAAGTAATCTTGTTGGGAAAATGTGGCATGATGCGAGTTGGTCAAATATCCCACCATTTCTTTGAAACGATTGACATCTAAGTCTGTAGGAATAGTCGTGTTTTGTAAAGATTTTTCAAGAATGGCTCAATGCTCAGGTGATAAAGTCAACAATTCCAATATAGATATTTGCATGGGGGTTTTACTCAATTGATCAAGGAGGTTGTACTTAGGCTTGAAAAATTGCGTAGGTGGCTCAAAGAAGGCCCTAGAATAGTTATCTTTGTTCTGCGTGTGTTTACATTACATTCTGGATGCTTCTTAATGATGATGGTATTGACATTTTCATTTGCGGCTTGGAGGTGATTTATGATTGTTCCTTTACCACAATCATACTTGGTATTGGTATAATTGGTTGATGGATTATTCTTGGTTCCCGAATTGGAGGCTTATCCTTTTGTGTGGTCATGTAACGGGTTCGTGAAGAACTTATGATCACTGTTCTTGGTATTTTTCTGCCCACCGACCTCTATGGTTCCATTTTCAACAAAGTCTTGTATAATATTCTTTAGTTGGCGACATTGTTGTAGGTTGTGTCCTTTCATTCGATGATAGTCACAAAAAGTGTTATCATCCCACCATGAAGGTTTGAACTGTCCAGGATCATACTCTGTTGGTTCCAAAGGTTTGATGAGATTATGTTTAATCAATTCTTTGAAAATCATCTCGATTGGTTGTCCTAAAGGTGTAAATTCACATGTAGGAAATCTCCTTTGTGGTCTTTGTTGTTGTGAATTTTGGACATAATTGGCTGTTTCATCTAGACTATTCATCATCTTGATTGGATTTGTAACCTCTAAGTGTGATAACTAGTCCCGTATGTATGTTTTTAGCATCAACAATGCCATCATTTGTAACATTTTTGTTTCTAGACCATAATTTGTTTCTATCGTTTGGTGCATTCTAATGTTGGGCAACTGGATTTCTCCCTGGTACCTTAATTTGTCCTTTGTCTATAAGGCATTTTTCAAGGATGATGCCCTTTTGTACCAAGTCTAGGAATGAAGTACAACAGTGTACCTTTAAGTCACTTCATAGTTTTGGGTTGATGTTTTCTAAGAATATCATGACCTTTTGCTTTTCTGGTATTTCAACTGGACATCTGCTAGCTAGATTCTCCATCTCTGGAAGAAAGTGGTGAAAGTTTCATCGTCTTCTTGTGTTGTGTGGCACAAGGTTGCTATTGTTACTTCATTGTCTATGTTAAAGAAATTTTTTTTGAAAAACTTCTCAGCTAATTCACCCCAGGATCGTATGCCATACGGTAATTTAGAAAACCATTCCAGTCCTATCCTGATAAGGGTTTGTTGAAATAGTCTCATCAAGTATGTGGGGTCATATGATATGTCCATGCATGCTGTTGAGAATTCTCTAATGTGTTCCAAAGGATTCTTCCTCCCATTATACTTAGGCAAAATTAGTATAATGTATCCATGGGGGAAAGGTGTCATATAAAGCACTTTGTCAAATGAACATGGACATAGGTCTTGTGTTGAGATAGTTCATTTTCCTGACATAGACATGTTGTCCATCTGTTGTTGAAGAGTTTTCATTTGGTTTTGAAGGACATCTACTTGTGTCAAGGACATGGTGTTTGCGTTGTTTGGATCAAAGTAGGTGTAGGTGTTCTGATATGCCATGTTTTGTGACGGGTTGTGATTTGGTGAGGGAATATATCCCGTTAGAATGTTATGATTTGGTATAGGAATATTTCCTATCTGAATGTTCTAATTTGGTATAGGAATACTTCCTATCAGAATGGTCTGATTTGGTATAGGAATATTTCCTTTCTAAATGGTCTTATTTGGTATAGGAATATTTCTGCCAACTTTGGATCTCTTACCAGTCCTGTTGGTGCCAAAGGGGTTGGAGGAAGTTTCCCCTACAGTAAATTGTAAACATTGTGTTATGTTGAAAGGGGCTGTGTTTACAATTGACGATGTTTGAGTTGGTATGTCAGTTGGAATTGCTGCAGTTATTTGGGGAATAGAAACACTTGATGTCACAGTTTGTGTTGGTTGAGTAGACTATGTTTTCAAAGTATGAATATCAAATCCTGCTGGTAGTGTGGCACCTTCTACTAGAAAATTTTCTAGATAGCGTTGGGAATCATTTGCCAAACACTCATCCATAAAGGATGCAAACTCAGAATCTTGTACAGCGGCGTCTATGTCTTCTAGATAAATTTGTCCATGTGTGTCTCTAGTGATGTGTTTTTCTAGCAAAGGTTTGTGTGGTCTTTCACTTCCTGATGGTTGATTTACGAATGGATTGATGAATTCATTGGGGTTTGACATTGCTTTATGTTTCTTTTGAGACCTTGTTTCGACCATGAAAAGTTGCTCAAAAAGGGGTAATGCAGACTATGTTTAAAAAAATTGGTATGTCCTATTTCTATGTTTTTGGATTATTTTGACAATAAATGATGTTGCTAAAATGATTTCTAAAAAGACGTATACTAAGATGACATATGATAGGACGAACAATATGCAAAATCTTGAGTAGAATATGACGATAATTGAGTCTAAGATGGGTATAACCTACCACCTATGGAATAAATGCATGCAATGATTTGTATTTGACCAAGGAATCTGATTGTAGGACAAGGACAGTTGACAAGGTGAATTCTCCAAACTAGACTATTGAGCTAAAAAGATCCACTAAATGGGACTAAAGTGACTAGGTTCAATGATTGTGAAAAATTAGAACATGAACGTTTCCAATGACGAGGAAAGTTATCTATTCTATGATATGCAATTTCCTAGGAAGTATCTATATGCATGCAACTTAGGATGACTATGAATAAGACGTTGACTATGACTAAGACGTATATGACACCTAATGATGCAAGGTTTTTGAGAAAAATTTATCAGTTTTTATCCAAGGTTGATCTTAAGAACTAGAAGAAAATAGTGACAGTGATGTTTTAGACTTAGTTTGCAGTTTTTGAAGTTTTTTGTTGACAGTCACATGCGGTTCACCTAATAGTTGCGGTTCAAATTTTGACAGATGTGGTTTATAATTGTGCATGTGGTGTTTTGACTAAAACCTCGTTTCAGACACTGACAGAGTTCATAATTTTTTTTAGATGTGGTTTCATTGATGATAGATGCGGTTTGAAATATGCATGCGGTTTTGTGACAGATGCGGTTTTTCCTATGAAAAATGCGGTTTTGCAATATGCATGTGGTTTTAAATATGGACTCTGTAAACCTTAATTTTTTGACAGACAATTGCGGCTTGAAAATTGATAGATGCGACTTGCATGTACACATGTGACTCAAATTTTGATAGTTGTGGCTCGTAATATCCAGACTATGAAAAATGAATTTTTTGACAAACACATGTAGCTTTTCCCCTAACAAATGCGACTTGCTAAGATGAATGCGGTGTTAAAACTGATAGTTTCTACTCACTTTTTGATAGTTGAAGTTTTCCCGAAAGTTTTTTTGACTGACATTGTTTGTTGATCAAGATTTTTGACGAATACAACAAAAAACAAACACAACAATCAATGTATTTTCAATTTGGGATGATAGAATTGTTAAGACTCGAAAACATTTACAACCTAGGCTTTTTGGACAATACTTGTTGAGTTCTTACTTGGATTTCTCTAGGTATGCATATTAATGGTGAATGACTAGTAGCTTGACCCCATTGGCTCCCCTTCACAACACTCACTTATATGAGGCAGCCAAGCTACTATACCCATGAAACTCCCATGGCATACATCTCATCTCCACACATAAACTATAAGAATGTAAGATGGCTTCACCGGGCCGACCTTGCTACGCCAAAAAGTAGGTAGGATTTTGGTAAATCTACAAAAAGGTGTTTAGTAAGGGCATTCCATTCATGGGACACTATCCAACTTTGGCAAGAGTCCATTTATGTCCATCTTGTCAGAATAGTGAGCATGATTTATGGGCTTTCTCCAGAAATCCATTTTTATATACCGGGTAGAAGTCGCTTGGCTTTAGCGTGTTACCGGTCTGAGTCATCTTGGAGTGATTACTTTTTCCCACCAAGACAGGCCCAAATTCTAGAGTCAGTAACCATTTCTCTTACATCGAGGATCGCATGGCTGCGCAAGGGGAGAGGATACTCAGATATACTGAATCATAAAGGGTGACAAATATGTGCAATGCACCAATCAAAGAAATCACTAGTTCTTTTTATTCCAAATGACAGTTATCTATCTACCAAATAGAAAGCTTGCTAAATAAATAAAGACAAAGGCATTAGGTCCTGCATGCAAATTGATTAGTAGTTCGTGTTTTTGGTGTCTTCGACTTTCGTCCTGCAAAAACTACGTTATTCCCTTTTAACACAGCTGAAACAAACATTAGCAAAAAAATGAAAAATCACACAAAAATTGATAAAAGAAAACGCAGATGAACAAAAGACAATAAAAAAGTTAAAAATATTTACTAGCCAAATATAGCTTTTGGAGCCACATATGTGGCATGGGTTTAAAAACGGATGCGGTTCATGTTTGACAGTCGATCACAAGTTGAATTTTTGATAGTCGGATGCGGTTCAAGGCGTCACAGATGTGATGCGGAATGGAATATGCATCACTTTTTTTAGAAGATGTGGATCGTAATACAAATGCATCGTTAATTCAAACAGATGCGATGCACCATACGAAAACCTACAAAAAAAGAAAAATGGAAAAACGAAAAGATGAAAAAATGTGCGAATTTGAAGCGTGATTCACGTCAGGTTCACCAAATGTAACATAGACTAAAAATATGGAAATAAGATAATCTAAAACTAGAATAAACGATGTTAATCCTAATCTAAATCAAACAACAAATAATGAATAAGTAAACATAATAAACTAAACTAATTAATGGAAAGCTCTCACCGAATATGCATTCACCCCTTCGAATTATCTTGATTACTCTTCTCCATTTTTCCTTTTCAGTATTCTTGCCCTCAAATTTATGTGTTTGAATGCAAGCATAAATTTGTCGAATGTCTAAGCAAAATATCGAAGATAAGTTTCTTCTCAAAAGTGTATGATTTTGGGAGGAGGAATAATGATAATGACAGGCCATTTTATAGATTTTGGGTTTTCAAATGATCGGCTTAGATTGAAAGAGAGATCAATGGATGAGATTGATGAATTCCATGCGATGTGAGTTCTGTCTCAAATAGAACGTGAGTTAGAACACGAGTTAAGAATCTTCGAAAATAGAAGAAATAGACTTTGTATGTCAAAGAAAAAGTTAGAACTTGAAGAATAATGCATTCAAATGCAAACAAGAGTTAGAACTAGTTAATCGACTAGTTGTGATGGAGAGTCTTCTCACAAAGATAATCAGGTCTTGAATCCAGAGATAACTAGAGAACTAAAAATAGATCTCGAGTCAAAAGGCGAGTGAATGACTTAGATAACTGATTGATAAAAGAATGTGACATAAATTATATAAATATGAATTAAATGTTAATTTAATTCAACATTCGAAAATGAATCGAATTTAATTAAATAAATAAAGATAATTTATTTAATTTGACTGTTGAAAAGGATAAATTGAATAATTAAATAATAAATATTTAGTTAAGAAGAAGAAGTATGATAAAAGGGGTAATTAAATAATAAATATTTAATTAAGAAGGAAAAATTAATTAGTTAGCAACATAATTAAATAATATGAAGTATTTAATTAATCAAATTGAATAAATGAATTAATCAATTAGTGAATTAATTAAAAAGGGGTATTTAATTAATAGAGGAAATATGTGTTAGAAAGGGTAATTAAATAATTAACATTATTTAATCAAGACCATGGACTATAGAAAATTATGTCAAATATGTACTCGCAGGCCTAGACCAATTTTTGATGTCTACAACATCTAATTATGCCAAGTTACAATTTCAGTTAGGCTAGTGGATCAGATTCTAGATCTTCTATCTGATTCTACTCTTCGCTCTGCTCTACTATTCTCTTCTCTACAATTCGTATCACAAATCCATACATAGATGAATTCGGACCACTATCCTACTAAATTTTGCACTACTCACTCATATACTTCACATAATTCACATTCACATATATAAAATGATACTACCGATCTCATATATATATTCACTATCAAGGATTTGATTATTCATATGTCGGCTTACATAAAACATAAAATAGTTTTCAACTATCAACTAAATCGACCACTAATTCTATATGTGTATCCTCTAAAGTTTGTTAAGACGTAGAGAGGACCCAAATAAACATATTCAAACACAAAAACATTTAACCAATTTCTTCTTAGATATCCACAACTACTATATTCGACAAGTCTACCTTCTAGCATAGATAACCAAAAATATCAATGCACCATATCTCCTAGATCATACACTAGTGAATGCGCATCAATATAATTCTCGAATAAGGTAATACAAACATGAAAAAACCTTCCTCTAAGATCCACAACTCAAAATAATAGTCCGGTGAGGTATTCAGATCAAAATCTTTTCCTTTAACTGGATGCCATGTTCTTCATTTTGTTCTGCCAGTATGAGCCAATACTAGACTATAAACTAGATGAGTGACTTTAGGTTGCCATCAATAAAAACACTACAAGCCATATGCCAACATGTATAATACTTGCAATTTAGCAAGGTGTGATTCCCAATCTTTCTTGGAAAAACCAAGCATGTGGCTCTGTGTCTCAAATTCCTTCATTAGTAGTACCGGGGATCAAATTCAACCTTATTTCCTTCTCCACATTAGTCATAACATCGAGTATGGATGTGAAAATGGAATTCACTTGGTCTCTGAGCTGTCTAAATTGCATTATGATCTCTTTTTTTTCTTGCAATTGGAAGAACTGTCCATGTGTAGATTCTTTATAGCTAATCTTGTAGTCCCATCTGCATCATTTTCTAGGTCATATGCATCAAATACCTTGTGAATCTGGGACTCAATGGATTCAATCTCATCCTTAATGTTCTTAGTGGAACTGGGCCACTTCAAGCAAAATTAAAACAACATTTTTGTTTCCTCAGCACAATTTTGAAACTCCTTAATATTTTTTTGCAACTTACCATGTGTAGTAGCACACTTGTCTTAGATATCTACCAATTTTTTCTCATTCACCTTCTTGTTCTCTTCCTTCTCCAGCTTCTCCTCTAAACTAGTAGAGTATTCTTTGAAAGAATTTAGGATCAATCTCAATTGTTGCACACTGGATAATGAATTGTCAACACAAGCACTAGGAAAGTTTTCTTGCAACACCTTCACAACCTCATCTATCAATTCAAAACTCTTCTAGTGAGTTTGCAAGATATCTTTTCTGGTAGAAGCATGGAATGCATCACCAAGCTACAATTTATGCAAGGGGGATATATTTTCCATATCAACCTTGCCTTGTTGCATTGGAATATAAAGAAATTGTGCTAAGACAACTAATTGAAATTGGAGCTACATACCCAATAGGCTCTTCAAGGAATCTCTAGAGGCTCCAGAGGACTCACCAGTTGTCTTAACATTCTCTTTATCCTTCTTTTCCTTGGCGTTTTCCTTATGACCTTTAAATTTTTTATCATTCTATTCTTTGTTAGTATTACCAGAATTATCCTCATTCTTCATTGCTTCTTCAACTAATTTTGCATTATCTTCTAGATGAGGCAAATCTTTAGTATTTTGTACCTAAGTTTTCTCTTAGTTGTCTTATACTTATTCTTCTTGCTCTATTATTTTTTCTATATGTGAAGGAGGTGTGTTATTTTTTTATTTTTTTTGTATCCTCCTTCTATGTTTTATTGTCTTTTTCTTCTCCAACAATACTCTCTTCCAGTAGAGGGGTATTATCAATGTTCACTTTTTTTTGTACATTTTCTTCCCCAACTGCATGCTCATGTCAAGCATCTTTTGGTACATTCACTTCAAGGATAGATACATCATCATGCAATTGTTCTTCACTATCCAAATACATTCCTAATTTCCTTCCCAAATTGGCAACCTTTTCCTCTGTCTCATCCCTTAGCTTCTCAATATTATCATTATCCCTACTCATCATGGTACTGACCCTCTATTTAGTCCAAAATTATTTTTTGTAAAATTGAGCTAATCTAGCTCTATCCTCATCTTTGAGAGAAAAACTAATCTTTTCCAAGAAAATATTCTCATTCTATCATCTTCGTCAAATTATTCCTACCTGCTTACATATAATACTCCTTTTAGGTCTTCGGGTAGTTAATCATTTTTTTCTTTTAAGCTAAAATCAAAAGAAACAATGAACCTTGCAATAGCTTCTTCAATAGTTGACTTGTTTTCATCATCTGCATCATGTTACAATACAACAGTCTCCTCAAGATTTCCATATTATTCTATGCTTCTCACTAAAGCTTCAAGCTTCATTAGACTATATTTCTATATTGGAAGGGTCATTCCTTTCTTCTTCTTCACCTTTATAGATTTCTCTACTTTACCACAATTTTCTTTCTTCTCCCCCACATGAATTTTGTATCCTTCTTTCTCTTTCTCCACCTTGACTTCATTATATGTATCTACAATATCAATCTTAGCCATCTTTTCACTTGTCTCTACCTAAGAGACAACTATTTTTCTCTTTCAAACCAAGTATGGCCCTTCTTCTTCCTCCAATTCATCTACATTTCATATAGTTATCTCTTCTTTCCTTTTCTTTCTTTCTCCTCTATTGAGAACTTTTTTGCTGTATCAGAGCACTCTTTTCTTTCACATGTATACTTTTTTATTTTTCTTGAGTATTGGTTGACTCTTTCCTTTTAGCAACAATAGTAGTTTTAGTATCAGAGGACTTAGGTGTAACTGGAGAGGGGGTAGTTGTTCTACCTAATCTTCTTATGTTGGGGTCACCTCCCAAAGGACCAAATGTGCTTTTAGCTTTCTCCAAAACATCCTTAGGTATGCCCATCACCTCCACAACCTATGTTTTCATCTTTTCTATAGCCTTATTGATCTCTTTTTCTTTCTACTCCATGTGTACTTCATAATATTTTTCTTCATAAGTGTTATATCTTCCTTTCTTTGGGTCTCTAGACATGCTAAGCACGTGATCTGCAAAACTAACAATTACCTCTTCCATAACCTCATATCCCATTTTTGGGATCCATACTATTCTAGGCTCAAAAGCCTCCATTATGCAAAAATCCTTATCATGAAGATAATGTCACTTTTGTATTTATCTAACACTCTTTGGAATCCTTTCTCTAGCTTGCATACTCTCTTGGAAATTTTTGAAGAATCCCCATAATGCTTTCTTTTGAGTTTTTCTAGAACCTAATCTCATCAAGTGGTCTCTGATTTGAATACTCATTGGTATTTCCTTCAACCATATAATATTCTTGGTTCTAGGGACCTCAAGTAGAAAGTAAAACAAAAAACAAATGATCAAAGATCCAAATCAGAAGGCATATTGGGAGTCCTTGGTCTTCTGTGTGTTTTCTAACAATTGTAGCCTTATAAATTCACATAGGTCATAATCCATTCCTTTCTTCACCATCTCATGTGATGTATTGATTGCAGTGACTGACACAAAGTTCTTTATGTTTGTGAAGAATATCTTGTACCATATCATCATTGATGCATATTTTATTGCAAGGCCTTTAATTTCCTTAATTGTTAGAGCTCTCTTGTCATATTTTGAACTTGTTAAATTCATGGCCACTTTATTTTTCACTGATTTGAGTGTCAAAAATGGTCCTTCAAAACATTTTGAATAAGCTTACTTCCACCAATTCTAGACCTGCGTGTATTAGGCCTATGCCCAAATCTATTGTACGCATAAAAATAGCCATTGAAATATTGAAACCTCATGCCATTATTATAAGAATTCATTATCTAGTTTAGGCATTAACTAGCCTTATGACCAAATCTATTACATGTAAAGCATTGACTAGGAAAATATTGAGCATTTTAATTCATTTTTATTCTACATTCTTTAGCTCTATATCCAAATACATTGCAAGAATAGTAGTAAACATTAAAAGATGAGTACCTTTATGCATTTGGGTGTCTAAGAGGTAGTCTTTTGGAGTCTTTCCTCTTATTTCAGGTCTGCTTTCCATTGTTCTTCTTGTCCTCAATATTATTTTTTTCATTGTTCTTCTTTTTAGTACTTGGTGTTTGATTTTATTTTGAACTTTCTCCCTTTTCAAACCCTAATCCTTCTTTGTCTTTAGAATTCTTTTTATTTACAATTATTTCATCTAGTATTGTAGAGATCTTGATTTTTTCTTCTTGATTCTTGGCTTTATCCAAATCTGATCTTAAAGTCACAACCTCTTCTTTAATTTTTGAAAATTCTATAAATTTTCTTTTTAATTTGTCATTCAAGAATTATTCAACTATTTTTCCTTCTTCAACTTGCACTTTTAGATTAGTGATTGTCTCATTTGATTGATTCAACTACTAATTAACCTCCTTATGTCTTTCTTTGAACTTCTTGATCCACTCCTTCAATTTCCTAATGCATTCATCTACTTCCTCGACATTTTATTTCAAATCTCTACTATCACTTTCAGTTCTTTCTAGATCTTCAAGGGCTAATCTAATTTCTTCCTTCATATCAACCATGCAATCTTTCAAGTAGTGAATCCTACTGTAAGTGTGAATAAGGTGTAAAGCAATAAAACAATTCTTAATGAAACATTGCATCAAATATCAAGCTAATAACCAATTGAAAGCGTCTCATTGTCTCCTATCTTTAAAGATTTATTAAGCTAAGTGCTCTTAGATTTAAATAACACTATAACTATTAAAATGATAATCTAAAGAACGGAGTGATGTTGATGCAATGATATAGAACTAAATGTGATAATACTATATGGTAAAAGAAACTAAATTAGCATGGATTGACATGGAAACTGATAAAAAAAGCTACAGGAGGCAGCCATGATATGAAAGCTTGAATGCTAGATGCTTGGATGTTGGATGCTGGATGCTTGATGCTTGAATTCCTGCAGAGTAAGAGTGCATAAGTTAGATTATCTGGATCCTTTTCTTGGTTCAATGAGGCTTTATTTATAGATTTCTTGGCTGTAGAAATGCATAGGGATGGCAAAGAGAGGCTTGGATTCAATCTGGAGGATTGAATGGTGAAAGATGGAGGAGATTGAGAGAATTCTGGAGATTGTCTCTACCCATGAAAACACCAGGAAAGAGAAGAGGAAACATTGATGGAGGAAGATTGAGAGAAGAATTTGGAATTTGTCTCCAATTTGTCACCAAAACTTCCCGTGAAGTTTCAATCAATTAATTTGACATGATTTTAGACATAAATTAGACATAGGATATCTAATTTGATTTTGAGGAAATATAGAGGAATATTCCTTATGCCTTTATTTAAATATTTTTGATTTATTTAAATTAGCAAAAGAGGGATAAATAATTTAATAAATAAACTATAGAAGTTGTTTATTAAATTAAACAGAAGAATATGGCAATTAATCAATAAAGAGTTTAATCTTTATTTAATTAATTTAAGATTGATGTGATACAATAAAATAGGGAAATGATAATTAAATCAAACAAAGTATTTAATTTTGTTTATTTAATTAAGATGAGATAATAGAAGAATTTAGAAGAATGAATGTGAATGTGAATGTGAACTATATAAATAAATATTTCTATTTATTTAAATAGTAGAGGAATTTAGGATAATCAATTAAATAATTTGTATTTAATTAATCGGATTCTCAAGACCATTTTTAGGTGTATACATTTTTCCCCTCTTCGAAGTGATGTGTTTACGCATTGCTTCGAAGAAATTTTTGCTGGTACTGCTCCTACTGTGAGGATCGATGATAAAAATTCAGTGTGCCCCAGACATGCCCTAGATATTGATTTTCAGATGATTGCCGATAATATGCCCCCTCGAGAGATAAATTAATTATTGATGATTTTTAAGATTTTTTGAATTTTCTTGATGATTTGATGAAGATTTGATGAAGAAATAATTTATCTCCCGACAATGATGAAGAAAATACAGCTTGTAGATGAATTTCAATTAATTCCATGGATAAAATTAATCAAAATATAATAAAATCCACAAAAATTCCCATTTCAAAAGTTATATAAAGTCCAAAAGGTCATTTTCAAAGTCATTTGCACCCTTTTGACTTTCAAACTTCAGTGAGAGAGACATTTCAGCCAACTGGAGCAAGATGCCAATCCCTTACCACACACACTATTTTGAGCGCATTCGACATCACCAGCGGCCAGCCGCATACGGACCTCCGGTATGTACCCATAATCCTCCTCGTTTTTTTGTGCAATTTTGTTTTTTATGCTTTTTAATGCTTTTATCATTTTTTACTTAGTTTAGCGCATCCAAGCCATGTTGTAGCACTTTGCACTCTGGTGTAGTGCTTCCATTATCTGTTTTAGCACTTTGAGATTTAGTGCTTGCATTATTTTCTCTAGCCCTTTCGTAGGATAATGTAGTGCTTTCATGATTTAGTGCTTAGGTAGTTAGAATTAGCGCATCGATGTCGGATTTTAGCACCTAGAATGTTTTAGCGCTTTGATTTGGTAAATTAGCGCATCTATGGTCTGTTATAGTGCTTTGATTAAAGCAGTTCTTTGAAAGACTGTTTTAGGGCATCGATGTGGTAAAACAACGCTTAGGATAAAGGAGCATTTTGGATGCCTATTATAGTGCATCAGATAAAATAGCACTTTGGGTGCCTATTTTAGTCCATCCCATTGATAAAGTAGCACTTTTGAGATTTGGTGCTTTAGATGCCTATTTTAGTGCATCCATGTCAAAATTGTAGATTTTGACTTAGTTAACTTTGATTTCGTCAATTCTGATCATGTCCATTCTTTGGATTGGTATGATTGATAATCCAAATTCTTGATGTTGGATTTTGATGATTAAATAAGAGTTACTTCTCATGATAGGCAAGAATAAATCCTATTTGTGATGATCCTCATGATAGGCGAAGAAGGATTCAATATCTGATAAACCTCATGATAGGCAAGATTTAGATAATGTTTGATGGACCTCATGATAGGTGAGGTTTGTTCATGAATTTTGATCAAAAATTCATACCAATTTTTTATTAGACTTGATAGTAGAATGACTCTTGATTTCTTGACATAGTGCATTGATTGTAGATTTTTCATGATGATAGAAGGATCTGGGTACTCTCCAGATGCGAGAGCGGTTTCCTTGGATGACTGATTTGATACCTCATCTGACAGCAGATGAGATTCAGGTCATAGGTCTATGTGGCCTAATGAGTTTACTTGACATGCCCCAGATTAGGATTAATCGGGGTCTCCTTACTGCTTTGGCTGAGAGGTGGCATAGTGACCATAACACCTTTCATTTACTTACTGGTGAGATGATGGTCACACCTGAGGATTTGTGGTGGATTCTGTGGATTTCATTCATGGGAAAGATTGTAGAATATGATTCTCATGAGGCTGGTGGGAGAGATTCTCTCCGTAGAGTGTTTTAGGATTAGTACATTGCAGGTCCGAGTGTCTGATGGAGGATGATTGTTGATGCATATGCTTCACTACCAGCAGTGCTTGCTGGATTCATTGGAGGTTTCCTTTGCCGTGATCACAGGTCAAAAGGATTCTCCGTGGGTTGGGGCCAGATCTTAGAGAACATGATCGTGCATGGTACGAGATATGCTTGGGGGATGTGTATGCTGGAACATCTCTACCATGACCTTCATTCAGTGGTATATTTGGGGTCATGGAGTTTATTAGCAAGGATGACCCTGTTATAGGTGTGGGCATGGGAGCAATTTTCCATTGCTCGACCTTTTCTAGTTATGGACAGACCACTAAGTAGACCATATGTTTTTTGATACAGAGGTCGACTTACCCAGGCTCAGATGGGTAAGTTGGAGCATTAGAGATGAGTTTTTGATGACACAAAGAGTGTCATCTAGCGGCCATATCTAGACTGAGTAGTGGGATGAGGATGATGTAGTGCTTGGTTACCTTTGTGATTCCATGTATCTGATTGGACAGACACCCTTTGTTTTGGAGAGATTTTTGCTATGGCGTGTATACAAGCAGTATGGCATCGTACAGTGTATGCCTCAGGGGGTAGCCCACTATGCCAAGTGACAGAGTGTTGTAGTGGATTGGGGGCCTCGTTTGTCATATGAGGCCATAGTAGAGGGATACAGGGCTCTAGCCATCAACTTGGGACATGCACAGAGACATTGCAGAGGCGGCAGTGACAGAGGAGTACACTACATTTTTGGATTTGACTCCACATCCTCGCATCACCATTCTTGATGAGCTAGCACTGTTACCCATAGAGGAGGATGCTACCGAGGGTTCTGCAGATAGTAGGAGTGATACTCCGTCAAGCAGTAGTACAGAGAGTGGTAGTGATGACAGTAGCAGTGGGGATGATAGTGATGGTGGTGGTGGAGGTGGTAGAGGGGTTCGACCAATTAGTGTTGGTCCTTCTTCTAGTAGGCCTCGCAAGAGGTGAGTAGTGGCAGTTCCATCAGTTGACCACCAGAGATAGATTCCAAGTCTCCAGAAATAGGTATAAATGTTGTAGGGATAGTTGGTACAGGCCCAAGGTTTGCTGGTTCAAACATAGACTCGAATGCAGGCCCAGGCTCAAGCCCATGCTCAGGCTTTAGCGTAGGTACAGGGATAGTTGGCTGCTGTTCAAACTCAGGTTGCCACATTGACAATCGAGTGAGATAGTGCCTGACAGATTTCTGAGAGGGCACAGGAGACAGCCAAGACCCTATAGAGAGTGGCTGATGGTTCCTCGGTGGCTGATTACATGAGAGAGGTTATGTGAGCTGGCCGAGAGGTAGAGTTCTACAGGGGGAGATATCATGATGCAGTGCCTGCTGATCGTAGAGTCAGGTATGACCTGTCGAGATCCAGTCAAACTCACACCCGAATAGTCAGGGAGGGTGTGACACAACCTCCTCGAGGAGATCCCAGAGATCCTGGTCCTTTCGAGGGTGGCGCTGGTACTAGTCCTGTTGGGCCCACATATTTTGGCAGTAGTAGATCATAGTTGCTATCTATGATTTCAATACATTCCTTTTGAGACATGATGTATACTACAATTTAGCTCATTTTTGATGATGTATCTTTATTTCAGACTTTATTGTATACTTGATATTGATGATATATATATGAGATGCAGTTGATTTGATCTTATGATGGTTGATAATTTCTATGTGATGGATGCATTTATTTTGTGATGATGTATAATGTGATTTTCTATATGAATGATTTTGATGAATGCATTTGTAGAATATATGATATATGGATGTATGATGTAATGTATGAAATTCTAAATAATGATAATAATGATGATGTATAGATAATATAATGATGATAATGTCAATGACTTGCATTTATTTTATGTTGATGATAATAATAATAAATGACATGACATAATGAATAGATGTATTTGATCAAATGATAATAATGTAATGTAATGATATGGATGAAAAATGATGTATTTATTTATGATTTGATGTAAAAAATAAAAATATGGTACGATAAATGCATAACTATTTGATGTGAAAATGCATGAATGATGAATTGATGAAAACTTAATGATGAGATGATGACTTCTATTTATTTTTTGATGATTTTTGGAATTATGTCAAGTCTACTCAGTCATGATTATAAAAAGGATAATTATTGATTGGAATCTATTATGCAACAAATACTTTACAGATAATGAATTTATTATGAATGCAATATAATTTTATCATGCAATTATATGCAAACCATTGTCATTTTAATAGTATTTTTGTGCATGGTATAATCATAGAGCTTTTATTGGATGTTGAAAGTGAGTACAAGCATTAATGGTATGTTAAACGAATGATGACCTAAGTACTACTTTCATGATTTTTGATATTGCAAGCGAACACAAGAATCTAGATGTAATTCAACCGAGATGACCTGAGCATTCATTGCGTAAACAGGTAGAGATTAATCATTTTAGTGTGTGAATTTTGGATGTCATCGGTGATACATTCCCTCGACAATTCACACATTTATATGATTAACTTACAGACAACAGACAATAAAAATATCATTCTTTTTCCTTGTTTCTCTAGTGCAATACATCATCGAGTTACTCCAAAGAAATGATAATCAAAAATACAATTTATCCATTTTTTACTTAGAGTGTTTCAATCATTATTCAGATTTAGATCATCCATCATGATTTTGTGATGTTTTTGGATTTTCTGATTTTGACAAAAGACCTAACCTACTAACTTATCCTAGGGGTCTCGGGGGCTGATCAAAGATTAGCCTTGCCTACGTTACACACGCAAAGACCACGTAGTTCGACTGACACAGACTTATTATTTTTGGATTTTTCTTTTCTAGACTGACTTTTTGACATGTTTTTGGATTTTCAATTTGATGTGGATGAAATGATGCCCTCCTGATGATGATTGATGTTGCACTTTGACCATTGTTTTTTTTTTCTTATCATATTGTTGTTCTCCCATATTGGTGAAATTGATGTTTTTGTGTTGCCCCTAGTGATATCCAAATGTTTCCCCCAAGCTTTGGAGTGAGACTTGACTATGTGAAATGATTTTGATATGGATGCAATGATGGCAAGACTAATGACATGATATGAAATGGTACTGCCAGATTATTGATCCCGATATGTATTAAAATATATGGGAAAGCTGATCTTTAGAATCACATATGACGCCAGTTTCTAGGTTTTCACCATATGTTTTGATTACACCCTTTTTCTTTGTATATTTTTCTCCTTTTTTTCTTTCTTTTTGTATTTTCTAATTTTGTATTTTGTATTTTTGTGTTGCCAAGATGCCTGTTTGCCAAGTTTTCATCAAGGAAACCATTTTTAGAAGTTTGACCTGTGCATTAGGAGATTCAAGTATAGAACTTTCTGAGATGGATATTGTTGATAAGTTCATCAAACAAGTCTCCTTCTGACGTTGATAGTTGATAAGCTCTTGGTCTAAATAATGATATGACAACAAAAGGACCAGGCCAATTACGCTCAAATTTCCCTTTCTTCTCCTTGTCATGCTAATTCCTAGGGTTCTCTTTTAGAACCAAATCACCAACCTTAAAGACCCTCAGTTTTACCCTGTGGTTGTAACTCCTTGACATTCTCTGTTGATAAGTCGTTAGATGATTAATAGCTTGTTGATGATGCTCATCCAACAACTCCAGTTCCTATAGCCTAGATACCCTATAGTCTTCATCTGAAATGATTCCTCTGAGTGATATATGAAGGGATGGAATCTCTACTTCGATGGGCAATATGGCTTCTGATCCATATACCAAGGGATATGGTGTAGCTCCTGTTGGTGTTCTAATACTTGTTCTGTAGGCCCATAATGCAGGATTGAGTTGAACATGCCAATCACGTCCAACATCGTTAACCGTCTTTTTGAGAATTTTTAGAATCATTTTGTTAGAGGCCTCTGCTTGGTGATTCCCTTGAGGATAGTATGGTGTTGAAAAATGATGTTGGATATGGAACTTTTCACATAGTTCCTGGACATCTTGATTCTTGAAAGGTCATCCATTATCAGTGATAATGGATTGAGGGATATCATATCGACAGATGATGAAATATAAGATGAAAGAGGAAATTTTCTTCCCAGTGATGGTTGTAAGAGGCACTGCTTCTATCCATTTTGTGAAATATTATGTAGTTGTGATAATGAAATTGTGTCCATTGGATGAAGAGGGATGTATCTTTCCTACCATATCCAGTCCCCATTGACAAAAGGGCCACGTTGATGTAAAGGGATGCATTTCTTGAGCTGGTGCATGAATTAGATTGATGTGAATCTGACACTTTTGAAATTTCTTAACAAATTGATGGGATTCTTTCTCCATGCATGGCCAATAATATCCCAAATGGAGGAGTTTCTTGGCTAGAGTTATCCCACTTGAATGAGTGCCAAAAATACCCTCGTGAACTTCTCATAGGGTTGTTTTAGATTCATCATCTCTAGACATCAGAGTAAGGTACTATCAAGACCTCGATGATAAATTATGTCTATGATTAAGATAGGTCGAGTAGATTGGCAGATAAAGTTTTGTTTTTGGTTCCTGGAAAGATCGGGAGGGAGGATATCATCTTTCAGGTAAGTATAGGTTTTTTCATACATGGAGGTTTCAATGGTTTCTAGATGGCATATGATAGTGAATTCTGAATTATTATGGGAAGGACATGATACTTGTTCTACCATAAACTCATAAAAACCACATTTCTTTGGCAATTGTAATAATGAAGCAATTGTGGCCATAGCATCCACAGCCTTGTTCTCCGCCCTTGGAATTTGATCAAACTTTATACTGACAAAGAACCATTTCAGATCATCTATTTGTTGTTTGTAGGTCATCAAATTTTCATCCTTTGTTTGATACTCATCATTTACTTGATAAATGACTAGTTGAGAGTCCCCATATACCTGTAAGTTCGTGATCTTCCATTGAATTGCTATTTTGACCCCAATTATCAATGCTTCATATTCTGCCACATTATTTGTACATTGAAACATTAGCCTATATGATTTTAGAATGGTGTGTCCTTGGGGAGAGATAAACAAAATCCTTGCTCCAGATCCGCACTGTGTGTATGATCCATCAAAATATAATACCCATTGTTGGGGCATCACTGTCAGAATGTCTGCATCCGGAAACTCCATTGTCATTGGTCGATCATCTGGTAGAGGAGCCTTAGCTAATTGTTCAGTGATTGCTTAACCCTTGATGGATTTTCTCTCCACATATTGAATGTCAAATTTGCTTAATAGCATGACCCACTTTGCCAGTCTATCTGTTAAGGCAGCTTTACTGAGTAGATATTTTAAGGGGTCGATCTTTGCTATTAGCTTGATTGTATGAGTTAGAATATAGTGTCTCAGTTGTTGAGTAGAAAACACCACTGTCAAGTGAGATTTCTCTATGAAAGTGTAATTTATTTCATAACCATTTAATGTTCTACTGATATAGTAGATGGCATGTTCTTTTCCTTCATAATCCTCTTGCGCTAATAGTGCCCCCAAAGAGATATATGTCATGGTAATGTACAATATCAAAGGTCTTCCTTCCATTGGCGACATGAGAATGGGTGGTGACATTAGATACTATTTGATTTAATTGAATGTTGTTTCACACCCAGTATCCCATTTGAAAATTACATTTTTATGCAAAAGGTGATTAAAAGGATGACTTTTGTCCACCAGCTAGGAGATAAATCTCCTGATCGATTGGAGCCTTCCCTATAGTGATCTGAGTTGACTGATATTCTTAGGAGGCAGCATCTCCATTATTGCTTTGAATTTCACTGGATCCATCTCAATTCCCTCTTCTAAGACAATGTATCCCAACAGTTTTGTCGATGTGACCCCGAAGACACACTTATTCGGGTTTAACCTGACATTGAATTTCTCTAACCATGTGAAGATTTTTCCTAGGATATGAAGATGTCCTTCCCTAGTACTAGATTTTTCCAAGATGTCATCCATGTAATCCTCCATGAAGGTGTGCATCATATCATGAAAGATTGTTGTCATTTCTCTTTGATAGGTGGCTCCTGCTTTTTTCAGACCAAATGGCATGACGTTCCAGCAGAAGGTTCCCCATGGACATGTAAAAGTCATCTTTTTGTGATCTTCTGGACCTATTTTTATTTGATTGTACCCAGAGAAACTGTCCATGATTGACAACATGGAATGCCCTGTCATCAAGTCCACAATGATGTCTATATTTGGTAATGGAAAATCATCCTTCGGGCATGCTTTATTTAGGTCCCTGAAATCCATACATATCTTGATGCTATTGTTTGGCTTTGAAACAAGTACAATTTTTGATATCCACTCGGTGTATTCTATAGACCTTATGAATCTTGCATCCAACAATTTATTCAGCTATGTCTTTACCATCAATGTGATATGGGGATGCATTTTTCTTAATTTTTGCTTGACAAGCTTGATTCCTGCAGGTAAAGACAAATGATGCATGTGTAGATTTGGATCTAAGCTTGGCATATCGGAATATGACCAAGCGAAGTTGATGCTTATTTCCTTAAAGAAATTGATGAATTCTGGTCTCTCTTGATCCGTCATGGATTCTGCCAGATGTAGGATTTTTGCTTTTTCTTTAGTGCCTATGTTCATAGACTGTGTTGGTTCTACCAGAATTGATGACCACTCATGATAATGTTCTGGAAGAGTGTCAAATCTTCCATCCTTTGGTGTCTCAGAAAGGTTTTCACCGTTAGATGCATTCTTTATTTTTTCATTTTCCAAATCTAATGTTGCCATAGAATGGTTTTCACCATTAGATCTATTTTCCTTGTTTTCACTTTTGCAACTGGAAGATTTGACACCCTCCTGCCGAGTCGTGTTGTTATGAGTATTATAGATAGAACTTGTACAAGGTTTTCTATGACATAGTAAATTTATGATGGCATCATCATTTGCAAATTGTGGTACATTCAAAGGTTCGATAGGTTCCCAATCAATAATTTTAGGATGGATTAATGGCATGAGGTCATCAGATTCATTTAGGTTGATGGATGTAAGGGTTTGGACAGCTATTTTTTCATAGTTGTTTATTGGAATATCGAGGTCCATGATGGTACCCTCTTCAAGATCATCTAGTTCACTCGAGGTCTGTTCATCTCCACTTGATTCATCGATATTTAGTGATCCTACTATGAATGGTCTAGACCTAGAGCCTTGTCCCTCTTCACCTATAGGTGCATATTGTTGGATTGCATCAATTTGAATATCAGTGAAAGATACATCAGAACAGAGATCCCACTCATAATCATTTGAATTTATTTCAGAGCTCTCTCTAATCTGAAGGATCCTTTCTACAGATTTCTTTGTCATCTCCTATTTTTGTTCCTCAGAGTTTCCTTGTCCTAGCTTCTCTTTTGAATGGAGAGTGAGGGATTGAATAGGCTCTATAATTCCATCCTTCCTTAATCCAATAGGTCCTTGTCCCTCATAACCCATTTTTTCTAGAATAGCTTTCCCTTTGCCATATTTGTCGGTGTTGATATTGACATTTTTGATACTGATATTTGATTTCGAGGGTTCCTCATCTTTGTATAGCTAATCCAGGATTGCTTTGTTGTCTGATTTGTCGTCTATGGTACCGGTTTTGATAAACCTTTCTTAAAGAACTGTGATTGGTAATGATGTTTGATGTTTGATCATAGATGGTTGACCATATGTCTTAGGAGATGGCATTAACTATGAAAGGTTAAGCAATTGCTCCATAGAATATTTCCCCATTCCCTTGTCTGTCAACTAGACTTGCCCTTGAAATTTTTGTGATAAAGAAGTTTGTGGATCTGGATTGTCTATTGATTGAGTTTCAACAGGATTTTTTTCTTTTTCTTTATCCTTCTTCTCTACCCACTTGGTGGTCATACTTGGACATTTTTCTTCATTGGATGATTTTGAACTAGATGCTTCCCTATTGTGAGCTACAAAGGTAACTTGACAGATTCTTAGTGTGTCACAATGTTGAGGATAATTATAATTAGTAGATATAGTCACCTCCTATCCATTTATTGGGAACTTTAAACATTGATGATATGTTGAAGGTACGACCTGCATTTCATGGATCCATGGCCATCCTAAGAGTATGTTGTAAGTCAACTTTTTTCTAGTACTTGACATGATATGTGTTTCATCATTGGCCTCACTTGAATGGGTAACAAAATTAGGCCCTTAGACGATCTTTCTTCCTCATCATATTCTTTTATAGTCATTTTCCTTCGGGGATCAATAACATCATCAGAATACCCTAGTGCATGGATTAACTTGAGAGTGCAAATGTTCAGACCAACTCCCCCATCTATTAGGACTCTCTTGACGCGATGATTGTGGATTAAGACTTCAATATGGAGTGTGGTATAATGGGGATGGTTTAGTGAGACATCATCCTATTCGGAGAATGATAGACAATGCGGGGTAGTCAAATGCCCCACCATAGCTTGGAATTGGCAAACATCTAGATTCTTTGGTACCGTAGTGGCAACTAGTGCTTGTTCTAGAACCTCCTTATGTGATGGTGATAATTTAAGGATTTCTAGTATCGATATCTATGCAGGAATGTTTTGTAGTTGATCGACAATGTTATAATGAGATGGAGGTGGAACTGCATGTGTAGACCCAACTCCCTTTAACAATACCCTAGATTTCCCCCTAGTCATTACATTTGCTGATTGATGTTCCTGACAGTCTCTGATTTTTAGAGTTTTGTATGCTTGGGAGAAAATCCAAAGGGCTAGTGTTGTTGATTCTGGGTTCGTTAATGTTATGACCAACTGTATGATCACTCTCTACTTCGAAAAGACAAAGGATTGTTTTATCATAGACATGATTGATGTTCTTACCTTTGTTGTTCGAATATGATGATGCTCCTTTGTCATAGTTTGGCAAAGGATCTTTGAAGGCTGAATGATCATCATTGTTTTGGGGTCCCTCCACATATATTTTGTTGTTGACGATCAAATCTTGTACTGCGTGTTTCAACTCCATACAATCACTGGTTTTGTGGCCTTTGTTATTATGGAAGTTGCAGTAATCTACATTATTTCACCATGGTGGTTTGACCTTTGGATCCCAGAATCGGGCATCCTGTGCAGTGATAAGGCCACTAGTGACTAATTCTTTCATTGTTGATTCTATCATTTTTCCTAAAGGTGTGAACCTACGCCGATTTGATGGTTTTTGATATGACTGTGTTTTTGCGATCTCGTTGCTTTGTATGACATTCGACTTGACAATTTGATCATTGTTTTGATTCTTTGAAGTAGATGTTGTCAAGTTAAAAACTAGTTTGACATTTTGGGAATCATTTGTTGTTTCAATGGTAGTTGTGTTTCGATTCTTTTGCCAAAATTTTGGCTTATCACTGCTTGAGTATTGATTGGAGGAGTTATTTGTGTTAGTCGTTTTATCATTGAAATGCTTGATAACTCCTCTTTTGACTAGCGCTTCTTCAATTTTAAGGCCGTTTTCTATTAGTTTTTCGAATGTGGGAGGGCATTGCAATTCAAGTATATAACTCATTTCCTCCATTAAGTTGCCAATGAACAACTCCATCTTTTCTTCCTCAAGAATGGATCGAGGATATCTAGTGAACAATCATCGCCATCTTTGTAGAAAAGAAAAGAACGTCTCCCCTTTGTTTTCTTTTAGGTTATAAAGATCCTTTATTGTAACATCATGTTGGATGTTAAATGAATACTGGGAAATGAACCTATTGAAAAGTTCCTCAAAAGTCTTGATACTTGGTTGTAATTTTGAGAACCATTCCATACATGCACCTCCCAAGCTCCTTGGGAATAATCTCATTAAGTAAGTTTCCTCTTGGGAAAACTCAAGGCTCATTGTTTTGAATTCTTGGATATGATCTATCAGATCCGTTCTTCCATTGTACTTGTCATACTTTAGGAATTCATAGTTTCTAGCAAAAGGTATCAGGCCGACTATTGCGTCGAAAGGATAAGGAAAAATGTCCTGTATCCATACCTTTTGGTACTCCCTTTCGTCATATCCTATATCTGTTGTTGTAACACTTGCATTTGGGATGTCAAAGCAGCAACTGGATCTATTGTTTGTGTGGGTTGTAGTATTTCAGTCTCACTTGTTCCAGGTACTTCCTTCAGATGATTCACGTCAAAGTCCTTGGGAAGCTTAGCACCCGATTCAGCCAACATCAAGAGATATTTCTCCATGTCTTGTTCTAAGATCTTTTCCATAAATTAATGGAACTTGGGATCCTGTTGAGCTATTTCAATATCCTCTGGAGTTATTTCATTCTTATCATTTTGGTTTAGATTGTTCCAAGGATTTTCTTCTGCCATTGCTTGCGATGTTTTAAGCTCTTGTTCTAAGAGTCTCTGTTTTTGGGATCTAGTGAAGATTGGCATACAAATTTTTACCCCTTCTTCTGAAATGTTGATCTTCTCTGCTGGAAAAATGTCAATTGAACTTTTAACAAAGTCGAATAAGATGATTGATCTTATTGATAAGAATATGTTAAAAATTTGATTACTATACTTGATTTCATGATAAAGGATGATAATATCTTGATGATGAAACTTTAGTGTAGTAATTGATTGTGTATTTGATTTGACACTTCTAATTTGCAAGATCTTGTTTTAGTTGATAAGATTGGAAATTTGTATAAACCTATCTGTTTTCGGTCTCTAGATAGTGATTCTGATAAAAAGAAACTTATGTTCTAGTAAAAATTATGGATAGAATGACAGACAGACCGACTGGTATGATTTTTGAACTCTTTGTTTTGAAAGCACTAAAATAGAGTACAAAGGTGCTATTTCACAGAAGCACTAGAACAAAGTTCTGAAGTGCTGAAATAGGCTACAGAAGCGCTATCTTGATAGAAGCACTAAAAAAATGCCCGAAAGCGTTGGAAAAAGTGATGGAAGTGCTATCTTGATAGAAGCGCCAAAACAGTGCCCGAAAGCACTGGAAAAGATGATGAAAGCACTAAAATAAAGACTGTAAGCACTAAAACAATGCTTGAAAGCACTGCTTTATGAAAATGCTAAAATAGTGACCCAAAGTGCTGAAACAGGTTTTCTAGAGTGCTAAAAATAGGACTTTTATGACTCTCTATTGTAAAATTTGATCTAGCCTTGTGGAAAATAAGACTGACATATGTGTTGACTATGCTTGTGATATTGTGTGAGAGCTCTCCTTTGGAAGAAGGCTCGTGAATAGAGTTGTTCTACTGTGTAATCTGAAGTGTGACCCCTAGAAAAATTGTGATATATGTGGATGAAGGTTCTATGTTGTAAAATTATCTTTCAATTCTGATATAAAAAATGCCTTCTTCTTGAATTATCTCGATAACCAAAAGGTTTCTTGGGTTTGGTGATTTTGATTTTTCTCTTGACAAACATGGTGGACTTCCACTTTCGAATCATGAAATTCTTCACCTAACTTGACTTGATGTTTTTCAGGATAATCTTTAATCTGATTATAATGAATTTTGTGAAAACATAGCAAGCAATTGTGAGACAATTGTTTTTAAACTGAATAGATCATGTATGTTCAAGAACCACGAATGGTCCTTATTGATTTTCATGAGTTGTTTCAAAAAATGTACACAAATCAAATAGATTCACTCTTAAGGACAAATAGGTCATCGTTATACTCACAACCCACATCTTGAATTGCGTTGACGCACACAACCGTGTCACCCCCTAGAGGGCGCTTGTGTTTTTGTCATTTCCAGGCACGTACTCAGAGTGGAATTTCTCATCCTCTAAGAAAACGGTCCTTGGAAATTATATGGTGAGTGTCTTGGGGGTAGATTGTTCCCTCCCCTTGCACTGTGAGTATGATAATGTATGGTTACTGACTCGGCGAGATACTACTCTATGGTTTGTAGATAGGGCTTCTATGCGTTGCGACAATTGATAAACTCCCTCAAAAGACCTCCCAATCTTTAGAACAAAGATTTTGGGGATGGTTATCTTGATCACTACCGTTAAGTTGGACTTTCATCAACAACTTTCATTTTGATTATAGTGGGTTGGAATCCTTGGCTTTAGGTGTTCCCACTTAGGTCATTCTCGTAGGGTGAGTACTTTCTCCCACTACGGTAGGCCTTCTAAAGGATTTAAATAAAGCATAAATAGCATGAAATAAAGATGAATCTAGTGCTTTATTCACCTGTTTAAGGGGAGAGCATAAGCCAATTCACCACAACAAGCACAACATATAAGTTGTTTTGTTTTAAGCCAAAAAAGACAATTTTCTAATCTATGTGAAGATTTTGCTTCACAAAAATCATTTTTGTTCTTTTTAACTGATACTGTTAAAAGTGCGGTGACTACCCTAGGATTGATAAATTTTAGTCTTACTGTGAAAAAAATAAAATATGGCTGTGGTCGCGTCGGATCCAAACTGAATTTACAAAAGCGTTGAAACAGTCCACCGAAGCGCTATAACTTTTACCTAATGCGCTAAACTCGAAAGCGCTGAAATAGAACACTGAAGCGCCAAAATTTTCCACAGAAGTGCTAAATCAGCTTTTTTGGAAATGAGTCACTGATGCACTGAAATAGGTCATGGAAGTGCTAGAGTTGAAAGCACTGAAAGTTTTAATGGATGCACTATAGTATCATGGAAGCACCGAAATAGAGCAAGGAAGCACCATAGTTTGCCATAGATGCGCTATAGTATTTTATGAAAGTGCTGAAATAGATCACGTTGGAAACCTGCACGACACTTTTCAGAAAAATTGATGAAATTGGGGTTAAGGCCCCATGGTGGGCACCAAATTGTAAGTTTGAACAAGGTGTAAAGAAATAAAACACTTATTAATAAAAAATTGCATCAAAGATCAAGCTAATAACCAATTGAAAGCATCTCATTGTCTCCTATCTTTGAATATTTATTAAGCTAAGTGCTCTTAGATTTAAATAACACTATAACTATTAAAATGGCAATCTAAAGAGTGGAATGATGTTGATGCAATGATATGGAACTAAATGTGATAATACTAGATGGTAAAAGAAACTAAATTAGCATGGATTGACATGGAAATTGATAAACAAAGCTATAGGAGGCAGCCATGATATGAAAGATTGAATGCTAGATGCTTGGATGCTAGATGTTGGATGCTAGATGCTTGATGCTTGATGCTTGAATTCTTACAGAGTAAGAGTGCATAAGTTAGATTATCTAGATCCTTTTCTTGGTTCAATGAGGCTTTATTTATAGATTTCCTGGCTGTAGAAATGCATAGGGATGGCAAAGAGAGGCTTGGATTCAATCTGGAGGATTGAATGGTGAAAGATGGAGGAGATTGGGAGAATTTTTGAGATTGTCTCTACCCATGAAAACACCAAGCAAGAGAAGAGGAAAGATTGATGGAGGAAGATTGAGAGAAGAATTTGGAATTTGTCTCCAATTTGTCTCCAAAACTTCCCATGAAGTTTCAATCAATTAATTTGACATGATTTTAGACATAAATTAGACATAGGATATCTAATTTGATTTTGAGAAAATATAGAGGAATATTCCTTAAGCCTTTATTTAAATATTTTTGATTTATTTAAATTGGAAAAAGAGGGATAAATAATTTAATAAATAAACTATAGAAGTTGTTTATTAAATTAAACAGAAGAATATGACAATTAATCAATAAAGTGTTTAATCTTTATTTAATTAATTTAAGATTGATGTGATAGAATAAAATAGGGAAATGATAATTAAATCAAATAAAGTATTTAATTTTGTTTATTTAATTAAGATGAGAGAATAGAAGAATTTAGAAGAATGAATGTGAACATGAACATGAACTATATAAATAAATATTTCTATTTATTTAAACAGTAGAGGAATTTAGGATAATCAATTAAATAATTTGTATTTAATTAATCGGATTCTCCAAACCATTTTTATGTGTATACACCTACCATAGGAATTTCTTCTAGATGAGTAAGATATCTCCTAGTAGTCATGTCTTCAAACTCCAAGATCTTCCTCAAGTGATTAAGCTTCTTTCAAGGAACCAAACTCTAATACTAATTGTTGAGCATCTAGAATACTAAGAGGGAGGGGTGAATCAGTATTCTTTGAACCCACTTAAACATTTAAAAATTAATTTGAAACATTATATTTAATTTAAATTAAGGAAATAAACAATGAAAGTAATCATCAAAGAAAATAAAATATGAACATTGGATTTTTACATGAAAAACCTAAAAATGGAAAAACCACGGTGATGATTAGCTCACAATATATTATAACTAGTCATAAAATATTACAGAATGACTCACTGCCTTTTCGACTCACTATGGGGAGGACTCATTGTTTGAAGAATAAGATAAATAAAAAATAGTGGTGTCTCACTACCTATATTTAAACTGCCAATAGTGCATCTACAATATGCAGGAGATATAGTTCCACTGGAGCTCAAAATACTGAATCAACACACTTTAAACTACACCATTTCTACACTTTACTTATATTTGTATTGAACTTGCACTATATTCACACACTTCACATTAAATTACATACATCTCATATATACAACACTAAAATTAACTTACATTTATATGTATTACACCAAGAAACACTTATAACATCACTTAGGTCAACCTAATTAGATGAAACATGCAATACAATAACTTATCGGCTCAAGATTCAAACAAACACACTTTGCACCATAATTCAAAACTTTTTAACACATCCAAATAGGTCAAAGGGGACCTATAATAACTCTCATAAGTCCAGTCAATACTTACTTTAACTCCACACAACCCCAAAGTTCATTAGCTTGGCACTACTAGTGAAGTAACACTAAAATACACCAACTAATCACCCATAAACTAACACTCGGAACTCAAAAAAACTCACCACTTGGATCATGGATTCTATTGATACTTGTAGAGACTCCCAAAAGACTATAAAAACAAATATTATTTCATGGTGAAATGTGGACCATTCCAAACATGTACTCTGTACTGGTAACACTGTCACTAGCAGACCCGATACACTATCATCATTATCTTTGATACCAGAGGACATAAAGATATGAAACTTTGGATTTAGATTCCTCTGACATACACCAAAATTATTGAAGGTGTAGCAATGTGAACTTTGTTGGAATTGGATTCACTCTCTGGAGGTGTGAATTAGAGTGGAATAATTTTAACTTTTAACTTTGAAAGCATAATGAAACTTTTACTAATTTAACCCAAAGAGACATATTTGTTTAAGAAAGTGAACATTAACACTTTAGATCAGATTGACATGAAACTTTACTAACATTTACAACCCATATTAAAATCATCATATGATATTGTTCAATTAAATCTTTATGAACAATCTTGTTGTGCTTTATCAACAAAACTATAAAACTTCATAATATGCAACTTTGACTTGCTTTTGACAAACTTCTGAGCATTCATATAATGAGAATAGAATGCAGAAGTTAATTCACTTTATGAAAGACATTTTTCATTAGATTTGCATAATCTAAATTTGCATGACAGACTTGAGAAAATTGATGTTAAACTTTTAAACAGCCTTATAGTATCAAAGCATTGACCAATTGAATGAGCACAATAACATAAATGACTGAAAGAAAGATTATGCAAGATAGACATAGATCACACAAATGAGAGACAGATAAATTTCTGAGTGGAAAACCTTCCTGGGGTAGAAAAACCACTCCTAAACTACCTTACTGGCTTAATTTCAAAACCACTGCTTATAATACCTTATAGGCTAATTTCTGAGCACCAAATCAAGGAGCACCAACCCCTTTTCTATTTTCAGTAAATCACACAATGATACAGAGGATCTCTCTATTTCTCTCTTATCTATCAAGTGTCTCTTGATAGGCAATATCTAAAATCCTCAAAGTTCCAAAAATGAACCTTCAGAATTTCAGCCATTGTCAAGCCTTAAGTCAGCTTGATAATCAACTCATATTTCAGATTGTCAATCTCAGAGCTCAAAAAAAATTCAATTCAATCACTATGATGTACTCACACTAGTTTTTCCCTTTTTGTTTCATACATTTCTCATTTTTCTTGACAAATAGTTAACTCTCTCTTTCTATTTTTATACTATTTTCATAGATCTTCATAGAAAAACCAGTTAACCCGCTTTTTACAAATTTCTTTTCAACTGAAATAATAACTTCCAATTTTCACTTTTTGTTTTTCCAAAACATTAAAACCCTAATCTCTTTGTTTTATTATTTTCACAAATTTCATCATTACATTCAAGGAAGGTTACAATAGTAGCTCGTAAGAAAGCTTTTCAGAAACAAAACAAAGGATATTATCAGATTACCCACTTCCTATCAAGAAACCTTGTCAGATGTTATAGTGTTCCCATGAGAAAGATCAGCATTTTCAATTTATTCTGACATGAAAACCAAGAAGCATGCAATTATAGAAATGAGACTGAATACCCAAGGGTTTCTTCTTAAGTAGCCTACACAAGCAGTGCTAAAAACAAAATAGAATAAAAACTAAATATTCCATGAACAATACCCTTTTACACCAGCTGCAACAACAATGTAACCGAACTCAAACAATCATGCATTCAATAAAATTTACCAACAAATCTAGGTAAGGAACTGAAGAATTTCAAAAATTTCATGATGACCCACAAACACAAAACCATGACTCATAAAACTGATATGATAAACTTTTGTGAAATGCACTCTAGATTTAGTGTAATCATTTTAGATCTGACCATGAAATGATTAAACTCATTTTCCAACATCCATACAGAGGCACACGCTTATCTTCCATTGTCTTTGTCAGAAAGGTAATGGTTCTTCGAACCAGTTGAAAGAAAGAATACCTGAGAATAATGATGGAGATGCTATCATGAAAATGTTTACCAAATTTGTAGTGAGAAAAATAGCCAAGACTCTTTCCAATCTTGAGCCTTCACCCAATGACAGAAAGTTGACACAACCATCGACCATTATAATGGTCTTCCAACATTCCCCATGCGCTGTCCAAGGTTAGAAATCCACCAACATACACAGAGAAATGGCCATGAGAAAATCTCCATGGTGGAAACCAAAATAGGGTTCCAAACCCTTGAACAAGTGAAGAAAAAGATTGACCTAAAATTCCTTAGCCAAACAAAAGATCGATGACTATTCAAATGTTGATAATCTTTGAAGTCCAAAAGGACTAACATAATAATTCAAGAATTCATTATTCCTTTTGAAATCCATAGCCTGTTCAAAGACAAACATGCCAACCAAAAATCTTTCTCATTATCAACTATTGACCAAGTGATAAAGCATGTGTAATGTCGACTTAATAATTCCTTTCATTATTACAAACAAATAGTCGATTTCCTTAAACTTTTATTGTTCCCGAGTAATCAAGGCTAAGTCACTTCCAATGTGACATTTAAATTAATCAAAACCATATACCTGTTGTCAGCCTTGAGGCCTGATTAAAATGTAACCAAGAAGCTCGAATCTAATGCATAAGAAAGATCACATATTTTCCATGGTTCAAATCGATTTCCACCATATAATACCATATATAGTCAAAGTATCCAAAGCCTTGTGAAGTTTAATAAAGGCTAATTTCATGCAAAGTTCACTATGCCATTCACCCAAGCCAAATATCATAAACCATATGCCCATGTCACAATATCATTTTTCATATGCCCAAACCATTATTAGTTGATTAAGGAAACCCAATAGGGTTTTCTTAAAAATGAAAAACAACTGCATCGTATAAACCCAAGAACCACAAATAACTAAAGGCAATACCTAACTGAATCTGAACAGAGAAGCACACCTCCAATGATGTTCATAAAATAGAATGTATCAATGTCATAATGATAGAAAGATTGAATACGCTAACATTGTATAATTCTATAGATCACTGTATAAGCCAATATCAAATAATCAAGTGTTTCATAGAGAACTGAATAAGCCAATATCAAGTGAATCACTATAGCACAAATTGTCAAATCAGAAAAATGTCACCTGATCAATGGAACATAAAATTGTAACCAAGATTCCTCATGATCTGACATGGAGTTAAGAGATCAATGCCATTAAAACCAACATCATAATGCCGAAGTAAGTATGCCAATGTCAAATAAATACAAATATCAAATGTGCCAATCAAATGCCATAATAAGACGAAACTGTGAAATTCCAAGGCACCAACCTAGGGCAGTTTTGATATAAAGGACAAATGCCATAGAAGAAGCCAAAAAACTCCCCCTTTGTCCTTGATGGCAAAAATCTAAGCCATCTAAGCCACCCTTTCTCCCCCCTTTTTGTCACAAGGACAAAGGAAGAAACCTGTGATATACAACAACCATTTTCTCCCCATTTTCTCCATGAAATACAACAACTAATCAATACCCTGCTGGAGATAAACAAGAATGTAGAAAAAATGCAAACCCAATACCATAAGCCAAGTGAATCAAAAACAATATATAATCCTTGGTGAAGGTAAGAATGTGTGCCATGATGATCACCAAAACAATGAATAGATAATCAATGAATCAATACTTTCAGGCACCTCTATTTTAATGTGGATGTCGATCAATCCTATTTTTAAGAACCAATACCATGGTCACCTATTATACTCAGCCGAACTTGAAACAAATATATGCCCATGCAAAACTCTGACCTATAACATAAACTGAATTCATGACCCTAAACAACCTGTAGCATAATTCTCACTGTCAGTCCAAAAAAAAACATAAGCATCTACGAAGGAGAAATATGAATAAGAAGCATGAATATCCTGAGAAATAAGTTCTGTAAGATGCCACACCATGAATGCCAATGGATATAATCTTAATTTCATAAATATAAAAAAATGTATCAATCTCGGGTTTGACATCAAGAGAAGACCAAAAATGACTAAGAAACCAACATCATAAGGCTGCAAATCTGAACATCACTGTACTGCCACAATATAGGCAAGCTGTCAAAGATTCATAACCCAAACTAGACACTGAGGCTAACTGTTCCTGTGTAGCAATATTAGAGAACACATAACTTATAATCAATATCAATGTTTCATCTTTAGATGTTGATTATGATGTCAAGATAATTTGAAACAAATGAACTAGATGAAGACTTAAGATATATCAATCACTGAGACACTTTGAAAGAGCCATGAAGATATGAAATGAAAAAACCATCTGAACATTTCATGGTGATCTTTATCAACAAATATTGAAGATCAGTTACTTGAACATATCACATTTTGGTTATATTAAAATTCATCCTCCATTGTCAACTATAAACATACTATTACTAGTACAAATAACCATGCACAAGTGCATATCCTGCTATAATGAACATATGGAAAACATTAGTACCAACATATAAAAACTAAGTGCTAGCCATGAAACATGTGAACCAAGAACCAACTATTCACAGCATGTGCCACCTAGATTATGTAAATGTGTCATCAAAGCTAGTATTGTTGCCAAAGACAAACAACTAATGAAACCAAATGCAACTACAATTAGAGCAAAAAACAATGATAAGAAAGTTGTAAGAGAGAAACAATAGAACCAAGCTCCCCCTACAAAGAGGCTTCACAAAAGATCCCTTTTGATCCATAAGACACCATTTCCTTTCTCAAGCTTATTGAAAATGTGCAAATTCTTCAATCAGTGACTCTTTATCATTGATTCAATAACCTACTACACATTTCTCCATGATCGTAATAAAACACAATATGATGATCAAATTCATTGGCAAATGAAACATTGAAGTTTACTACTGCCAAACCAGATTTATATACATCAACAAGCAAGTAGATACCACTGCATATTCAAAACATACTTAATGAACCAATAGTAAGATTATTGGGCCAGCTTATTTTCATTGCAACTAACCTTGTTCTTCAGAATAACATCTTCCACCATAATAACATAAAGTAGCCAAATCCGTAGCATACAGTCCACTACATAAGTCTCAAGTCACCAATCTATCATTAACACATAATAATCAACTTCAAAAGAAAATATTGATCAATAGATGCATATTGAAATCTTCATCATCCAAGAATACCCAAACTTCTATCAAAGTTGATTGTCTGTTCTCAATTACACATATACTACACCTACATAATCAATGTCAAAAATGCTATATCAGCAATCACAACTCCAGAAAACTGATTTTATAGAAAATACTTAGTATGATGTTCATGTTTTCCAAGCACAACATTGTAGAGCTCAACATTTACCGTTAATTTTTTTCAGCTAACTGCCTCTTTCATTATTTCAATTAAGACCTCAAACAACTCACTATCTTAACATGCTATGTTGCTAAAACATCATTCATATAATTCAAGGCACTATATTGAATCAAGTTGATGTTAGATATGGTTTCATGTTGCAACACCAATAGTCATATGAGAAATCATCTTCTAACAGAATGATGATATAAATGAATCATAGCATTAAGATAGTTATCATCCATTCATTGTCATTGTTATTCCCAACATAGACAATAAAACAAATTTGTGTCTTGCATTTTGATGATAAATTGGTTATGAAACAACAAGATTATACTACCTTTTATTTGATATCAAAAGGGGTTTATTCAAAATGCATTAATCATCTCCCCCTATCAGTTCAAAGGAAGGTTAGGATAGAAAGGATGAGAATGATGAAGACTATGTGTCCTTTGATTAGTCTGCAATCCTGGGAATTGAAGGGAGACTGGATGAGTCACTTTCCAGAGTCAACTCTATGTCTTAGGTGGCTCTCTTTCCAAGGACATAAGTACGATTATGGGATGACAGTGCGGCGCGTTGGAATTCATACGACCAAAAAACCAAAAAAAATGAGGTTGGAATCTTGAGAAAGGACGGACAATCTAGTCTAACAGTTTTGGGAAGTAAAGAACAAGACTAAGAAAAGAGAAAGGTAAATACAGATATGATAAAAGCAGTATATTACCAAGAGGGTGATGAAGATGATTTCGTAGAATATTCCTCTCGCCAGCTTGCTTCGAGATCTCTCCACCTGCACACAACAAAGAGGGAAAGTGTTGGGACTATTTAGGGGCCTGCCTAAGTTAGACCCCCATTTTTTTGTTTTCACCTCCATGGAGAGCCAAGATTGCAACAATAGAAATAGAGATAAAGAAATAAATACAACCTATGTATGCAAGAAACACTACAAAATATTATGTGCTTACTCAACCGAATACGATAGAGGAGATGAGAGGAGCTTACCACCTCCGTCCAAAGTGATCAAGACTTGTGGAGGATTGAATGAGAGGAACTCAAGCCTTTGTTATCATGGTGTTTGTCTTGCGCTCACACTATCAGAGTGATGGAGTGGTAGATTGCTGCAATGGAGTGAAGAATGTTGTTACAAAGCTTGAAAGTGGATGAATGGAAATGGAGAGAGTGTGCCCACTTTTTCAAAACTTGAGAATGGAAGAATGGAGTGAGAATATGAAGGAGAAGATGAAAAATGGCCATATTTAGGTCGGCCAGCTGAAGAGGGGCATTACACTTCGACTTCCAATCAAAAGTGTAACGTCTCTACAGTCTCTAGCCATAGGAATCTACCAAGGACATAAACGCATGACGTGGATGTCTACGTGCCACATGGGTGTCCTCAATAGAAATGCCCCCATAGACACACAAATTGGGCACCAAGTGGAATTAAGCCTCTGCTTTAGGTTTTCTAAAGTGTAAGGGGGTAGAAGGTAATTTTTGTTAGGGGTGAAAATTCATGCTCATACATTTTTCCCCTACTTTAGTGAGCACGAGTACTAATGAGTGCTTCGATAAAGTAGAGTAGTAAAAAATTAACAGAGTAAGAGATGTACACCTGAACCAATGAGGAAGCAGAGCATGGTCTAGTGAAGCTTGAAGTGTAGGAGAGGACTTCATAGTTCCACGAAATCACAAAGTTGAAGTACTAAAGTGCCTTACATGCTCATGTTCCTGCAAGGGGGCTTATCCTTCAAGAACTCTCACATGAATGAAACCAGGAAAAGCACCTTACAACCCCACAGACCTATAAGGAAATTATCCTCCAAGAAATCTCACATGAGGGAGACCAAGAAAAGAACCTTACAGACCTACAGACCTGGAAGGAAAGTATCCACCAAGAACTCTCACATGAGGGAGACCGAGTAAAGGGGACTCTGTAGATTCAAAGATGGTGACATGTTTACCCATAGATAGAACACATCAGGAAGCAAGCATGCAAGCTGGTGAACAGAAAGTCACGAAGACCGTCGCTAAGTCATAAGACTTTCAAAGGGGTCCCTCAGGAACCCTTCAAAAGGAAGGAGGGTCCACTCAAGGGACACGATGTTTAAAAAGTGAGGTCTAGTCAGGCTGCCCCCAAGCTAGATGTAAAGATGTGAACACGCTCTAGTCGAGTTGCCCCCAAACTAGACATCGAGGTGTGAAGCCAGTCTATTCGGGTTGCCCCCAAGCTAGGCACCATAGAATCTATTAAAATATTTTGGAGTCCCTCAGGAACCCATCATGAAAATAAGGGGTCCACTCAAGGGACACGCTATTCAAAATCTTAACATCTTCCTTCTCGAATCAATTCATCACCAAGGAATCCTTTTGAAAGATGTTCACTTCATCAAGGAATTTGAAAGGAAGGAGATGTGCTCATGTGAAGGGAAGACTAAGATGATTCCCGCTTTGGAGGAGGATTTCCATGTTCTTTCTTTATGAACCCATGATGAAGGAAACATGTTTTGTTAAGGTTTCACGTTGAGAATGCAATTCTAACAAGGAAATGTGTGAAGGGTCTTCGAGAAAAGATTCATTTGGAAACAAATGCATTTTCTAAAGATCAAGTAATGTAGAAGAGGCATTGTTGCACATGAAAGGGAAAAATCAAGCAAATAAGAGAGAAAGATAAAGATAAAGTCAAAGAGAACATATCACACACAAAGGGCACAAGGGGATCTGGTTTTGTGGGGTCAGATCTGCCTTTATTTATATTAGGTAACCATAGCAAGAGGTGAAAGATCATCAATCCCCAACAAGATAAAAAAGAATTCACTGAAGACAAGGTAAAAAATAAAATAATTGGGCCGACATGGAAGGAGACCTAAATGCTCTAGATGCTTTGCATCGTCCCCAATTTATCGAAATTCAATCACAAGCATGGAAGAATAGAGATACATATAGAAGAAGGTTTACAACACAAACACCACACTTGTATCCATCCACCAATAGGGGTGATGAGGTTCATCTAAGCACATATAGAATGATCATGGGGGAGAACATCAAAACATGGACACACATCTAATCTAAAGATCAAGAAGATGGTCTCCCCCTAACACTGCTCGACCAAGAGGTCATCATCTTTCCACTCTAGATCATCGAAGGGGGAAGGATGAGGAGCCTGCAATGGTGTAATGTTAAGGGGACGAGCTTCTGATCCTCCTGCAACAAGGGCCAAGGCAAAGGGACCTGTAAGGTCTTTGTTGCTCAACCCTTATGGGTCCAAGGTTAACGACCTCACAAATATTGTTGAAAAGGTTGCAAATTCATCCACCAAGTTAAACATGCACTTAATGGGAGTTCCATGCTTGACCTTGGTGGACAGAGGAGTTTGCGCCCGAGGTTCACCACTAGGTTCATTGACAGACTCAGGAGTGGTGACAAACTTGGGGGAGGTCGAGACTGGTTCCATTACAAGGATAAAACAACTCAACTTAGGGCCACCTTTTAGAGAAGGTGAGCTCTTCTTACATCCTTCATTGTTGGAGGGGCCACGTTCTACCTTCTTCATCGGATGAGGTGAACTCACCATAGATGAAATAAGGAGGGTTGATGGAGAAAAGATAAGAATCGTAATGGAGACAACTGAAGTGTTCACCATGTCCACGGGCTTTGGGAAAGGCAAGACATCCGGGACGGAAGTCAACAAAGGCGGCTCCACCGAAGGGGTGATGAACACTTGGACCCTTCCAGGTGCATGTGCGCTCATAGTAGAAATTGAAAGAGATTCAGAGATGGAAGGAGGGAAAGAGGGAGACACAATAGGAGGTTATGTCTTCTCTTCCTCCTTCTTCTATAAGGAGGCTTGCTCAGCTAGGAGAGCCTTTCATCGGGACTTGGGCTCATGTGCAAGGTAGTTTCTATGACTCTTTGAACCAAAAGCCAAGATCTATGAAGGGACAAAAGGATTCTACTCAACCATGGGAGTGTCTTCCATAGTTACTTCTAATGGAAAGACAAACTCCTAAATGGGAGAAGGAGGGGCAGGTTCAGAAATGGCGAGAGGAGTAGACTCTAATGCCTCGATAACAGACCTCTTCCCATTTACTGTTTTAGGAACAAGAATAGTAGGAGGCCGCAAAGGCCAAGATAGAGAGGACTCCCCACATGGGGCTTTCTATCTACCATATTGAATTGGCCAAGGCTATGTGGGTAAGATAGGAAGCTCAAATGCAATATACTTAGCCTTTTGCCAAGCAGGCACCATAGGATTCTCCCACAAATGCAAGAAAAAAGAAGATGCTATTGTGATAGGGAAAGAGGAAGCATTGGGTTGAATAGCAAAAGAGAAAGAAGGAGGATCTCGAGACTGCTTCTCTTCTTCTCTTCTACGTGCCTTGGCATCATCACTATTAGCTTTCAGACAAGCTCTATGTGAAATAGCATAAGGTGACGAAGGGTATCTAACTTTTGGCCTAGCATGCCCCTTCTTATATTTTTGATAGATGTGGTGTAGGAGGTCCTTCCTAGGTGGGAGAGGACCAAGGGATGCATGCCAAAATTAATCTAAGGTATAGTTTCCATGGGCAACTGGTGGTCTATAACTGGTGTCATGGACAATGTGTACCGAACCTCCATGAAAAAACTTCAGACATTTGTATATAACTGAGGGAACTGCATTCATAGCTACTAGCTAGGGAATACTTAGCTTCACTCTGAAGAGATCAGACCTCAAGATGATGTCAAACTTAAGGCTTATAAATTTAGGTCCAACGAGGACCGATAGGAAAATACTCCCTATAGGAGGTATGAAAATTTTGTCATCTATGCAGATGCTGCTTTCAGGTGCATCATACCTTATGCAAGAAGTTAATCAACATGATCTCTTGAGTTATGATATTCACTTACGATGTCAGATCAATGAGAACACCTACCATAGTATTTTCATTTATCCTTGTAGGAATGTAAAGAGGAGATGGTTCCCTATTGAATCCCATCGACAGGTCTTGTGAGGTGAAGGTTATTCTCATACCAATACTCATAGTCTGCATAGAGGGAATAGGTTGATTTAAGAAAGAGGCCATCGTACACACCAATAGTACTTCTATCGAGCCCCCTAAGGTTTGTGAGATAAGGTAGTGACCCAATTAAAGTTTTGTTATGCAATACTTGGAAACCTTCCAACTACACCTACGAGGGGTCACATGTTGGGTGGCAAGGAAAAATCCTCACAACACTCACAACTACAACACTCCTAGGATATGAGGAAAGGGAATTTTAGTATTCCAAAACGGAACCAAAATGGTTCACGTCGGGTTCACCAAAAATGTAAGAGAGGGGGACCAACCACTTCAAGGCCCCAAGTCACAAAAGGCCAAGAGAGGAAAGGTTGCCCTAACTTACCTGAGTTCAAAGGAAGGTTAGGATAGAAAGGATGAGAATGATGAAGACAATGTGTCCTTTCATTAATCTGAAATCTTGAGAATTGAAGGGAGACTGGACGAGTCACTTTCCAGAGTCAACTCTGCATCTCAAGTAGCTCTCTATCTGAGGATAGAAGTTTGGTTCTAGGATGACAGCACAGCGCACTGGCATCTCACAGGTGTGTTGGCATCTGTATGGCCAGAAAACCAAAAAAATAAGGTTGGAATCCTAAGAAAGGACTGACAGTATAGTCTAATAGTTTCAGGAAATAAAGAAAAAGACTAAGAAAATAGAAAGTTAAATGCAGATATGATAACTATAGTATATTACCGAGAGGGTGATGAAGATAATTTTGTATAATAGTCCTCTCACTAGCTTGCTTTGAGATCTCTCCACCTGCACACAACAAAGAGGGAAAGTGTTGGGGCTATTTAGGGGCCTACCTCAGTCAAACCCCCATTTTGGTGTTTCCACCTCTATAGATAGCCAAGATTGCAATGATAGAAATAGAGATAAATAAAGAAATACAAGTTATGTATGCAAGAAACACTACAAAACAATATGTGCTTACTCAACTGGATATGATAAAGGACATGAGAGGAGATTACCACCTCCATCCAAAGCACTCAAGGCTTTTGGAGGAGTGAATGAGAGGAACTCAAGCCTCTGTTGTCGTGGTGTTTTTCCTGTGCTTGCACTATCAGAGTGATGGATTGGTAGATTGTTGCAATGGAGTGAAGAATTTTGCTACAAATCTTGAAAGTGGATGAATGGAAATGGAGAGAGTGTTCCCACTTGTTCAAAACATGAGAGTGGAAGAATGGAGTGAGAATATGAAGGAGAAGATGAAATACGACCATATTCGGGTCGGCCAGCCAAAGAGGGGTGTTACACTTCGACTTCCAATCGTAAGTGTAACGTCTCTGTAGTCTCTAGCCATAGGAACCTGCCAAGGACATAAGTGCATCACACAGACTTCTACCCACTGCTCGGGAATCCCCAACAAAAATTCCCCCACCGACACAAAAACATGGTGCCAAGTGGAATGCAAACAATGGGCTTAAGTGGAATTAAACCTCCGCTTTAGGTTTTCTAAAGTGTAAGGGGCTAGAAGGGAATTTGTGTTAGGGGTACAAATTCACGCTCATACGAAACCATACCAACATATCTATTTGGTATTATGTGTGTAGGTGTAGGTGGAAGGATCTCTCAAAATAAATGTGAACAACCTCGGATACTCCCAATGCAATCTTGAACCTTTCCATTTGGTTCTTGCTTCATTCCCATTAAAAATATTTATTTTAGAATTTTCATTCTATATGTTCATTTTTCACATTCTTTTACATCTAGAAACTTGCACAGAGTGTTTCTATGTCTTTCTATAACATATTTTTTTTTTGTCCTTGCAATCCTATAACACAGTTGTCTTATTGTTTAATAGTAATGTTGTCATCTGATAATCACATTGTAATCCTAGGAAGAGATCTTGTCAAGTTGTCCAAGAGACCTTTATACCATGTTCTATTAGTTTTTGATGTATAAAGGTCTTAAGTAATTTATATGCTTAATTACAATTTACTTATTCTATCTTAGTTCACTTGAGCTTTATCAACTCAAGTAGGGGAAAACATATTTTCCTTTCAAGATCTCATTATCTTGAGGGTGGCGAATTTTCTCCTCTATATTTTGGTGAACTTGATGTGAACTCACCTTCTTGCAAAAACTTAATCATTTTAGAAATTATAAAACTATTCATCACATCTTGAGTCCTCTTTTTTATTGGATTTTGTTGAGCTATACTTTGTAAGCACTCCTCGATGAGCTTTACAACCCATTCTACTACCTTCGAACATGTAGTAAGAAAAAGCTTGAGACCTACCATAGCCCCAAATAGGTATACTTCTACTGGACCTAGTCCATTTTTTTTTGGAAATCTCAATCCTTTCAGCTCTCAATTAAGGTTTGGTGGTCTTTCTTCTTCGAAATCTACTCTAGGGTCTCCATCCTCTGAAGATTACAAAACTACTCTTAGGTTTCCCTTTGAGAAAGTTCAACCTTTGGAGGAAAACCTTAAAGAATTTGAAGACTTCCTAAATCATGGTAACCTATATACTCAAGCTACTCTTGTTGTCAACGATCTGAGAAATATACTTATCTCAGATAACAAGGTTCTTGAGCTACTATGTGCACTAACCAATATAGTCAAGACTTATGTATTTTTATATGCCTAAGGTATCTATGTAGATGGTGGATACTAATCCTTCTATAACTTCCATGACCTCTATTGATGATACAAATGATGTGTTTATGCTCCCTATTAATCCTAAAATTAATTTATCTCATACTCCTTTGGGATATAATATTCTCCTCTATTTGGATTTGTTCCTCGAATCTCTATCGCCATGGTTAATTAGCCTCCACCACTCAACCCTATCTTGAACACCTCATTATAAAACATGGGTTAGATGTAATCCCAACTCACTAACCCAACCAATGTTTCTACTCAATCCACTCTTAATACATATTACCCATGAAATCATCTTGTCTTAAAAAAATTAAATACTCCCATGCCCCAAGGTGTTGAGGTACCAAAATTTGAAAAGTACAATGGTAAGGGAGATCCACAGACACACACAAATTCCTTTATCACTCTATGTAGTAACTTCCTACATTAGGAAAATCTATTAGAAAAATTATTCATGTGATCCCCTAAGGAAACCATGTTGCAATGGTTTTCCTCATTACCTGACAATTCTATATTTTACAATGGTTCCAATAAAAAATTGGCTCTAAGGTTACAACCATTGATCTCATCCATTGTAAGAATCAAATGAATGAAAATATAACTAATTTTTATTTTATTTATCAATCCATTTCTTCCCAAATCCCCTATGCCCTATCTGACCATGAAATTTAGAGGATTTTCATGAGCAATCTTCAACCAACATTGAGGGAATGAGTTTCCCTAATGAACTATCCTTCTTTTTACTATTTGTCTACTATACTAATATACTATCAACATACATTAGCTTAGTATGGGGCTTCAGCCTCATTCTCGTGTCCTAATTGTTTTGGGGTTGCATCTACTTCTAAAGGGTCAAAAAGAAACAAGACGATGGATAATGTACTAGTTGTCCCTTAGGAAAGTGAAAATAATACACTCAGGTCACAAAATATTTGGGTCTCTACAAAGCTATCTAATTCTAACTCAAGTGTACTCCAAAAAATATTAAAAGATAATTTAATCACTCTTCTAGAAATTAGACTACTTTTAGACAAAAATCCATATCCTAGTTGGTATAATGTGTCTAAGTTCTTCCAATAACATTGAGTGCTTGGACATGACATCGAGTGTTATGTGTGTCTGAGACACACAATCCAAGACCACATAGACAATGGTAACATTTCCATCGATAGTAAAATGTAGAATCCTAATAAATCTATCACTAAACCCAACAATCAATTATATATTTATAAAGATCCCTTTCCACCTCATTCTTCTAACTCCATTACTACTTCCTCTTTTTCTATGCAATCTAACAATGCCGCATATGTAAATATGGTATGTTGAATAGTTCAGATAACTAAGAGGGGGGTGAATTAGTTATCATAAAATAATTTTCTTGACTTTACTTAATCCGGAGCAATTTTAAATCAATTAGATAATTAAAATAGATATGAAAATGAAAGCACATAACAACACCATGAAAAATGAACACCATAATTTACATGGAAACCCAAGAAGGGAAAAACCATGGAGAATGCTAATTCTCAGTTATAGAACATTGGTTAAGGTGACACCAATTAAGGTGATTTTTACAAGGGCTCACTTCCAAAATGCTCACTGCAGGTAAGACTCACTATTGGTGGGATCACTACCCGATTAATACAAAACCATGTGATTAAAAACTAGAAAAAACATGAACTAATGAAGCTACATCTACATATATGAATGAAGTCAGTTCCAATTAAGAGCACAATATATGTCTACAATAGATCTGGTCAAGATTCTTCTACTCACCTTCCTTGCACAACCTCTGCAATACAAATTACTTATTCCTTACACTTTCCTTCACTTCCTTCATTGTGTCTTGTCGCACAATCCTTCACACCTTTATCATTTTTTCCACACACCATACACTATCTCAAGAATCAAAGAGATGTTCTATATATATACTCGTAGAAAAAAATAAGTCAACCTAGCAAAACATGTTGGATTGAAGAACAACCTTGAGATATTCAATAAGGCTTGGCACACTAGCACTAGACACAAAGGATAGGTCGCAAATAAAGATATCCTTACCATGTTACCGCGAGACCCATAAATAGGTCATACATAAGATAAGAATTAATAATTAAAAGATAGCTAACTTGAACTACATAAGATATATTTTGGAGCTGATAGGAACACCACAACCAAGAGAAAATCTTAATCATCATCAATCTCAGTACCAACCGAAGGAATGGAATAAGACATACCAAAACTTGTAACATGCTACATGAATGTCCAGATAGCAAGGATACCCAAAAAATGATTTGAGCACAATAGCCAATATCAAAGGATTAGTCTTCATTATTCTGCATTGACTATCTTCCATGGATGTTCAAAAAAGAAGTACTGCCATATCCGGATCAAGGATAACATCCACACTATGCAACATCATAGAATACGATAGGATAGATCATTTGTGTATATCATCTGGAGCACAACCTTCTAGATCCCAGGTTTTGATATCAATGACAATAATGCCAAATCAACAACTTCTCAACAATCTCCCCCTTTGGCATTGATGGAAAAAGAATAAAAACTCAAAAACACAAAAAAAGACTCCAAGCGCTCCCCCTTTATCAAGCAATTCAAATCCTATTTTTGTTTTTTTTTTCTTCTTCATTTTCTCCCCCTCTTTTCCATCAAAGGAAAAGGGCCAAATAAGAACATTCAAAAAATCAAGTAAAAATAACACTTTTTACACGAAATTTTTTTCTTGTACCTTTCTCTCACAATTGGAAGAATCCTCTTCCATGCTTGCACTATAGCAACCATTTTGGCACACATACTGTCCTATAGAACCAATATCCCAAATGAAGATGACCAATCCACAGATAGGCACTATTGTTCACAATCCTCTAAACCAAAAGGTATCCCAGAGAGATGATCCAACTGGACCTCAACAATTTCTTTGACCAACCAGAATTTTTTAACCAAATCTTCCCTTTTTCTCTGAGTAGAAAATAACTCAAATTGTAACTCACCAACTCTTATTATTTGTTTTCCATATTTATCTTTGAATAATTCAAAACACTTCCCAATATTCTTCAATTCAAATTCAATAGCTTCCATTTTGCTTCTAAAATTATCAACAACAACAGGGCATCGAAGATAGTATTTGTAGATATCAGACATCTCCTTAATGCATTCTCTTGTCTCACCAGTGTGTTTGGATAAAAAATTTTTGTTTGTGACACACCTTCTTTCAATCATAGCTTGGATTTTATGTCCTTCATATCCTTCCTGCAACAACCTTTCTTCAACAACTTCTACCAGATCATCCGGTAATGAGTCAAAAATAGCAAAAATAGTAATACCCTTTTTACATAGATAATAAACCAAGGCATCTTCAATTCTAGGCCTACTGACTAGAGAGCAAGAATTCCACATTTCACCAATATTTTTCATATCACCCTCATCCCACACAAAATGAACTTCATCTATATTAGGAAGATACTCTTCTTCCTTCTCCTTCTCTTTTGAGATAGTTGTTGGGTCTCAAAAACGCTGGTTTAAACCATGAGAGGTTTCCAAGCTCTTATAATGCTTTTGGCCAACTGACAAGGTCAATTGATGTGATTGTACCTTCTACTCTTTAGGCTCTGCAAAACCTAGGCAAGTGCACCTATGTGTATGTTGCAGATTTAAGATGTATTTCCTGGTGAAACAATCTATCCACAATGGCAAAGTGAAGTGGACAGATCAAATTACTACAACTACTCCTACTCCTACAATTGAAAGGTTTTTTAAATAGATTGTTTGATATGGATTTGTATCTCTGGGTTGTGGTAGATTAGTGTCTTCTATCCACATGGGCAATGGAGTCAAAAATGATATTTGTTTCCTCCTATTGGTTCAACTCTAGTTGTTAGGCATTCTGAAAATTCTATGGCTTGCACAAAAATTAAATAAGTCTATGCCTTGCATAAATAGTGTTGGAATGTTTCTCTATCAGGTTCTTCTTTAACTATCCAAAAGAAAACTCAAAACCACTATGATTTATCAAGATAATTTAATTCTGACTTGCAGACACTAGTTTAATTAAATCACACAAAATGAGAATGCATTTTGATAAACCAGGTATATACTTGATATGCTGATTTAAATGATTAAAAGATCCCAAGTTGGAGACAACCAAAATAAAGAATATGAATTTTATTTATCACAACAACTGAACACCAAAAGGATTTTACCAGTTTAACATATTTTCTCCATTGATTCTACTTTAAGAAAGTCTGTCATTATTTACATTCCAGTCCCTTCTCAGGAAAAAATCTAACTCCTACAGTCTAACTACTGCCTTTTTTTTATTTCTCTCTCTCTCTAACTTCTTTCTACTACTTTTTTTACAAATATTTATACATTTCAGATCATGGGTCACAACCCTTCATTTTATGGTTGTGGTCATTTAGATTTTTCATAGTTCAAATAAAACATTTTAATTAACTACTCTATCAGCAAATTAATCCTTTTAAACTATAATCGGGCTTTTAATTTCACTTTATATCTTTTCCCACCCTTTAAATTTCGCTTCCCATGGCTTTTAACATCTTTACCGCTATACCACAGTCATGCTATTCGTATCCTGTGGTATGGTAGTATATTGACTTTTCAACGGTCTTCATAGTCATTGCTGATCACCGTTATCTTTATGTTTACCATGCTACCCTGGTCTATGTCTTTGCTACATGCGGTACTATGGTAGCCGCTAACTGTCATCCTCACTGCTAACTCACCATCTACCATGACCACCATGGTCTATGAGATGAACCCCTACGGTACCGCGGTGTCCATGCATACAAACCACTTTATAGACTGCCATCCTTCTTTGTTGACTGCTGACCACGCTACCGTGGTCACTGGCTTGACTGCCAGTAGTACTGCGATAGCCACCACTAACCATAGTTTCGCTGCTTTTCTAACTGTTACCACGATCACTGCGGTCTTTGTCTTGACTGCGTGCGATATAGTGGTAACTGCTAACTACTTACCACATGTCGCTTCGCTGGTGCCTTCGTCGATCATTTCACCACCACCGTCACTATCGCCTCTTGCAAACCTAGTGACTATTTGTTTTCAACCGCCAGACCATTTATTGCACTACCGCGGTCACTGGCTTAACTGCCAGCGGTACCAGGATAACCGCTTTATGCTGCCTGCGAATCACTACCGCCATACCGGAGGTCCCTTTGTGGGAGGCCATGGTAAAGCAGTAAGCGACATAGAATGTGAATTTTAAGGAAGCAATAAAGATATTTAACATATATAAATGGAAAGAATGATTTCTAATGGAAGGATAGTGAAAAAATAGGTATAAATAAATAAAAATTCCTTAGGATAATGACGGATTATTAAGATTCAAATGGGAAAACCTTAGGGTTTTAAAAGGAAATTTTTAGTTCTAACAGTGGCTCCATCTGGGGATGAATGATTGTGAGATCATTGCAAGGATCTAAAATTCTATGGTAGAGTAGACCAAGCAAAAGATGTGAAAATGGAAGCCATTGGAGATGGAGGGAATGAAAAGGATCCTAAACTATTGTACATGGAAAAATATATTTTCAACCAGGGAACTTCTGAGAATGTCCATGTACTGGCAAACTCAAATCCTCTGTACCTACTATGGTTCCAAAATTCAGACCATAAAGGATGGCCCCAAGCCACCCAAAAGATAAATCTGCATTTTCCTCTGTCATAGACGTTATTTTGTTTAGAGCCCATCAGGTTTCTTTTGAAATTATCCATTCTACCTACCCTGCAACATGCATTGTTATTAAAAGACTTCAAAAAAGCATTGTATTCAGCCTGATTCATATTCCTTTCACCACTCTGCATTTCATCATTCTCATTATCACATGGAAAATATTTACCACCCTCAGCATACAAAGTGTATCCACTTTCAACAAAACATTTATAGGCATGCTCACTGTCATATGTTGTTGAATGATCAGGTAGTTGTACTGGGACCTGCAAATCTGAATATTCCTTATGGCAACCAAAAAATTCAATCTCAACAACATCCTTTAAAACAATCAAATCAGGGTCACCCTCCATTTCTTTCTTATTCTCAGTTGGCACTGACACACATTTTTGATTCATACAATCATCCTTATACATAATTGATTCAACAAATGCTGGACATTCATCATCAATGTTATGTAAACCAACATCCTCTTCTTGTAGGAAAAAATTATCTAAATCACATACCTCCTCCTGGACACAAATGGATTCATGAATAACTTCACTGATTTCTTCATCAGTCTAAGAGATGCACATGGGGTTACATGAATTGTTACTTTCACTGTCAAAAAAAATGTAGGCTGGAGCCAATACTTGGGAATCATCTTTATGTGTGTACTTCAGGTATTCCAAAGTTAACAAATCTGAAACTTGCTCACTGTTGAGTGAACCAATCTCTGCTTCCATATCCTCAACCATGTTTTCAACCTCTTAGTCTTCATAGGAACTGAAACTATCCTCTTGTTGCAAGTCAAGATCCTCATGCTGGTCCTCATAGTTATCAGTTATAAGTGAATATGCCATATGTTCCTTTTCAAGTGGACTTGCTTCTTCATTGACCTCTTCTTGATCTTTATAAGGACTACAACAGTCATCCTATTGTAGATCAACATTCACCATTTCATCTTAACAATTTGAATATTCAATGGATCCCTCATAACACACACTATCAGAATTTGTTATGCAAGAGATATCTTCTATATCTTCATCCTCTTGGTCCTCATAAAAACTTTCTCCCATGAATTCTACTTTATCATTAATTGTGTCATCTTGGTATTGATCTAAAAATCAAGGTGCAATTTGTTCATCTTTGCTTGCTTTATCACCAATATACTCCTTATGAAGTGTATCTTCAAGAACATATTCATCATTGTAGTCCTCATCCAATATGTATGATTGGCCACTCATATCATCATCATCTTCCTTTTCCTCACATAGATTGTCATCATTTTCACTTGCATATGTATTCTCTATTGGTTGCTTTATTTGATCATCCATTATATCATTATTAGATTCATTATTCATGGAATCAATAAATTTATTTATTACATCCAGGGCATGTTGTTTTGATGATCTTGACCAATAAGTTGATTCAGGCTTTGATGCTATTAGAAACTGTGCAACAAACATGGGCTTTATAGGCCTATGATGTGGAGGTAATTGCATACAGACATCCGTCATCCTGCTGTATAAAGATCTTGCAAATTCCCCCTTATATCTCCTTATAGCAAGAAATGAATCAAGGAGAAATCCATATCCTGATTCTATAATGGAATCTTTATTTTGAGTATTTACATCATCACCTTCTTCTCGATCATCATCATCCTTTTCCCCATACTAGCTCAAGAATATTTCTTTCAAATCCTCCCATGAAGATATACTTTGCATGGGAAAACTTACAAACCATTCTCTTGCACTATCCCTCAAAGATCTTGAAAAACATTTCATAATGACATCCTCTCGATAAATTTGAAAGTCGATAATGAAATTCTAGAATTGCTCCACATGCTCATAAGCTAATTTATCCCATTCTCCATGAAATCTAGGGAGATGCATCAGTAATTCCGTTAGTTCACAGGGATAGGGATTTGGGTAGCCTTGGATATTACTATAGTTAAATGGTTCATCAATAGCCGAGACAAAATTTGGAGGGGCATATGGGTTTTAGTAGACCATTGATCTTGTCTCAGGAAATTGAAGATGATTCACTTGAGGTAATGGCTGTGGTGTATAAGTGTTCTGCTTTGAATAGCACATATTACCTTCATTGTCAGATTCAAGTCCCTCTTGCAACATTTGTTGTTTCAATTGTAGGTTTTTTTGTTCCTAGTATAACACTTGTTGTTCCATTTCTTCTAATTTTTTCCTTGTTTGGTGTCTTCTTTGTTCTTCTGCCATCTTGACAAAATGTTACTGCTCCACAATATCCATGCATTATAAATCAAATCAAAAGAGAGTCGCCACCTAATTTTCAAAAAAGTAGGAAAATAAAATAGATTATGATATTTCTTTGGTTTGCCCCCAACGAAATCTCCAAACAAATGTGAAATCTTTTGTTGACTCTATAAATGGAAAGGCTAAAAATCTTCCTGAGTAATCCCTAGCAGAGTCGCCAATTTGTTGGGTCTCAAAAATGTTGGTTTAAACCATGAGAGGTTGCCAAGCTCTTATAACACTTTTGGCCAAATAACAAGGTCAATTGATGTGATTGTACCTTCTACTCTTTAGGCTCTACAAAACCTAGGCGGTTGCACTTATGTGTATGTTTCAGATTTAAGATGTATTTCCTAGTGAAACAATCTATCCACAATGGCAAAGGGAAGTGGACAGATCAAATTACTACAACTACTCCTACTCCTACAATTGAATGGTTTTTTAAATAGATTGTTTGATATGAATTTGTATCTTTGCATTGTGGCAGATCAATGTCTTCTATCCACATGGGCAATGGAGTCAAAAATGATATGTGTTTCCTACTATTGGTTCAACTCTAGTTGTTAGGCACTCTGAAAATTCTATGGCTTGCACAAAAATTCAAAAAATATATGCCTTGCATAAACAGTGCTGGAATGTTTCTCTATCAGGTTATTCTTTAACTATCCAAAAGAAAACTCAAAACCACTATGATTTATCAAGAGAATTTAATTCTGACTTGCAGACACTAGTTTAATTAAATCACACAAAATGAGAATGCATTTTGATAAACCAGGTATATACTTGATATGCTGATCTAAATGATTAAAAGATCACAAGTTGGAGACAACCAAAATAAAGAATATGAATTTTATTTATCACAACAACTGAACACCAAAAGAATTTTACCAGTTTAACATATTTTCTCCATTGATTCTGCTTCAAGAAAGTCTTTCATTATTTACATTCCAATCCCTTCTCGGGAAAAAATCTAAATCCTATAGTCTAACTAGTGCCTTTTTTTTATTTCTCTCTCTCTCTAACTTCTTTCTACTACTTTTTTTAAAAATATTTATACATTTCAGATCATGGGTCATGACCCTTCATTTTATGGTTGTGGTCGTTTAGATTTTTCATAGTTTAAATAAAAAAATTTAATTAACTGCTCTGTTAGAAAATTAATCCTCTTAAACTATAATCGGGCTTTTAATTTCACTTTATATCTTTTCCCGCCCTTTAAATTTTGCTTCCCATGGCTTTTAACATCTTTACCGCTATACCGCGGTCATGCTATTCGTATCCTATGGTATGGTGGTATATTGAATTTTCAACAGTCTTCATAGTCATTGCCGATCACCATTATCTTTATGTTTACCGTGCTACCGTGGTCTATGTCTTTGATACGTGCGGTACTGCGGTAGCCGCTAACTATCATCCTCACTGCTAACTCACCGTCTATCACGACCACTGTGTTCTATGAGATGACCCCCTGCGGTACCACGGTGTCCATGCATACAAACCACTTTATAGATCGCCATCCTTCTTTGTTGATTGTTGACCATGCCGCTTACCACACTATTGTGGTCAATAGCTTGACTGCCAGTGGTACCGTGGTAGCCGCCACTAACCACTATTTCGTTGCTTTGCTAACTGTTACCGTGGTCACTACGGTCTTTGTCTTGACTATGTGCGGTATAGCGGTAACCGCTAACCGCTTACCACATGTCGCTTTGCTGGTGCCTTCGTCGATCATTTCACCCCCACTGTCACTGTCACCACTTGCAAACCTAGTGAATATTTGTTTTCAACTGCCAAACCATTTACCGCACTACCGCGGTACCACGGTAGCCACTTTATGTTGCCTATGAACTACTACCACCATACCGTAGGCTCCTTTGTGGGAGGCCAGGGTAAAGCGGTAAGCGACATAGAATGTGAATTTTAAGGAAGCGGTAAGGATATTTAACATATATAAATGGAAAGAATGATTTCTAATGGAAGGATAGTGAAAAAATAGGTATAAATAAATAAAAATTCCTTAGGATAATGATGGATTATTAAGATTCAAACAAGAAAACCTTAGGGTTTTAAAAGGAAATTTTCAATTCTAACAATAGTGATGACATATTTTGTGTTACTTTTCCTCCTTTTAGGTTCCAGAGGGGAATTACCAATGACAACCTCTAGATCCTTCTTACTAGAGGAGGAACCATCCTTAAACTAATTGATAGGTGTAGTTCTAGAAACTATCACACTAAAGCATAGATCCATCTACAAGGGTGATAAATAAACTTTGCATGCATTTTCTTTATCTTCTAAATATTTCCAATATCTATAAATTTTCTTTTTGATAGGGATGTCAGACTTTCACTTAAAATTCTCCTTTGACAGTAGCCAATTCAAAAATTAGAATACAAAAAACATGAGCAGAGACCCAAACTAAAAGGCATAACTCTCAACCAAAGACATTTTGACATTCTCAATTAGGTTTTCCATTATCAGGCTACATAGTTCAAACAGTTGATTTTCCTTCACCATCTTATGTGAAAGATACACAACAATAACAAATGTAGAACCTTCATGATTTTGGAAATAGATTTTGTATGAGATACCATAAGCAACATACCTTACTATAGGATTGGAAATGGTATTTATCAGTAGAGCTTGGGGGTATTTTTTTATACCAGCAAGTTCCTCCATGTCTATGTAATTTCACTATTTTCTTCCTGAGGAAGTCACAACTCTGCACAATCCAATATTAGCTTCAATGGCTTCCTTAGTGATCAGATAGGGTTTGTCCAGAATGATGTTTCCATCCTTGAATCCACTCAATAGGAACAAGATAGATTCTTTGTCAGAAGTCCAACAAAATTCTCCCCATAGATCCATACCCAAGGAACTTACATTCTTCAATTCACCAGTCTTCAACCCTAGTTCCATATCCTTCATCTTCTAATGATCAAATTCATCCAACTCTACTCCCTTCAGCCTCAATGGAATACTGCCATTGGATTCACTATCAACCAACACAGATTCCATCGTCATGCTTAGCTTTTGAAAAACTCTTCTTCTTCTTTGCAAACTATGCTCGAAATGATTTGAAAAATCTATCTTTTATCTTTAATTTTTCATGATGATTTCATCACCAATACGTTCATCGATGACGCCAACAATTGTACTTCATTTTTCAATCAGCTAGATTAAGCTTCATCATTTGTCACCAACTAGATCAAACTTAGTCATGCTAGAAAAACACATCAATGTGACTTCAGAGATGGGGAATTGACAAGATATGCATTACAAAACTCCCCCTAAGCCAAGATAGTTTCATTTTTCTTCCAAAGCATGACAGTCTTCTTCTTAGATTCATTTGATTCTATAACCTTCCTTTTATTTTCAAAATTTTTTGGAGCAACATATCTACATGTGTTAGCATAATGTCTAGATTGATTACACTTGTAACATATCTGACTTGACTTAACTGAGTGAACCCTAGATCTGTACTGATTAGCTTTGTGACCATAACCATGGCATAAGTAGCAATAACCATGAAAGATATTATCCATTCCATTCCTTCTAGTTGGATTAGATAAATGACTTATGTAATATCTTGCTTTGTGACCAAACTTGTGATAGTTAAAGCATTGAATACTCGATTCCTTCTTGCTTCTACACTCTATAGCCTTATGTCCAAAATTTTTGCATAGAAAGCAATGACCATTAAATGACAAGTACATTTGATAATTTTTTTGCCTAATCGAAGGTATTTTGTCGATCTTCTAGAGTTTCAAAGCTTGATTGTTAAAACAAATCTCACTTTAGCTTCAACAACTTTGTCTTTACCCTTAGTGTTCTGATTTGAGCTTTCCCTTGAGAAGTCAAGTCCTTCCTTATACTTGTGACATTTTAGAAGGTACAAGAGTTGATCTAGAATTATGATACTTTCACATACTCTTGCTTTGGATTTCAGCCTTCTTAATTCTTGATCTAACTTTTCATTTTCTTCCAATTTATGTTTGATGGTATCCTTGAGATTTTCTTCAGTCTTCTTCCATTCTTCCATTTTTTGTTTGATTGTATCTTTGAGATTCTCTTCAATCTTCTTGCATTCATCCAACCATAGCTTTAGATTCACAAAACTTTCCTTTGACTCCTTTAATTCCTCACTGACCTCTTTGTGTCTTTCTTTGAATTTTCAGATTTTCTCCCTTAGCTTTGAGATACAAGCATTTGTCTCCTTGATATTTTCTTTTAATTCCTCATTTTTAGATTCTATTCTTTCCATATAATCTAACATTGTCTTCAGTTCTTCACCAAAGTAATAATCTCCTTTCATATATTCAAATTTCCAAGATCTCCCTCAAGTGATTAAGCTCTATCTACAAGGGACTAGGCTCTGATACCAAGTTTTGAACAGTTCGAATAACTGAGAGAGGGTGAATCAATTATCATAAAACAATTTCTTGACTTTACTTAATCTAGATCAATCTTAAATCAATCAGATAATTAAAATAGATATGAACATGAAAGCACCTAACAACACCATGCACAATGAACATTAGAATTTACGTGGAAACCCAAGAAGGGAAAAATTATGAAGAATGCTAATTCTCAATTATAAAACATTGGTTAAGGTGACACCGGTTAAGGTGATTTTTACAAGGGCTCAATACCAAAATGCTCACTACAAGTAAGGCTCACTATCGGTGGGCTCACTTCTCGATTAGTACAAAAACATTTGATTAAAAAATAGGAAAAACATGAACTGATGAAGCTACATCTACATATGCATGAAGTCAGTTTCAATTAAGAGCATAATATTTGTCTGCAACAAATCTGTTCAAGAATATTTTGCTCACCTTCCTTGCACAACCTCTACAATACATATTACTTCTTCTTGATTCTTTCCTTTGCTTCCTTATTTGTTTCTTGTCTCACAATACTTCACACCATTATCACTGTTCGCACACACTATATGCCATCTCAAGAATCAAAGAGATGTTTTGTATATATACCCATAGGACAAAATAAGTTGGCCTAGAAAAACATGTCTGCTTGAAGAACAACCTTGAGATATTTAATAAGGCTTGGCATGTTAGCACCGGACCCAAAGGATAGGTCACAAATAAATATCTCCTTACCACATGACCATAGGACCCATAAATAGGTCATACATAAGATAAGAATAATTACTAAAAGATAGATAACTTGAATTATATAAGATATATTTTGAAGCCAATAGGAACACCACAACCAAGACCAAATCTTGACTATCTTAAATATCAGTACCAACCAGAGGAATGCAATTAGACATACAAAAACTTGTAACTATAGACATGAAAAATGTACAATTTCGATCTGGCACACTAGATCCCGATTTACTAACACTATTTCATCCTAAATCATCTCCTTTGCTAGTCATTTAATCGAATAATCTATATTTGATTAAATTCATCGCTCATCTCTTAATTAAATAAATCAACTCTATCTAATTAAGTCATCATCTCTTGTTAATTAAATAAATCAATTTTATTTAATTAATTATGTAAAACTCCTTTTAATTAAATAATTCATCTTATTTGATTAAATCCCTAAAGTCTTCTTATTAAATTGAATAAATTAAACATTATTTAATTTAATCTAACATTATCCCCTTTAGTTAAATAAATCAAAATCATTTATTTAATTAAACCCTTCCTCTCAATTTGATTTAAATCAATTCATAAATTTAAGTCTAAATTCTCACATCTCCTAAATTCCTCATTAAATTAATTAAACTTTGATTAATTTAATCTTAATCTATATCAAATTCTCTAGAGAATGCAACTTGCACAATAAATCAATTACTTTGATTTATTAATTCATCTATTTTCCCTCACATGGCATAAAAGAGGAATATTCCCTCAAATTTGAATTCAAATTCAAATGGGCTTGGTCCTTCCAACAAGGCATTTAATGTCTCTTACATGTCCTTGTCCTTGAGCCAAGTGACATTAACTCCATTTCTTTCATCCCCCCTAAACATGTCACTTCATCAAATTCAAACTTGCACATTGATCAAAATGTGCTCAACCTTCAACCATTCACATCTTGACAAGTGGCACTTGGCCATTGGATGTTGAATGATCCCACATTGCTTATTTTCACTCTCTCTTCCATTTGGAAATCTATAAATGAGAGACTCTTCCTCTCATTCTAACATCCACAACCTCATGCAAAGTTACTCTCTTCACATTAAGAGCTAATTTTTCCCATTTCCACTCAACTATTCACCATTTTCATCAACATCATAGCTAGGTTATGCTCAAATCTCATTGGGAGATTTGACCATTTCATAAATCATTCACATTGCAACTTAGGAGTTGGGAAAGGGTCAATTTCAACATTCAATTGGCACCAATTCCCCCATGGGATCATAAGTTTATTTTCTTAATTAGGATTTACATGTTGTCGTTATATTGTGTTCTTCATTTCCTAGTTTAAGTTTCAAATAGATGGATTTCATGGGGAATCCCTCATGCTTGTATGCATTTTGATCTAACAATATAACCTTGTTTGTTGTTCTTGTGCATTTCTAGGTTTAGGGGTTCACATTTTGGCGCTAGAAGGAGGGCCAGACTAAAGAATTTAATCACGTTTTTCAAAATTTCTACATTTTTTAACATTTTTTTGCAGGTCACAGGGAAACAGTCCTGCAACATTATATTGTGCCACTTTCATAGGCACAGTGCCATACTGCACCACTTTCAAAGGTGTGGTGCTATACCGAACCGCGTAAATTTCTAAACCATGTCGCTTCTTCTTTTCCTGCCTGTCAATTTCAAAATTCCTAACTACGCCACACACAATTCCATGGCACTATACTGCACTGCTCTCAACACCGCATTTTTTTCAAATCGTGTCGCTTCCGCTTTCCCGCCTGTAAAATTTTAAAATTGCAAACCTAGCCACTTCACAAACAGCGTCGCTTAACCATATTGCGTCACATATTCAGTCTTTGTTCTTGTAGAGTGCCACTGAAAGTCAAATGTGTGGTGCTATATAGTGTCGCTTTTGTCCAAACTACACCTCTTTTACAAACTGCACCGCGGAAAATAGTAAGGTCTAAAATTTGGCATGTGCCTTTTGAATTTTGGATTTTCTAATACTTGACCTTGTTTGTTGTCTTTTTGCTCTCTAGTTTTTTGTCATTTTGTAGGTTGGAGCAAAGAAAAATCAAAGGAAGAAGTTCATCATGACATCATGCTCATCATACCCAAAGTGTTTTTAAACACTAAAGTGTTGATCAACACTTTTTGAAGGATTTTAAATTCTTCTTTTTGAAAGAAATTTGTTAATGTCATTTGCCTTAGAAACACTAGATTTATTTTGGGTTTAAAAAGAACAAGAAAATTTCCTTTTCCAAACAAAGTAGGAGATTCATTATGGCACCATGTTCATTATTCATAAAGTTTTTTTAAACACTAAGGTGTTATTCAACACTCTTTAAGGATTTTAGATTCTTGTTTAAGAGAAATTTGTTAATGTCATTTGCCTTAGAAACACTAAACTTCTTTTGGATTTAAAAAGAACAATCAAATTTCTTTTCGAAAGTTGCAAAAGGGATAAAAGGAACCTTAGGAACAACATACTAGATTTTGTTTAAAGGTTAACAATTGAACAAGGCAATCTCACATTTCCTTTGGTGCTTAAAAAAAACTCATTATTGCTTTGAGGGATTTAAAATGCATGTGTTTTTTGTGCCTTGTAAACTTTTTTGCAAAGTAGTGTCATTTAAAAAGGCGTGTGCACTTCTCTCACACTTCACGACAATCTTGAGAATCAAAAGTATTTTTGGTGACACTAAGTTGAATAAAAGATTTCCTCCACATTTCAATTTGCGTACCTAACAATTGAACAAAACATGCGAGTGTGAGCACGACATATTGCTAAGGTTCTCCCTTTGTTTTTCAACAAAAGGTTGATTGAACAATGGGATATGCTAGGTTGCTATTGTTTATCTTAGTGGGCCTTCCTTGTTGAAAAAATTAATCACCCAAGGGAATGACCCAACTAGGAACACACTAAAGCCAAGTGACTTCCAATAGGTATATAAGTGTGGATTCTTGAGGAAAGTTCAAGAATCATGAGGATTATTCTGATGAGAAGAGTAGCAATGGTCTCTCGCCGTACTGGATAGTCTCCCATGAATGAAATGCCTGCATTAAAACCATTTTTTTAGAAAAGGCCAAATCCTTATCTATTTTGTTGGTGCAAAAGGTCATGTCCTTTGAAGCCACCCCACGTTATACATGTGGTTTTGTTGTAGAGATGGAAAGTATGCCATGGGAGATTCATGGGTACTAATGCTTGGCTGACCTGAGAAGTGTTTGACATGGAGGGGAGCCAGTGTGGTCAAGCATTTAGCCATTCGCACAAAATATGTGTAGCTGGATTCATCCAAGCGGGAACCCAACAAAATATTTCCTCATCATCCTAGGGTTGTAAAAAGTGCTTGGAAGTGGAGAATACATTGCTTGGTCCTCAAAACATTTGAAAAAAAACATACACAAAGAGCTTTTGAATTTCAAACCCCTTAGAGGAAACAAATATCTTTTGATGAATTTAAGTACTCTTGCTTTCCCTAGGGATCATATCCTTAGAGGTTTCTAAGTGCTTGGATTCTATCATCATTTGTTTTCAATAAGGTTAAACATAGGAGACTTTTTCCCTATTTTCTTTGATTTCCACATAATGGACTTTGTGGGATGAAAAAGAAATTGGGATAGTAGACATACAGTTTGAAACATAAGCAAACAAGTGCCTTTGGTAAAAAGAATTCATTAAGCCAAGATAAAAGATAAATTGAACCTCATATGCGTTGTTCCAAATGATTTCCCGAAAGGTCAAGATTCCAAAACCAAGGTTCAAAAGGATAAGTCTAAAATCCCATGAACAAAGCCTTGAAATGCTCCTTGAATTCAAAGAAAGACTAGTATACAACTTCTATAAAATGGCTTCAAGGAATAATCCAACTTTGTATGCATTCTACTATCAACAAAATCCCAAAATTTTTGAAAGGTTTGCTTTCCTCACATAGGAAGTCTAGCATGTTCTTCAACACTGAGGTTTTGTAAAAAGAAGTCGTGTCTAGGTCAAGGTCCAAGATCAAAGTCGTCATCCTCATCCATCCAAACATTTATCAAAATTCCATCTCACCAACAACTTTTGGAACTTTGAAACATCACTTATGCTAGACTTTTAGGAAAAATCAACATCACCTTGTTTGACTTAATGCACCTAGTCAAATTATCAATCCTCTTGAGTGAATTTACCTCTAGGATAACATAACTTCCTAAGGTTTACAAGTTCAAAATCACTTTTTTTGGCTTAACACACCTAGCCAAATTATCATCTTGTGTACACATTTTCTCTAGGATAACACAACTTCCTAAAGTTCACAAGTGCATAATCATCCTTGTTTGGCTTAACACACTTAGTCAAACTATCATCAATCAAAATCGAATCAAATCAACTCCTAAAGTCTAGCATTGATCCAAAGTTCCTAAAAAGTTCAAACACCCATATCATTCACCCCTTTCATCCTTCATCTCATCATTGGTTCTAAACCCTTCAAAGGTCAACAAGGTCAAAAAACAAGAGGAACATGGAATATAAACTCGACTCATACATCATGAGTGATCCAATTCAACCAAACTATCCAAGCCTTACAAGGCCAATTTATTTTCAAAACTTGCATTTGTACAATCCATACATGGGATCATTATCTCCTACAAACGTCAATGGTACAACAAATGCGAGTTTTCCCGATCTAAATTTTGGAACACCTTTCGCTTTGGTAGATTTAAATCAAATTCAAAACTTACAAATCTATCAACCAAGCAATCAAGGCATGAGCCTTCCCCCTTTAGCAACTATCAATCAATCGAATATGAGCAACACCCCCATCATAAACCAAAGAATCATAACAAATCCTCTAGTTGTGCCATGGATATCACAACAACAAATGACAACCATCCAAGCAATCCCTGTGGTTAACACATCTATCATTCCTCAAGTCTCCCAGGGAGCAAGCATCTTAATTACACCATTCACCACTCAAACCTTGGCAATCAATGTGACTGTTCCACTCACCACAATGATCAAAACCATTCCCCATCCACCTCCACCACCACCAAAACACAACATGAAAAATTCATTCTCCATCATGTTGCAAGCCGCTCGACAAGCTACTCATCAAAAGGTGCTATGAAACCAACAAGTTGCACAAACCCAGCAAGCTACACAAGCTGCACAAGCAAACCTACAATCACAAGCTCAAGCTCAAGCCCAACACCAAGCTCAATAGGTGCAAGCACAATTCTGGGCACTATTGCAAGCAATCCATGAAAAATTCCATCAACAAGTAGCACAAGAAGGAGCCCAACAAAAAGCTTTGTTGGCACAACAACAACTAGACCAACAAAAATCTTTGTTGGCACAGTAGCAGCAAGACCAACAACAAGCTTTGTTGGAACAACAACAACATGACCAACAACAAGCATTGTTGGCTCAACAAAAAATGCATAAATTACTCACTCAACAAAGTTTGCAATAGATTCCCACCACAATCATTGAAAATAATGATCAAGATCCTTCAACCAATGATCATGTTGAAAATGTCTCTACATCAGCTAATGAGTTAGATGACACATCTCAAGAATTTATTCCAAAGCATGATCAACATCTTTTACCAAGGTCTAGCAATGATCTTTTCCAAAACATAATGACATCCTTTGATCTCATGAAATTTGAGAAACTGCCTATGCCTAAGGAAGATATCCAAGAATCCTTTATAAGCAATCCATTCTTTGAAATTGACCTATGTCAAGAACTTGATCCAAAGCATGTCGAAAGCAATTCTAAAATCATTCAAGATCAAGAATTTACATCTCCAAGCTACTACAATGATATAATGGACACTCTCTTATCTATACAAGATGATCATATCCACATAGAACATACTCCTCCATCTACCCAGGAGATGCTTTCCCTGGATGGACATGTAGATTATCTTCATTCAGAACAAGATTCCTTTACTCCTGACATTATTACACAAAAAGAGCAGGTTATTGATTCCTATAGTCAAACTGAGTTGTCAACATCAAGATCAGATATATCCCAAATTTAGACTGACGACATCATGTATGAAGATATCCAGTATTATCCACTCAAGGAAACAGGTTAGACATAATAGGATATTCTAGCGTTAGTAAGGAAACAAATTGAAATGACGTCATCTACAGTGGTCATTTTTCAGAGAATACATTATGAACAAGGAATCTCAAAACAAGGAGAATCAAAGAACAAAGGTGCTACTATCACCATACTGGGGGCAACTTCATCTCAAGCAAACATCAACATAGGGGGCATGAAGAATCCTTATGATGAAACCAATGCCAATACTACAACTTGCCACATCATGAATCTTCATCCACCCATCACCCCATCCACAAATTGGGACCAACGTCAAAAGAAAGATTTGAATCGAAGCATGAAGAACGTTATCAAAGTAAAAGAAGCTAAGAATCATATCAAACAAATCAAATACACATGGATACCAAAGAATACAAATAATGATTATCCTTATCATACTCCATTAGTCAAAGAAACTATGGGGAAAATAAAAAATAGAAAAATATCCATCAAAGATTTCCACAAAGGAAAAAGAAAGCTTCTCAAGCAACACACAAAGTGTATCAAGCAGTTGGTCCTAATTCCATGCACACTTTTGTATCCACTCATCATTGCTCATCTTCCCAAGTTTGGAGAGTCAAAGGTTCCAAACTATCAACCAATCCATATTTTATTCCTAAACACACTCTGCCATCCACGCCTCCATGCATGATATCCAATTCTCACATTAGCCATGTATTGGCAACAACCCTTTATCATAAGGATTTAGAAGGAACTCTATCACAATGTGCGCACAGACACAGAGTTAACTCCGCCATCAACAAAACAGATTAGGGATCTCAGAAGTTGCATTCAAGTGCACGTATCTTGGCAAAGAAACTTCTTCAAGTAAGATATCGATGGCATGTTATGACAGAAGAATCTACAACAATGACATCAGGTGGTTCAAGATGACCTTGAAATCATTTAGTGAAAATTACAAAAAAAATATCAAAAATATCAAAAATCCTAAAAAATTAGAAAAAGGATTGAAAACAGTAAAGAAAAAAAATTGTCCTCTAGTGAAAACCACTACGGTGGCACTTTGGGAAAGTACCATAATGAAAACCTAGAAAACAAGCGTCATGTGTAGAATCGAGCATCCATGTGATCCATTTCAGGAGAAAGCATCTCATCCCATCCATAATAAAGCCAACATTCCAGCAATATCATCCATCCATCCATGAACCATTTATCCAACCCATTACCATCTATCCACATTATCTTGATAAAATTTTGGGGCACACTTTACACTTTATTATGGTAGTCATCTTGACATGGGTCATTTTCATTGATCCTATCCTACCCAATGCTATCTGAGCCAGGAAGCACTATCCAAATGAGCATCCTCTATTCAAACACCTTATCTTATCACAAGTTAATCCTTGGCATCCTTTGCATGCTTACCATACCCATCCATCTATCCAAGAATCCACCCATGGCATTCCATACATTGCTAGAAATTAGGGGAAGATATTGGCATCTTGCTTCGGGAATAAATCCGGATATATATCCTTCAACTTATGTGGTGATCCGAACATTGGAAGACACAAAATAAAATTGGTCAAGCATTTGTGAGCCAAAAAATCCAAATCACTAGCCCATGGCATATTTTGACAAGACGATGTTCCTTATCAAGATTTATCTTTCATCGAACATCAATCTGAACAATTCATATCAGTCGCATCTAACTTCCACGTCATTGTCACATCAAATCATCAAAACAATTTTATTCCAAAACAAGCTTCATCAATCTTGAGCAAATGAATCCAATCAATTATCACCTTGTTTGACTTAACAAACTTAGTCAAATTGTCATCTTTTGAACAAGTTTACTCTAGGATAACACAACTCCTTGGGTTTACAAGTTCATTATCATCTTTGTTTGGCTTAACACACTTAGCCAAATTATCAAATCCATAATCGCCTTGTTTGGCTTAACATACTTAGTCAAACCACCCTCTTGTGCACGAGTTTACTCTAAGATAACACAACTTCCTAGAGTTTACAAGGGCATTATCACTTTTATTTGACTTAACACACTTAGTCAATCTATCAATCCATCAATCTGATCGATCAACATTAAGCTTGGTTTTCAACAAAATCCCAAAATAGAGCACTCATATCGTCATCACATATCATATCCAAATTTTCAAAATTATGCAAAAATTCAAAAACATCCAAAACATTCAAAAATCAAAACATTAAAAATAATAATAATAATAATAATAAAAAATCATTCAAAAAATCCAAAACATGTCAAAATCTGAAAAATCAAAAATAGAGTCATCTTGTCGAACTACATCATCTTTGAGCTTGAACGTAGGAAAGGTTGATCTTTGATCATCCCCCAAGACAGTTAGGTCAGTCCTTTAGGCGTCCGTCACAATGGCAATCCGTTTTCCTATTTATTTCACATTTTAGGTCTATCCTTAGGCGTCTGTCACAATAAAAATGGCAATATGTTTTCCCATCTTTCTCATCAGTAGTCAAGTCAATTGTCAGCTGAACTACATCATCTTTGAGCTTAAGCATAGGCAAGGCCATCCTTGATTGGCCCCCGAGACACAAAATCCAAAAATTTGTAAAACATCTCAAAAATACCAAAAACAACCTCAAAATATCTGAAAACCCAAAATAGTGCATCCATCTCATCTCTCTTTCACCTACGATTAGTCATCATTCCTAATAAAATCAATCATCTCCTTCACCCTTTGGTGAGTCAATCAGAAGCAAGTCTAGCAGGTTCAAAAGTGAACACTCTAATCGTCAGAGTCTTGAAAGTCTAGATCAGTGAGTCAGCAAGTTGGTCAACTCAGAATATCAATAGCTTATCACCCAAATTAGTCCCATCAAAACCCTGATCACAACATTTCCTAGGATGAAGCTTTCCTGTGATGGACATAAGCATTAGGTACCCCACAGTAGTTAGTCTTGGCTAGCGGTACGAAGAACATTAGCTTGTTTGTTTACTTTATTTTGGTCTTTGTGACTTATCTTATTTTGCGCTCATTCCAAGGACCTCTCGATGATGCCTTAAAAAAATAGGTTTAGATAAAAAGGAATGGGGCAATGATCATTATCTTTTTTATCTACTGTGCTTGTTGGATATTCTTGTAAAATAACTTGGCGAATACTTGCTTTGTTAGGTCTGTCCTAGCAAGGTTTTCGTATGTCAAGTGTGAACAAGAATACTCCTATCTGATTGTCGAGTCAAAGTCCATCACACTAGGTACAACACCATCCTGGTCCTTTATACCTTGATGCATCGTACCTATGTGTGTTATCAAACATAAAGTAATTGGCCCTTTGAAAATCCCAACTCTTGGTAAGCAAATCATCATCATCATCGGTAATAATGTGAACTTGTGTGGATCCTCCTTCCATCCATCTTATTCTTCTTATTCTTCTATCTTTACTAACATTTCTATCTAAAATCAGTGTGTTGTATCAAAATATACATGAGGCTACCTATGGCCGATGACTATCTATACATCATTAGAATTGTCGACATCAAAGAATTATTTTTCATCCTCTGATCAATAGATTCACTCCTCTTGCATTTTATTGCGATCTCAATTAGAAAATTGTACATTTCCACTCGATCTCTTGAGGGGGCAGTATACCAGCATAATCCTTTCACTGGGGAAACAGTGGAGCAGTCGGAAAATCAAGAAATTTTGAACTTTGATCACAACAGTTTATTCTTTGAATCAATGCAACAAGTACATTGCTTCAAAGAGGGGAAAATTGTAAACACGAAAAATGTACAATTTTGATCCGGCACACTAGATCCTGATTTACTAACACTAGTTCATCCTAAATCATCTCCTTTGCTAGTCATTTAATCGAATAATCTATATTTGATTAAATTCATCGCTCTTCATCTCTTAATTAAATAAATCAATTTTATTTAATTAATTTTGTAAAACTCCTTTTAACTAAATAATTCATCTTATTTGATTAAATCCCTAAAGTCTTCTAATTAAATTGAATAAATTAAACATTATTTAATTTAATCTAACATTATCCCCTTTAGTTAAATAAATCAAAATCATTTATTTAATTAAACCCTTCCTCTCAATTTGATTTAAATCAATTCATAAATTTAAGTATAAATACTCACATCTCCTAAATTCCTCATTAAATTAATTAAACTTTGATTAATTTAATCTTAATCTATGTCACATTCTCTAAAGAATGCAACTTGCACAATAAATCAATTACTTTGATTTATTAATTCATCTATTTTCCCTCACATGGTATAAGAGAGGAATATTTCCTCAAATTTGAACTCAAATTCAAATGGGCTTGGTCCTTCCAACAAGGCATTTAATGTCTCTTACATGTCCTTGGCCTTGAGCCAAGTGACATTAACTCCATTTCTTTCACCCCCCCTAAACATGTCACTTCATCAAATTCAAAATTCAAACTTGCACATTGATCAAAATGTGCTCCAACCATTCACATCTTGACAAGTGGCACTTGGCCATTGGATGTTGAATGATCCCACATTGCTTATTTTCACTCTCTCTTCCATTTGGAAATCTATAAATGAGAGACTCTTCCTCTCATTCTAACATCCACAATCTCATGCAAAGTTACTCTCTTCACATTGAGAGCTAATTTTTCCCATTTCCACTTAGCCATTCACCATTTTCATCAACATCATAGCTAGGTTATGCTCAAATCTCATTGCGAGATTTGACCATTTCACAAATCATTCACATTGCAACTTAGGAGTTAGGAAAGGGCCAATTTCAACATTCAATTGACACCAATTCCCCCATGGGATCATAAGTTTATTTTCTTAATTAGGATTTACATGTTGTCATTATATTGTGTTCTTCATTTCCTAGTTTAAGTTTCAAATAGATGGATTTCATGGAGAATCCCTCATGCTTGTATGCATTTTGATCTAACAATCTAACCTTGTTTGTTGTTCTTGTGCATTTGCAGGTTTAGGGGTTCACAGTAACATGCTACATGAATGTTCAAATAGCAAGGATACTTGGAAAGTGCTTTGAGCACATAAGCCAATATCAAAAGATTAGTCTTCATTATTCTGCATTAATTGTTTTCCATGGATGTTCCAAAAAGAATTACTGCCATATCCAGATCAAGGATAAAATACAAACTATGCAACATTATAGAATACAATAGGATAGATCATTTTTGTATATCATCTGGAGCTCAACATTCCATATCCTAAGTTTTGAAATCAATGACAACAATGCCAAATCAACTTCTCAACATGGTATCTATCACTCTAGTCTCCCCTCTAAGTCAAAATGCTTAGATACCCAATATATCTTTTACTCCTAATGATCTACCCTACCATGTGGAGTATAATCCCCTTTACATTCTCACTCAAGTCAACAATAACATCACTAGTGTTATCGTTAAACCTACTAGTAGGGTTAATGTTGCCATCGAGGAGATACTCTTTGTTAATGGTTTGCATAGGGTGAGATATGATAAGTGCAATACTACCATCCATCTGCATGATGGTTTGTCTCTCCTCTTTGGAATCTATTTCTCTATTGGTCCTTGTCGAACCAAAATCTATCTCTATGAAATTTTTCATGATACCAAAGCTTGACTTTTTTAGGGTGAAGCTAGGCATTTTGTGGATAGTTTTCATGAATGTAGTCAATTTTTTTGTCCATAAGTGTCTTAATTTCCTCAGAGGTTATAGCAAAAACTATCCAAGACAATGGGAACATACTGCTAGTCACATGGGGGATCTCTCTTGTCCCTTTTGGCCTACTCTGGTGGGACCCATGCTTCCTTGGGGTGACTTATTATACAAAGTGTATTATAGATACAAGAATAGGGGCCCAAAACCTAATTAAAGACAAACACGCTCCCTTAACTAGACCTTCTTAATATTCCAATACCTCACAACATCTAGAGGTGCCTTTTTTTCCTTTGATTGTGCCTAGAACAGGAAAAGGAAAGTCCCCTGTATTGATGAAGTTGAAACCCCATATTTTAAAATTCCTATTCTTCTTGATATCCCTCGCCCTACTATATACAATAAGGTTGAGTAATCTTATGTTTCTATATCTCCACATGTGGTTCTAATATCTTGACCCTTGACATTCCCTCACATTCCTCCCCTACCCAAAATGGATGAGGAGGAAAGTCACCCACAATCGAGGTTAAGGATCCCGCACCCTTTGCCTCTCTAGTCTCTCCTATGGAGCATATCCTTCCATCAATAACAATTGTGAAGGCGACTTCACCCATCATCCTAGTAACCCCTTAGGCTCCTATTCCTATTCCCCATCACTATCAAAACCAAATTTCACATGGGTAAGTGTCACCAACATGTGATGGTGAAGGAATACAGCGCCACAAAGAAGACCATGGATACATATTTTGTCTCAATTGCTTCATCTTCTTCCCTTTCTTCTGCTAATTTTGTCTTGCTTTTAGTCTCTCCAAGAGAGATAGATTAACCTCATCCTAAGAGGGTGTAGGTATTCATCATGCCTTCTTTGGAACTGCCTCTCCTCACCGCTTTACCTAATTTTCCTCAACTTGCACAACCCATAGACATGCCCCACACAAAGGTCATGTCTAGTGTGGCCATGTCTACTTCTGCCACATCTCAACACCCTAAATTACCATCCAAGTTTAAGCTTGAGCATGACCTTGTACTTGAAACCTGACACAAGAAGTCTAATCCTTCCACTTCTCTTTCTTCTTTTGTCTTTATCAATGAGGATATCCCTTCATCAAATTGTTTTTCTATTCATCTTCCCGAGGTTCACATTGAGGCTCTTACTCTCTCACAACCTAAAATTGAGTCACCAAACTCTTCTCTAGAGAAATGTGTGTTTGAATCTAGAGGATATTTTGGCATTATCAACTACTCTCACAAAGTCTTTGACACTTGACTTGCAAGAACTAGTAGATGGGGTTATTGAAGAGGCCACATCTCTAGCCTTCATTGTAGGTAACATGCCTAGTATTATCCTAGTCATTGTCACATTTTGATCTCTCTGTCCTTCCCCCTATGATCTATATTGGGAAGAGGATGACTTGTTGGATATAACTGACTAGAGAAATACCTTTCATGTATTTAGATTAGAATATTTTTTTTTGTTTTTATTCCCACGTATTTGTTTGTATATGTTGTAGTCTCTCCTAGAGGACCCAAGATACCCTCCTAGGTACTTGGATATAGGGAAAATGACATTTCATACACTTCTATTTGTATCATCATTCTTCTCTTTTTCAAATCTTAATTTCTGACATTTGGGGACAATGCAAAGCATTGGGAGCATTTAGAACTTCCGTGTTGACTCAATTTTTTTATTTTTACTTTTTCTTCATGTGTTCCTTCTTCACAATCTAGGATATTTGGGAATATAATGACAATTCATATGCAGTTATATAGATGTTGTCGATATGAATCATATTGACCCTAAATATCTAGATACCCCTATCTCTCTTTATCATGTTTCTCTTATGATAGGACCCTGAAAAACTTGTGTTCCCTTGTATAACACAAGGAGTGATAGGGACTACCACATTCGTATTATAGATTTTTTTTTTATCTCATGTCTCTTTTCCAATCATGTCTCGATTTAGCTATCTCAATTGTTGTCTAGAATGGGGTTAGCCTACTATATTTTATCTTTATGATTGTTTATGTCTCTCTTACGTGGCTATCCTAGGACGTAGTTTTTAGCATTCATGGGCTAATAGGATTTTTGTATGGTCCATAGCATAACATAGCTTGCTACCCATAGATATCAATTCCTTCTTATGTCAATATAATATTTTATGTTTAAATCTCATCATTTCCCCTAACATGTTTACGTATAGCTAACATTTTTTTGGTGATACAACTTAATCATTCTATGTAGGATCAACTTAGGTCTCTTGAAGGCAACTTCACGTGGATAGAAGACTCTACTTCCCCTTTGCATCTTGGGTATAAAATTATCTCTCCCTTTTTACTTTAGTTTTTATTTTCCCATGGACACATATGCTCACTAATGTAGGGGGGAATTATGTAATGTAAAAAATTGCACCCCATGCAATTTCACATTCCATACACCTTCCTCTTTATTCAAATTAAGATAATTATACTCTCCCTAATCCTAAAATAATTTCTCACCACTTAGCATGCCCCTTTCCTTGACTTCTAAGTCCCAGTTTTCCATGGACCAATGTGCACTGCAAAGATGTATGTGCACCGCGTTAGCATCCTACAAAAATCTATGACTAAGTTAGTCATTGAAATGTTACACCTATCATGTTTTGGTAGTGTAACACCTCTACTAGCTTGGAGCCGCATCAGGAATTGCTTGAGTTATCTCTTTGAACAAAAAACTTCCTCTCTTTTGAAAATAATTCATTCATTCTCATCTGTTCTCATTCAAACTCATTCACTCCCACTTAATTCTTGATTCTATATGTTGAGAAATTCTCCATTATTTCTCTCCTTCTCTCTTGGAAATGAATACACAAATCCTTCTTCACATTTTTCTACATCTCATTACCTTCTTACCATGCCAACAAGTTAGATAGCTTCCCTAGTACACAAACAACAATATATGACTAAATAAACTACTAAAAATTGCATATAAATGACTAACTTTAGTCGCGTGACTATTAGTGGTTTATTTGTAGTCATTTATAGCACCACTAAATTTATGACTAAACAATTTTAGTCATTTATTTAGTCATTAATTTAGTCATGGTAGTGATTTATTTAGTCATATATTTAGTCATTAATTTAGTCATTGATTGTTGTTAACTGGCCATTTATTTAGTCATGGTAATCATATATTTAGTCATATATTTAGTAATTAATTTAATCATATATTTAGTCATTAATTTAGTCATATATTTAGTCATTACTTTAGTCATATATTTAATCATTAATTTAGTCATTACTTCAGTCATTAATTTAGTCATTACTTTAGTAATATATTTAGTTATTACAAATCAAATCTAACTTAATTAATCCTCACAAATGTATGCATATAAACTTCAAGTATCATAGATATTCAAATGTTGAAAAAACACCATGAAATGAAGACTAAAATGCTTAAAAAAATATGATTGATCAAACACAAACACAAACATATTAAAAAATTAGCAGGAGCCACAACATAGTATTTATGAGTGGAGAAAAAACCACTCTAAAAATTTACTTCATTAAGCCTCATTGGAAAATCAAAATCTCATTGGTTGCATTCAATTTCTTAGTGATACTGTACAACTTACAGACACTATTGTTACGTATTTTTAGCTACAACTCAAAACAGGTAGATCTTATTTGCATTCAATATTCAAAGGTACACAAGTGGTTACAGAATTTTCTACTAAGTATTCATTGCTGAAACAAATCTGATTACTCTTGAATTTTCAGTATTATTATGCAACTAATTATAACAAAAAAATCATGAAATTGCATAATGTTTGTTGTTTTATTCATATTATACAAACCAAAGTTCCACAAAAGCCATGGGAGTAGCTTAATTTGATTTTCATAATCAAATAATGAATACGAAAAAAGAAATGTGCACAACACAACTGAAGGTAATATAGGAATAATAGAGAAGGTGATTCGTCATTGCCTAGAATGACAAATCATTATCACATTCAATGTCTTCAGTTATCATGTCTCCAAGTTGCAACAACTCCAAGCTCTGAATGCATCTGCAAGATTGTAAAAATCTCGTGTTAAAGCAATGATGAATCACGTCCTACCTCATGCCTACATTACCAATAGAGATGTAATACACATTCAATTAGGCATTCATCAGATGATTAAGTCATCAGAGAGACAAGTATTCAGAAGGGATAAAGTTCAATTGAAGCTTTAGCTTCAATTATTTTGCTAACATGTTTGTTCACTATGCAGGAAAAAATTTATTATATTCATGATCAATTTTCATTAGATATGTGGAGAAAAATGGGCTCCCACAAGGTTTGAGACCAGCATATCTAAAAGGACACCTCTCATTTGCATCATTATTTGAGAGTTATCAGATATTCAATTACAATCATTAAAAGAACTACTATAACAAGAAAGATTCATAAGAAGCAACCTTTGATTCATAAGAGATGAAAATAGATTGAGCAAATCATCCCATTGCTCATCATACTAAGATAAAAATCAAAATCATGTTAAGTGAGAATTAGTTGCATTTGTCATATGTGTTTCAGCTCTACCTTGCATTCACAATTATATTTCAATAACGTATTGAGCCCCTTTACATTAAAGGGAAAACATAGCATTCAATCTTAAGACTGTACATACATCGCCCAACATTGTGAAAGGTAGTAAAATATGTAATGTTTGAATATCATATGCAAGCTCAGTTACCTTTCAGAGGAAATTTTCATTCATAAATAATACAAGGACGGTAGGTCAAGAAATTCTACAGGTACAATCAAACTCAATGAAAAGAATGGTTCATTCTTCATAAATCAAACTTGAATTTTAGGTAACATTCAAGAGCATAAATAGTGACATCCCATGAGGGCTTCATAAAAGAGAACATCAATCATCAAGTTGTTTCATGTAGCTTTTTGAAACTAACTACATAGCTGACAAAGATGGCAGAGATAAGGTGTCAGTATAAAGTTACATGAGAGGCAGCCATGCAAGTGCATATGAAGTTTTCAAGGGTAGTGAAGCATGTTAATATAAGTGGAGCACATGATTTAATCAAGTGTTGCATAAAATATGGAAGCTACAGGTGCACATTCTCAAAGCTACAGGTGGGTGTTGCAAACAGTGATAGAATCAAACAATTCATCTAACAAGATGCGTCATGTAGACAAGAGGAAAGGAAAACATTGTAATGAACATGGATAAGAAGTATAGTCAAGTGATCACTTACAGAATAGGTTGTGGAATCATATTTACAGATGTTCATTTACTTAAGGAGTGTAATCAGATTCTTTAGGTAGCAGTGATTGCAAGAAAACAATAATCTGAAATTGAATGCATATATCCAAAATACCATAGTCATTTGTTACATTTACATGAATCTTTTAATTTAATTTTGGCATGATGATAAACAAAAGGTTCATAATGCAAGTGAAAGTACATTGAATGACAAGGACAATCACATTATAGTCTAACAGTGAGGCACATAATGTTCAAATGGAGTAGTGAGTATGCAAGAAAGTCATGATTCTATAGAAGATTTTAAGAATAGATCTTATGCAACACAATTATTGAACATAAATGAATTTTATCACCTCATTGAATAGTTCATGGAAGATTTTTTGGATTGTGTAAACAAATATGTAAATTACACAAAAAATAAAGCTTTGTTTACAATGATCTCCAAGTTGGGAAAAGCAGTTGACAATGAACAATAATAACAAAGCATTAAGGAGCAGATTTAAAAGAGTCTCTTATTAACTCATAAAGAAAACATCAAACTTCAATTGTTAACAATACTTGATTATGGTATCAAGCACTAATCATATACCATGAGCATTCAATGTTTTCATACACAAAGGATAGTTTGATTTTTCTTTGTTTAAGGAATAGAGAGACAATGAATATCATAAAGAGATACCCAATTTCAAGAAGCAACATTTTCCTTTCTAGTTTGTAGAGATACAAAATAAATCAAGCCCACGGCCACAAAATAGTGATCATCATGAAAGTGACAATTCCCTAATAGCAAGTGAGTTGCCTTATAGAGTTTGCTATTTGTAAAGTAGAATTTGCAAAGAGAAGAATGACAAACTTATCAACTAGCAATGCTATGTTGAGAAGACATTCAATATAAAAAAAAATGCAAGATCGATTATGATTTTTTTCCACAGAGTATCATACTTTCTTACTTCTATCACAAATACATGGTGAATACCTAGAAATAGGAACACTAGTCATGGCCACAACCTCGAATAAAAAACATACATAAATTTCCAAGGTATGGTAGGTTGACAGGGCCACTATAGAAGCAGAGTCAAAGAAACTTCTGAGTAGGATGAGAAAATAAATTATCCAATAAGCAAAACCATGAACCTGTCGAGGAAAAAAGAAAATAACTAGAATGGATTTTTTCTTTCTAAAAGAAGCATGTGTACAAGCCAATAATTTTCAAAAACCATCTTCTATTTTGAGAGTAATGTACAAGAAAAGGTTCAATCATTGTTGATTGGCTACAATTTGGACAAGAATGAATGACAAGTTGGATGCCAAGGCCTAACTCATGAGGGTCTATAAAGAAGACACAAATACAAAGAAATGAAAAACCCTTTATTTTGCTTAAAATAATGAATACCTAGAACACATTAAGTTTCTTTTCTATAAGAATAAGGAAGTTGTAGCATAAGGGTTCTATGGGTGCTTCTGAAAGAGATTGAGGTTACCAGGGTTCCAAGCCCATTTTGCTAAAAATTTAGGGGCCTCATCATACAGAGTTAGCCACAACCATAAAATTAGGGAGAGCTTCAAATTAATGGAGATAGCAAGTCTAACACGTAGTGTCCATTGCTTTTAATAGAAAAAAATGGAATACAATCATCCTTCTACAAAATTTGAGCTCGAATCAAGCTTATGAGCCATTAACAAGGGGTTTTATTACATCAAATGCCAATAAGGAAAAAAACATAGTCGCAACTCGAGATGGATTTTTTTTCATTTCAAAACCCTCATTGCTAAGTTCCAAACACTTTATATTCTTTTTGGTGAAGCTACAGGTAACTTATGGTCAGCCAAAGAAATTAAACATAGCAGCGACCAAGTGAAGAGTCACACAAATGGAGATATGTATTTACACATAATAGAAAATGATGGCAGCTACAAAGACAATACATGGAAAATAGTGAATATAATACCAAATGGAGGCTCAACACAGCAAAAATATGAATCTTACCTCCCCATTTCACTTCCAAGCACATAAAAATTGACCGAAACAGTACAAAAATCCATGATTTCGAGCTTCAACAAAGTCTTGTGGCTGCCATCACTCAATGCTTCTCCTCGAAGCTTCCTTCTCAAATGAAATGGTCAAGTGTTTAGCAACCATGATGTGGTCAGTCACTTTGGTGAATTATGCCTTGTTAAAACATGCAACGTCGTCGGTGAATTATGCCTTGTAGATGTTTGATATCAAATACATGCTAGCTTGAAATATTGAATAATATGCCTAGTGGCCAACGAACAATGCATGCTTTTTCATTATGTGTATGATGGTGGAGGGAGTCATAAGGAGTTGATTTTTGCAAACAATTTTATTTGTATTCCCCTTCAGTAATATATTGTAAAGTTGTTTTCAAACTTTATTAAAACAATATTAATAATTATTTTAATGATTTTTCGAAATCAACTATTGTGAAAAAGGGAAAAATACTATAAAAAAATTGCCCATCCACAAAGTGGAGTTTGAGGTTTTTTTTTAGTTATTTGGTCATGCAAGGAGTAAATGGAGTCATTTTCCAGTTTTGGTAGTGTTTTCTTCCAGTTCTCCATTAGTTCACGAGATATCTTGATCATGTGCATGGAGAGGTGGAGTTTTCTAGACACAGGGTTCAGTTTGCTTCAGTTTTGGGCCATTTTTATGAGGATTTTCTCTTTTGCTCGTGAGAGCATATTGTGGAGATAGTTTGACTTTAGTTTATTTTTCAGTTTCACCTCTTCGCTGCTTTATGCATGCCTTATTGTATATATTGGAAAAATTTATTCTTTTTCCTTTGGTTCTTGTTTTTTGCCTTTTCCTTAGCAAAGAGACCTCATGTAACTCAGTTTTCACAGTTTATGATATTTAGTAGGTCTTATAGGTTATCTTAGTGTATCAATTATAGAGTGTTCCTTATTTTATCATTGCAAGTTAGATATCAGCCTTCTCAGATTCAGGTGTTTTACTTTTGTGAATGTTTTGGATGCAAATTTAATGTGTTTGATATCAAACCCTTTAATTTTCTGTCACATTCGTGAATGCATGTACATGAAAGAAAAATTCTTAGTTGCAGGTCCTAAGTTGTGATTTTAGTTTATCCTCATCTTTATGTTGTGAAAATACCATTTTCCTTCATAAAGAATAAACTACCAGGCCTTCTTGTGAATCACTGATGCATTTAAATTGTCAGATCTATGTTGTGAAAATAAACTTCGTAAAGAATCGGTTGTGGATCAATCTATGCTCATCAAGTATCAATTAGGTGCATCACCTAGATTTAGTTTCAGTTTATGCATTTATTGCAAGTCTTCTTCCCTTTTCTATACAAGTTACACATAATTAACCAGAAGATCAAATAGGAAGGTGGCCTAGAATTTGGAGGTCTAGTTCCATATAGGGTACCCACAACCTAGAATTAGTCCAATGTTACATGGGATTGCAAAGTTTTACAGATTTACATGCAGGTGCAAATCCCTGTGATAACAATTTTTGGCATGCCCGATGGGACTTTGAATCACAGTTCAGACTAAAAATTCAACAGTTTCAAGTTGTTGTTTTGGTATATACAATAGTACTTCAACCTTTCAGAGGTTAAATTTTCATATACCTGGTGACTCCATTCTTGATTTAGAGTAGATCAAGCGCAAGTAGCTTATGAGAAACATTCAGACAAGAAGAAGTTCTCCATTTGAATACTTACAGTTGTCTTCACCAAAGAGAAGAGGAAGGATAGGCAAGAGAACACCTGGTAGGCCTTCGAGAAATAAATCAGTTTCTCCTATTTTTACAATAGAATCATTAGTATCTTCACCAAGAAGGAGAGGCAAACCATCAACAAGGCAGCCAAGTTCACATTCAGCTTCACCAAGTTTTAGAATATTGGTTTCGCCTTCAAGAGGTTCATTGATTTTTGCTACACATTCAATTCCAGTGTTTCCGGTATGTCCTCTACCAATTTTGAGAGCTGTGAATATCAAAATACCAGCAGCTCTGATGGCTAGAGTGCACGCATTTGTACCATTTAATGGGGGCAACCAATTGAATTTGGCTCAGCATGATGATATACCAATTGTTGCACTCAAAAGTCTACCCTTTTTACTGCTGAAGAGAAGACTACGCCAATCAAACATATCAAAGACGTACCTTCACTTTGTGGAGTTCATCATCTGACTCAAGATAATATGGCATTGAGGTTATTAGGGGATTCATTCAAAGGAAAAGCACTTCAGTGGTTTTGTGGCTTACTAGTGAATTCAGTTGCAACATGGGATGATATGGGAGATAGGTTAAGTAAGCAGTTTTCAAACAAATCAAATAATCTCTCTTTGGTGGTGTAAGTGTGGAATAAATAATGAATAAAATAACAAACAAAACTTCTTAATAAGACATTATATCAAGAGAATCAACAATAATTAATCTAATTAAAACAAGAAAACTCTTGAAAGCATCATATTGCTCTCTATCTCCAAAGATTTATTAAATCATGGGGCTCTCAGATTTGGTAAGCATTGTGACCGTTAAAATTCCAATCTAGAGAATGAGATGTTGGTAAATGCAATAATCCAATCCTATATGATGATTAAATGATAATGATGAAGCTATTGTACTCTAAATTGACATGAATATGATAAAACGAAGCTACAATAAACTATGATGCAGCCATGATTATGATTACTATTCTAAAATGCTATGATTAATTATTTCTAAATGATAATTATATTACTAAAATTATTGATTTCTCAATTGCTATTCCTATAGAGTAAGTTTGCACAAAGTTGGGATCTTTTTCCTATAGAAAGAAGTTGTATTTATGGATTTCTCGGTAGCACGTTTATGAAGGGGCAGAAAAGAAAAGGTCTGGATTTGATTTGAAGAATTGAATGGTGAAGGATGAATAAGCCTGAGAAGATTATAGAGATTGTTCCTCCCCACAAAAACATTCAGACAGATGATAAGAAGAATCAATGGAAGAAGATGAAGAAGTTTGCCTGCAAATTTGTCTCCAATTTGTCTCCAAAATTGGCCATGAAGGTTGAGATGAACTAAATTAGACATATAATATCCAATTTGGTAGGTGCAAATTTTGAGTGATAAGAGGAAATAACTGTAGAATATCCTCTAATTGAATATTTAGATTTATTCAATTTAGGAAAAGAAGATATTTAATTTAATAAAACAAAACTATATAATTCTATCTTTATTAAATAAATATGGAGAAAGTGTGGTAATTAAATAAAACAAAGTAGAAAACTTGTTTATTTAATTTAGATGAGATGATAATAGATAATTAATAGAAGAATTTAATAATGATAATTAAATTAAAAAAAGTATTAAATTTGTTTATCTAATTAGGAAGAAATAATATAATAGAGATTGAAGAATTAAAAGATGAACTATATAAATAAATATTTCTATTTATTTAATAGTAGAGGAATTAAAGGTTGATTAATCAAATAAAATTGTATTTAATTAATTAGATTATCCAGACCATTTTTAGGTGTATACATTTTTCCCCTCTTTGAAGTGATGTGTTTATGCATTGCTTCAAAGAAATTTTTTTTGTTGTTGCTAGTATTGAAAAAAATAAATCAGTATGCCCTAGATGCTAATTTTTAGGTGATGATGGATGTATGCCCCCTCGGGAGATAAATTGATGAATTTTTATTTATTTTTTTGATTTTTGGAGTTTTTTTTAAAAAAATTCAAAATTTTCATGATTTTCTGATGATTTAATAAAGATTTGATGATGAAATAATTTATCTCCCGACAAATAGTGTGAAAAATGCCCCTGTGATGAAGTATGAATTAAGCCTATAGTAAATAAAATAAATTAATCCCACCAAAATCCCTTTAATTGACCTTTGAAAAGTTAAAAAGGAGTGAATTTGAATTCATTTGTGCATTTGAAGTTTGAAATTTTGAGAGAGTGATTTTGAGCCATTTGGAGCAAAATGTCAATCCCATACCACACTCATCATTTTGAGCGTGTGCATCAACACAACCGCTTGGCTGCCTATGGACATCCGGTACGTACCCGTGAACCTCCTCATTTTTCATGTTTTTTGTTTTTCGTGCACTTAATTCAGATTTTAAAATTTTAAATTCTTTTAGCACATCCATAGCCTGTAGTAATGCATTTAACTTCTATTTTAGCATGTCAACTGGAATAGTTCATTTATAATCTATTTTAGCATATCAATAGGATGAAATAGCGCATTTTAGCACATAGGTCAAATAGTTTTGCACATCAGTAGGCTAAAGTAGCGCATAGGTTAGTTCAATGCATAGGATAGATTTTGTAGTGCATAGGTTAGATGAAATGGCGCATCTATAGTTATAGAACTTTGACTGTCTGAAGTGGCGCATTGACCTTTGGAAATGGCATATCTAATGTTTTAGCGCATTGATCGCCTGTTTTAGCGTATTGAGGTGTTTTAATGGCGCATTGAGTATTGTAGTGCATTAAAACACTGTTTTGGAACATCTAAGTCAAAAGGATAGAGTTTGTCAATTTTATCCTTGATTTTGTCAATTTCAATTGTGTTAGCCATTGATTTGATATGATTGATGATATCAATAGAGTAGATGATGTTCAACCTCATGATAGGTGAGGTTTTGATGATTGATTGATGATAATTAACCTCATTATAGGTGAGGAATAATTTTAGTTTGATTGATAAACCTCATGATAAGCGAGGTTGATTTGATTAATTGGCCTCATGATAGGGGAGGTACAATATTGATCGATGATGATTGACCTCACAATAAGCGAGGTTGATTGATAGTTGCTCACGAGATTTGATAGGCTGATTGATGTTTGATGAATTGACAAAGATTACAGACTTTCAATATTTCGTGATGATAGGAGTCATTGAAAAACCTACAGATTCAAGAGAGGTTTCTTGGGACTTTTGATTTGATACCACAACTAGTGTAGCCTGAGATAATAGTGATCGCACATTGTGGTTTGTTGTCTCTTTTATCTATGCCCCAGATTAGGATTAATTGGTGTCTCCTGACAACCCTAGTAGAGAGGTTGCATAGCGAGAATAATACCTTCAACCTTCCTACCAGTGAGATGACAGTCACTCCTGAGGATGTTTGGCAGATTTTGAGGATACCCATTGTTGGTGATGTAGTTTATGATTCTTCAGAGCAAGGCAGGACCGATTCTCTATGCAGAGTATTTCAAGATGATAGGATTTGTGGATACGAGATTCCATGGTGTGAGATGGTGGATGCCTATGCCACCCTTCCTTTTGCTCTTGTTGGTTTTATTGGAGGGTTCTTTTTTCCTAATTGTAGGTTAAAGGGACTTTCTATTGGTCGGGGTAATGCATTGGAGAGTATGATTGTGCACGGTACCAGATATTCTTGGGGCATGTGTATTATTGCTCATATTTATCATGATTTGCATTCGGTTGTCTACCTATGCAATCATAGTTTGTTCATAGGGGTTACATTACTATAGGTGTAGGCATGGGAACATATAGTTGTTACGCCTCTAGTGATGGTGAGACAATGGCCTGCCATGAGGCCATATGTGCACGTTTACGTAGGTCATCTTACTCAGCCTAGACTAGGTAAGTTGGAGCATTGCAAGAGAGTGTTAGACAATGTTGAGGCTATCACATGGTGGCCTTATCTAGATTATGAGCACTGGGATGACAATGGTATTTAGTTTTCATATCTCTCTCAGTCGTCATTTCTAATTGGTCAGACTCATTAGGTTTTGGAGATATTTTTGTTTAGGAGGGTGCTCAGGCAGTATGGTATTGTACAAGGCATGCCCTAGGGTGTTGCCCATTTTGGCCACCATCAGATAGATTCTATAGATTGGGGACCTTGTCTTTCATATGATGATGCCATTCAGGAGTACCATGGTCTATAGCCTTTAGTTTAGGATATTCATTATGATATTACCGAGGATCCTATTACAGCATATTATGCAGAGTATCTGGCTCTACATCCCTTTCCATGGATTTACATTCCTGATGAGCCTGTGCCATTACCTTGTGAGGAGGAGGTTGCTGTTGAGAGTAGTGGTGAGGAAGAGGGTAGTAGCGATGATGAGGGGGATGTAGATGAGGAGGGAGATGATGATGATGGTGATGATGGAGGTGGTGGTGATGGAGGAGGTGGTGGTGCAGGTGGGTCAAGTGTTGTTGTAGCTATGTGGGATTTTATGGTTCCTCATAAGAGGTGATCATTGATAGCTCCTATTGAGTAGTGTGTGCATATCAGGATACCTTCACAGCATCAGAAGACTCAGATTGTGAGTTTACAGGTGCAGGTGTAGACCTTATAGGGGTACGTAATATAGGCTTAGGGTTTATTGGTCCAGAAATAGACCTAGATGTAGACACAGGCCAAGGCTCACACACAGACTCTAGCTCAGGTATAGGGATAGTTGGCAGTTGCTTAGGAAAAGATTACTTCATTGACAAGTGAGAGAGATGCAACTAGACAAGTTGTAGAGTAGGAATAAATTATTGTTGAGAGATTACAAAGATTGGCTGATGGTACATCTGTGGCTAATTATATGAGAGAGGTTCTTCGTGTAGGTCGGGAGGTGGAGTACTACAAAGGCTAGTACCATGATGTTTTTCCCTCCGAGCAGAGAGTTAGTTATGCCCAGTTTTGATCAGGGAGGACTCATTCTAGGAATGTTAGCATGGGTGTGACACAACCTCCATGGAGAGACTCGAGGGATCTTGGTACATTTGGTGGTGGAGGAACCTGTCCAGAGATGCCTACACCATCTGGAGCTAGCAAAAAATAGCCGCATGATTGCACTTTTTGATGTTTTTTTGAGACATGATGTATACTCCAATTTTTTATTCATAGCCATTTTTGATATTGTATCTCTTTTTATTTCAAACATCATTGTATATGTGACATTATGATTTTTGAGATCTATATGATATGTGGTGGATTGATCGATTTATATGTGTTCTATATGATTCTATGATGGATGCATTTATTTTCTCTGTTCTATATGTCATGTGATGATCTATATGATACTATTATGGATGCATTTAATGATCATGTGATATGCTCATGATTTATGATGTTTTGATTTTGATGTCCAAATGTGATTACATGAATAATGATGATATATGGATGCATGATGTATGTACTTATTTACATGGATTGATAGATGTATGATGATGTGTATATCTAAATTACATGATAATGTAATCATATGCATGATTATGGATGTGATGTTTCAATGATAGAAGAAATGGGTGAATGAATGATGACTATAATGATACTTTTAATGTAAGTTTAATGATATGATAAATGGATGAATGAAAATGCATGTAATATAGAGATTTGTTTTTTGATAGTTTTTCTCATCCAATTTTATGATTTGATGCAAAAATGAAGAAATGACATGATTAATACAAATTATTTGATGAAATGTATGAATGATGAAATGCTATAATAATTTTTTCTAATGTATGCAATATTGGAAATGATTATGCGGCTACATGATAATGATGATGGTTTTGTTAATGTCAAGTATACTCAATCCATTAATAAGGAAAGTTAACATCGTTTATGAATTGGTTACCCATCTTTGGAACAAGATAAGATACCTTGCAGATGCAAAACCAACATAAATTCCATCTAATGTAATCATGAAAAAGTACATATGCAAAAATTGTCACCTTAACAATCCTTTTATCATGTTTTTTATCATTATTGAGCCTTTAAAATGTTGAAAGTGAGTACAAGCATCGATGGTATGAGTTATAACATGATTACCTAAGTACTACTTTCATGATTTTTGATATTGCAAGTGAACACAAGCATCTAGGTATAATTAAACCAAGATGACTTGAGCATTTCTTGCGTAAACAAACAAGAATTAATCATTATAGTGTGTAAATTCAAAATGTCATCAATGATACTTTGTAGAGCATGTCTCGCAATAATTCACGCAATAATAATGATCAACTCACAAACAACAAACAAAGAAAATATCATTCTTCTTCCTAGCTTCTCTAGTTCAATACATCATTGAGTTGCTCCAAATAAATGATAACAATAATCAAAGTACAACATTTTTAACATTCAAGCATATATTGATAAAATCATAGTTCCAAAGAATATCATCCCCTAAATTTGTCTTGATTTGATTTTGATTTCAGTTGTTTGATATAAATGGTTGATTTTACTAAAATATTATGATGTTCGATCTATGTTCAATGTTGGGTTCCACTATGATCATTGTGTTTACGGTGCTGTCATACTGCTCTTTTCCTATTTGTTTCAGCTCAAAGTTTAATCCCCCTAGTGAGTTCAGTATTTTGCCCCCAAGCTAGGGTGAGACATGACCACATTGCAATGATATGATATTGAATGGAAATGATGGTGAAAGTGAACGACCATGAAATGCCTCTAATAGATGGAACTGCTAGTTTAAATCACAAGTAGTGCCTATTTCCAGGTTTTTCACTACATGTTTTTATTACACTTTTTCAGACTTTATGATTTTTTTGTATTTTTTCGTTTTGTCTTCTTCTTTTTTCTATTTTTCTTTCACCAAGATGCCTATTTGCCAGGTTTTCATCAAGGAAACAATTTTTTAGGACTTGAACCATGCACTAGGTGATTTAGGTGTAGAACTTTCTGAGATGGATACTGTTGATAGGTTCATTGAACAGATCCCCTTCAGGTGTAGACAGTTGATAGGATCTTGATGCATAGACTAATATGACAAAAAAAGGACCTAGCGAATTAGGTTCAAATTTTCCTTTCTTTTCTTTGTCCTGTTGATTTCTAGGGTTTTCCTTTAGGACCAAGTCACCAACCTGAAAGACTCTAGGCTTTACCTTGTAATTTTAGCTTCTGGACATTCTCTATTGGTATGCCTTCAAATGGTTTATAGCTTGTTGATGACGTTCATCCAACAATTCCAGTTCTTATAGTCTAGAGATTATTCCCATAGATATGAGTTTAGTTGACTGCGCCAATCACGTCCAACATCATTGACCGTTTTCTTTAGAATTTTTAGAATTTTTTTATTGGAGGCCTCTACTTGGCCATTTCCTTGGGGATAGTATGCTATTGAAAAATGATGTTGGATATGAAACCTTTCACACAGTTCTTGGACATCCTAATTTTTAAAAGGTCTACCATTGTTTGTGACAATGGACTGGGGTATGCCATACTGACAGATGAGGTAATTCAGTATGAAAGAAGAATTTTTTTTCCCAATGATTGTTGTTAAAGGAACCTCTTCTATCCACTTCGTAGAGTATTATGTGGCTGTGATTATGAACTTGTGTCCATTGGATGAAGATAGATTAATCTTTCCTACCAGGTCTAGTCCCCACTAACAAAAGTTCCATGTTAAAGTAAATGGTTGCAATTCTTGTGTTGGTGTGTGGATTAGGTTACCATGGATATGACACTTCTGGCATTTCTTAACAAATTGATAAGAATCCTTCTCCATATTCTTCCAGTAATACCCCAAATGAAGGAGTTTCTTTGCTAGAGTTAGTTTTCTTGAATGAGTTCCAAAAATACCTTCATGAACCTCATGTAAGGTTATCTCAGATTCATTATGTTCTAGACACCGGAGAAGAGTACCATCTAGACCTCGATAGTAAAGTATGTCGGCAATTAAGGTATGTCGTGCGGTTTGGTAGATGAAGTTGCATTTCTAGTTTCTAGAAAGATCAGGAGGAAGAATATTGTCTTTTAGGTAAGCATAAGTCTTTACATATATTGAGGATTCAACGTTAATTAAATGGAATAAGGTTTGAGATTCAGGATTATCATAAATGGGATTAGACATTTGTTCTACTATAAACTCATAATGACCTTATTTTTCTGGCAACTGCAAGAGAGAAGCAATTGCCTCCATAGCATCTACAACTTTGTTTTATGCCCTTGGAATCTGTTCAAACTTGATATCCATAAAGTAATTTTTGAGATCATTGATCAACTTTTCATATTTTCTCTAATATTCATCATTTACCTGATAAATGACTAGTTGTGAATCTCCATATACTTGTAGCTTTATGATCTTCCATTCAATTGCCACTTTAATGCCAACAATTAATGGCTCATACTTAGCTACATTATTGGTACATGGAAACATGAGTCTATAGGACTTTGGGATGGTGTGTCCTTGAGGTGTAACAAACAAGATTCTTGCACCAAACCCCTATTGTGTGTATGACCCATCAAAATAAATCCTCCATTGTTGGGGTGTCATAGTAAGAATGTCTGGATCAGGAAACTCAATGTTCATTGGATAATGAAACTATAGTTAACTGATCAAAAATGACTTGACCTTTGATGGCTCTCCTATCCATGTACTAGATATCAAATTCAGTTAAGATCATGACCCACTTGGCTAGTCTTCTTGTTAAAGCAGCCTTGTTGAGTAGATATTTTAATGAATCAATCTTTGTTATGAGCCTCACTGTGTGAGTCAACACGTAATACAACAACTGCTAGGAAGAAAATACCACCACAAAACAAGCTTTCTTGATGAAGGTGTAATTTATTTCATAACCATTCAAAGTCCTACTAATATACTAAATAGCTTGTTCCTTTCCCTCAAGATCTTCCTGTGCTAATAAAGCCCCCAAAGAAATCTTTGTTGTTGCAATGTATAGTAATAAAGGTCTATCTTTTGTAGGTGGCATGAGTATGGGTGGTGACATCAGATATTGTTTTATTTGATTGAAAGTTGTTTCACACCCTTGATCCCATTTGAACAAGACATTTTTATGTAGCAAGTGATTAAATGGATGACTTTTTTCTGCTAATTGGGAGATAAACCTCCTGATTGATTGTAGCCTTCCTTGTAGTGGTTTTATATTCTTTGGTGGTGGCATTTCCATTATAGCCTTGACCTTGGTGGGATCTACTTCGATACCCTTCTCTGAAACTATGTATCTTAGGAGTTCTGCTAATACACATTTCTTAGGATTTAATCATACATTGAACTTCTCTAATCTAGTAAAGATCTTGTCCAGGATCTCTAGATGCCCTTCTATGGTATATGACTTTTCTAAGATATCATCCACGTAATCTTCCATAAAGGTATGCATCATTTCATGAAAGATGGTGCTCATTACTCATTGATATGTGGCCCTTGAATTTTTCAACCCAAAGGGCATGACGTTCCAGCAAAAAGTTCCCCATGGACATGTGAATTTTATTTTCTCTTGATCTTTCGGTGCTATCTTGATTTTATTATAGCCTGAGAAACCATCCATTAGTGACAACATGGCATGTCATGTTGTTAAGTCTACAATAATGTCAATCTTTGGTAAAGGAAAATCATCCTTCGAGCATGCCTTGTTGAGATCCCTGAAGTCAGTACATATTTTGATACTATTGTCTGTTTTAGAAATAGGTAAAATATTAGAAATCCACTCCGCATAATCAATAGATGTGATGAATCTTGCATCTAACAACTTTTTCAACTCTGCCTTTACCAACAAGGCGATGTGTGGATGCATTTTACATAGTTTTTTCTTCACAATTTTTATTCCAGATGGTAGAGATAAATGATGCATTAGGAGATCTAGATCTAAACCTGGCATATCAAAATAAGACCAAGCAAATTTTATATGTTTGTCCTCAAAGAATTTGGTGAATTCATGCTTTTCCTATTCTATCATAGATGTTGCCAGAAGTAGAGTCTTTGCTTTTTCTATTGTGTTGGTATTAATATATTGTGTAGGCTCCACCAATACTAATGATCTTTTATGATAGTGCTCTTGAAGGGTGTCAAATCTACCATCTTTCAGTGCCTCAGATAGGTTTTCACCATCAGATGTGTTCTTTATTTTTACTTTTTTGAGACCTAATGCTGCCATTAAATGGTTTTCACCATTAGATCCATTATTCCCATTTTCAATTTTGCAACTAGAAGATTTGACACCCTCTTGATTGAACATGTTGTTATCAGATTTATTATTATATCTTGTGTCAAGTTCGTCACAACAAAGGAAATTAATGATAGCAACATCATTCAAAAAGATGAGTACATTGATAGGTTCATTTGGTTCCTAGTCAATAAGTTCAAGATGTATTAAGGGTAAAAAGTCATCAGATTGACTGAGTTCAATGGCAGTGAGAGTTCAAATAGATATGTTGTCAAGGTTGTCAATAGTGATGTTGAGGTCTATGATATTACTTTCCTCCAAGTCATCTAGCTCACTCGATTTCTATCCATCCTCACTTGAGTCATTGATATTTTGTGATTCAAATACAAGTGGTCTAGTCCCTGAGCTTTGTCCCTCCTTGTGTGTGGGTGCATACTCATTTATGATGTCAATTTTTATGTATTTGTATATGAAATATCCCACTCATACTCAGTGGAATCCGCTTCAAAACTATCTCTCATTTGAAGGATTCTTTCAATAGCTTTATGAGTCATTTCTTGTTTTGTTTCGTCTGTATAACCGAGTCATGTTTTTTCCTTTGACTAAAGTGTGAGAGGTTGAATGGGCTCTATGATTCCTTCCTTTCTTTTTCCAATAGGTCCTTTTCCTTCATACCCCATTTTCTCTAAGATAGCTTTTCCTTTTCCATACTGATTTGTCTTTACACTAATATTTGTTGATGTTGATGCTTCTTCGTCTTTGTAGAGCCAATTGAGGATGGCATTGTCTTTCGATTCATCTTCTAGAGTACCTTATTTTATAAATATTTCATCCAGAAATGTTGTAGGTTGTGATGATTGTTATGTTATTGTTGATAGTTGTCCATATGACCTTGGAGATGGTAGTAGCTATGAAAGACATAGAGATTTCCCAATGGAATATTCTCCCATGTCTTTGTCGGTTAACTGAATCTTTTCTTAAAATTTTTGTGATAGAGAATTTAGGTGACCCTCATCATGTGATAGAGTAGAATCAACAACATTTGTATCTTTTGATTGGCCCTTTTTCTCAACCCATTTAGATACAACATTTATTTTCTTTTCACCGTTGGATGAACTAGAAGTGATTGCTTCTCTATTATGGGGCACAAAAGTGTCTTGAGCTATTTTAAGCATGTTATAATATTGGATATTTTTGTAGTCAACTGATATAGTTACTTTGTGTCCATTGATTGGAAATTTTAAACACTGATGATAAGTCGAAGGTACTGCTTGCTTTTCATGAATCCATGGATGTCCCAAGAGTATATTATATGTTAGCTCTTTTTCTAGCACTTGGAAAACTATATTCTTCACAATTCATCCTACTTGAATAGGCAACATGATCAATCCCTTGGATGATCTCTCTTCTTCGTCATAGGCTTTTATTGTTATTTTTCTTTTGTCATCAATAGAATTATCAGAATAACCTAGTGCATGAATCAATTTTAAAGTGCAATTTTTTAAACCAGCTCCACCATCTATTAGGACACGTTTAACACAGTGTTTATGGATTAAGACTTCTATATGAAGTGATGCATTGTGTGGATGATTAAGTGATACATCATCCTATTTAGAGAATGATAGACAATGAGGTGTGGTTAAATTTCCTAACATAGTTTGAAATTGATAGACATCCAAATTATCGGGTACTGTGGTGGCCACAAGAGCTTGTTCCAAAACCTCCTTATGAGATGGTGAGATTTTAAGTAGTTCCAATATCGATATTTGGGTCAAAATATTTTGAATTTGATCAACTATGCTGTATTCATTTGAAGGGGTAGTAGTAGTTTTTTATGAAACTCCTTTCAATATGAATTTGGATTGCCCCCTTGTTGTGATGTTGATTGGTTGGTAATATTGTGTCTCTCTGATTTTTATGACATTAATCTAATTATTAGATGTGGTCATGTTTGGGATTGGATCTAATGGTATGATGTCATTGGTTCCAACATTATCAATTTTATTATCAGTGGCAACATCCTTAAATTCTTATTGTGGTCTGATTACTGTTTGTAGAAGAAGATTCTCCCTTTTTATAATTTGGTAAAGGATTCTTAAATGTAGTATGATCATTGTTGGTTTGGTGTCCTTCTACGAATACCTTTTTACTATCAATAAAATCTTGGACAAGATGTTTTAATTGCATACAGTCATTTGTTTTGTGTCCCTTGTTTTTATGAAATTCACAATAGTTTGCGTCATTCCACCAAGATGGTTTTACTTTTGGTTCCCAATTTCTTTCTTTAGGTAAGGTGATAAGTCCATTTTCCATAAGTTCTCTCATTGTTGATTCTAGTGTTTGTCCCAATGGTGTGAATCTTCATTGATTTGATGACCTTTGATATGATTGCGGTTTAGATTCTTCATTATTCAGATTGTTATTTTGATTGACACTTTGATTGATGTTTTGGTCATTATCTTGATTGGTCTTTGCTGTATTTTCCATCAAAATAAATACTGGTTTCTCATTTTGTGTGTCATTTGTAGCATCATTGTTTCCAGTATTTCTATTCTTTTTCCAAAAAATAGGTTTATCATTGTTGCCATAGTGATTTGAGGAATTTGTATTGTTTGATCTTTCATTGTAATGTTTTATCACCTCTCTTTTGACCAAAGCTTATTCGATCTTGAGCCCATTTTCAATCACTTTCTCAAATGTAGGTGGACATTACAGTTCAAGCCTATAGCCCATGTCATTAGTTAAGTTCTCAATGAATAGTTCCATATTTTCTTCTTCAAGTATAGAACAAGGATATCTAGCAAATAACCTTCACAATCGTTATAGAAATGAGAGGAATGTTTCACCTTTCTTTTTTTCATTTTGTAAAGGTCTTTTATTGTTACCTCATGTTGAATATTAAAGGAAAATTGTGAGATAAACCTGTTGACTAGTTCTTCAAAAGTTTGAATCCCTGGTTGTAGTTTAGAGAACCATTCCATATATTGACCTCCTAAGCTCCTTGGAAATAACCTCATTAGATAAGTTTCCTATTGTGAAAGTTCTAAACTCATGGTTCTAAATTCCCTCACATGGTCAATTGGATATGTTTTACCATTGTAATTGTCATATTTTGAGAATTCACAATGTCTAAGAAATGGTATCATGTCCACACTTGGATCAAAAGGATAAGGAAAAATTTCTTGTAATGAGTACCTTTTTGTGGTTCCTTTTTGCATATATTGAAGTTGTTAATGCATATTTCTCTTAATGTAACCACTTGATCTATGTTTTGTGTCTTGTGTGGTTCAATTTCAACTACTTTAGGTGTTTCTTTTAATTGATTGATATCAAAGTCTGTTGGAAGTTTTGCACCTAGTTCAGCTAGCATCAAAAGGTATTTTTCCATATCTTGTTCTAAGACTTTTTCCATAAATTTATGGAAATTGGGATATTGTTGTGCTTTTTGAATGTCCTCTTGGATTATTTAATTCATGTCATTTTGGTGGAATCTCTGAAAGGGATTTTCATTAGCCATGGTGTTTGGTGTTTCAATTTCCTTTCCTCTAAGTTTCTGCCTTTGTAACCTCGTCAAAATTGGCATACAAGTGTTTGTTATTCTCATTAAACTTTGATCTTTTTGTTTGAATGAGTGTCAAGAGTATTAACTTAAGTCTAATAGAATGATAAATTATATTGATGAGACTAAGTTAAAAATCTGATTATTTTGTTTTTGTTTCTTGATTGTAGGATGACAAAATCCTGATAAAGAAATTTAATGTAATAATCCATAATTTGTTTTTGATGATTTAGACACTTTAAGGTTGCAAGATCTTGATTTAATTTGATAAATTTTGACTTGTAAGGTCTTATTTTTCCAAGTTTATGACACTATTTGGATTGAGGAAATGATTTTGTTCTGACAAAGATCCAGGTTTTGATGTCAATAGTCTGATATCGGTTTCAAATAGCTCTTTGTTTTCTTGTTCTGTGGATGTGCTATAACAGAGCGCATATGCACTAAAAAATATTGTGGATGCACTAAAAGATATGGTGTATGCACTGTCAAACAAGGTATATGCACTAAAACATACTATGGATGTGCTAAAATGGAAATTGTCAGGATGTTCACAGTTTTGTCTGTTTGTTCTAGTTTTTCTTAGTAAGATGATTAATTCCAATGTGTAATTTTCTAACCAATGAAGATAGTGGATGAGTATTTTTCTTGTAAATATCAGATTTTGATGATCTATTTGTATGATACCTTCAAAAATAACTTTACACACTAAAGCCAGATTGTAAATAGTTGTTTCAGATTCTATGCATTAAAAATGTAGTGTGTGTTCTAGAATATGGTCTGATTCTTTCAATTTCCACAGGTTTTGACACAAATACAAATAGTTCAAGAACTTTTCTATCTCAAGTAGGTCACTTAGAATATCACAGCCCATAGCTTGCGACTATGTCAACTCACACAACCTTGTCACCCCTAGAGGGTGCCCGTGTTTTTTCCTTTCTCGAGTCTTAACCAAAGTCAAATCCTCCACTTTTGGCTAGGGTCTCTAATAGTTATATGGTGAGTGTCTTGGGGGTAGATTCTTCCCTCCCCTTGCATCATGATATAATTTTTTTTAGAAACTGACACAATTGGATTCTACACTAAAGTTCGTAGATAGGGTATCCGTTCAGAGCATAAAATGATAAACTCCCTCAAGAGACCTCCCAATCTTTAGAACAAATATTTTGGGGATGCTTATCTTTGCACACTTTCATTGAATTGTAGGTTTCCCCAAATTCACTTTTGATTATAGTGGGTTGGAAAACCTAGCTTTGGTTGTTCCCACTTAGGTCATTCCCATAGGGTGAGTACTTTTTCCCACTATGGCAGGCCTTCTAAAGGATTTAATAAAGCATAAACATTGAGTCTAGAATTATGATCACCTAGTGCAGGGGAGAGCATAGGCCTATCACTTCATCCACAGTAGACAAGGTGTTCAATTAATCCTTTACTTAATCTAGATGCACTATTTTAAACAATGGAAAAAACAATAATTGAAACTAAATCCCTGCAAACACCATTAGTAATTTATGTGAATTTTGTCTTTGATCAGTGTATGTTTTCTACCAACTATCTTTGACTAGCGTATTTCACACCTAGAACACAGAAAAAAATGATTAGACTTCATATTTTTAAAATTTTGCAAAAGTATTCATATGTGCCATAACATTTATTAGATGCACCAAAACAAAAATTTCAATGTGCTAAAATAATAGATCTATGTGCTAAAGAAATAGATGGATGCACTAAAAGAATAGGTCTATGTGCCAAAATAAAACTCCCTGACTGGTGAAATAGGAACTTTAGATGCACAAAGAATAGTCATCAAATGCGTTGGAATATTTCGTCGATGCACTGGAACGGTGCTCGAATGTGCTAGAATATTTGGTGGAATCACCAGAAAATCTCTTGATCGCGCTAAAAGAAAACATGTTAGAAGCCTACAAGGACACCTTTCAAAAAAAGATAAAAATATGGGGGTTTTGTGCTATACGGTGGGCACCAAAATGTAAGTGTGGAATAAGTAATGAATAAAATAACAAACAACACTTCTTAATAAGACATTATATCAAGAGAATCAACAATAATTAATCTAATTAAAATAGGAAAACTCTTGAAAGCATCATATTGCTCTCTATCTCCAAAGATTTATTAAATCACGAAGCTCTCAGATTTGGTAAGCATTACCATTGTGACTATTAAAATGCCAATCTAGAGAATGAGATGTTGCTAAATGCAATAATCCAATCCTACATGATGATGATTAAATGATAATGATGAAGCTATTGTACTCTAAATTGGCATGATTATGATAAAAGGAAGCTATAGTAAATTATGATGCAGCCATGATTATGATTACTATTCTAAAATGATATGATTAATTATGGCTAAATGATAATGCTATTGCTAAAATACTTAATTGCTCAATTATTATTCCTCCAGAGTAAGTTTGCACAAAGTTGGGATCTTTTTCCTATAGAAAGAAGTTGTATTTATAGATTTCTCGGTAGCACATTTGTGAAGGGGTAGCAAAGAAAAGGTCTAGATTTGATTTGAAGAATTGAATGGTGAAGGATGAAGAATCCTGAGAAGATTATGGAGATTGTTCCTCCCCACAAAAACATTTAGCCAAATGATAGGAAAAATCAATGGAAGAAGATGAAGAATTTTTCCTGCAAATTTGTCTCCAATTTATCTCCAAAATTGCCCATGAAGGTTGAGATGAATTAAATTAGACATATAATTTCTAATTTGGTAGGTGCAACTTTTGAGTGATAAGAGGAAATAGCTATAGAATATCCTCTAATTGAATATTTAGATTTATGCAATTTAGGAAAAGGAGATATTTAATTTAATAAAACAAAACTATAGAAGTCTATGTTTATTAAATAAATATGGAGAAACTGTGGTAATTAAATAAAACAAAGTAGAAAAATTGTTTATTTAATTTAGATGGGATGATAATAGATAATTAATAGAATAATTTAATAATGATAATTAAATTAAAAAAAGTATTAAATTTGTTTATTTAATTAGGAAGAAATAATATAATAGAGATTGAAGAATTAAAAGATGAACTATATAAATAAATATTTCTATTTATTTAATAGTAGAGGAATTAAAGGTTGATTAATCAAATAAAATCGTATTTAATTAATTAGATTATCCAAACCATTTTTAGGTGTATACAGGTGGAGCGAATGACGACTATCAAAAGAGCCCCGCAAGAACAGATGTTTGAATTTAATTTTAGGTTTCAAAAGACCTGGAATAGAATTATAGCAATGGTAAGGCCGACACTTGATCATGTTTTTCTTTATTATCTCACAGCCTTAAATAGTGATATTTCTTTAATGATACAATCAATGGGTGGATTAACATTACCAACAACATATGACATTGCTATTAGAGCTAAAAATAGCCTTATACAGGCTGGTAAAATTGCACCATGGCGTCCTATGCCAATCTTCCCAAATATTCATCCCTTGATGCCCATTCATATACCTCTTATATCCCCACTTCTAGTTGAACCAACCTTGGGCTATCAACCAGTTGTTTAGAATAATGCTTTTCCAGGACAATTAGTCTTTCAAGAGCTTAGGGGTACTCAACAAGAGATGGCGAAGCTATTGCAGATAGTCAGTATTGACTTAGTAACTCTAAAGAGGCAACAAGGCTAGAATTGCAGGCCTTATCAAGCACCATTCCAGCCTAACAGATGACCTTACCAGACAGATAACTAGGGATAGTGAAGGAATTTTATTCCTAGGTCACCATAACACCAGAATGTTGCTAGCTCTTCAAAAGAGCTCGTACCTGTGCAAAATAATTTGGCACAAGATTATGTATGGTGTTATCCATGTAATCAGCCTCATGATCAGGGCACATGTGTAAATGGATTAATTAACCAGGCTCTTATGGTTCAAATTTTTTTTTTTTCTTCAAAGAATGTGGTAAAAGATACCAACAACGAGCAGAGTTCTCAGAATGATCAAAGAGATCTTGATGTGGCCCTGCCAAATTGGAAAGGAAGTGACTTTTGTGGGGTTAATCAGCCTCAAGATTTAATTGCAGCTAATACGAGGTCAAAAAAAAGGGTAGATGATTTAAGACATCAAGTTTTTTCCAATGAACAACAAGCTAAAAAGGACCAACAACATGATAAAAGAGATCAAAATCAACCTTCAATACCACAAAATGTACAATTTTTATGAAGGCAACCAACTGCAACTGCTAAGGAATAGCCAGAAGCTCAATTATAGCGAGCTCAAGTACTAGAAAAAACTATTGTTTTGAAAGTTCAACAAAAATTAAGTAGTACTTATTTCAATATTGTAGATCAAATGAAAAAGGATACTATTAGCATGTTAATGTTGGATACCTTACACATTCCTAGGAAAAAGGACTTGCTACAAGAAGCCCTGGCTAAAATTTCAATTTTAGATGAGAATAATAGGGATCAGTCAAGGGTAGTTCTTGCAAATAGTTCTGAAACTGAAAAAGAGCAATCAGCTCAAGAGGTAAAGCCACCTCCATTCTATGTAAGTCTGATTATTGGTGGTAATTTAGTACATAATTGCATGATTGATTCAGGAGCCAGTAGTTCCATTATGCCAAAGCAATTAGTGGATAGGTTGGGATTGACATATGAACCACTATCGAAAGGAATTATCCAATCAGACAGAACAACTATTAAATCTATCGACATTATTAGAAATATGTCCCTTACCTTGCATGCTGGCCCAAATTTCTCAATTTCCCAAGATATATTCATAATAGATCTTCTGGACCTCTCTTTGCCATTTGCCTTTCTAGAGGCTTTACTGCAAATTTGGGTGGGTACCTATCATCTGATTGGTCACACGTGTTTTTTAGAACTAGATATGGTACTAGAGTCACTATCAAATCAGAACCACGAGCTAAGAATCATATTGAACCATATGTGTCTAGTGCTATAAATGCAAACTTGGCCATTCATGAACAAAATGATCAATCCATGACCCTAGACTCCAGTATGCCCATTGGATGAATACTTGTCATAAATCTTGATGAGTGGGAAGACAAGGATCATGAAACCAAACCATTTTGTCACATGGATGAGGTAGGTTTAGGGATCTATATGATTTAAGAACCTACCATAGTTATTCTAGATTTGATTTAGGATGATAAACAGCCTGAACAACACAATAACCAGCTTTGGAAGCTTTATTTTGATGGTTCAAGAAGTAAAATAGCTATTGGTAGAGGAGCTATGTTAATTTCACCAGATGGAGAAAGGTATTATTTATCTTTTCACTTTTCTTTTAGTTGTTCAAATAATGTAGTGGAGTATGAAGCATTGATACATGGTTTAGAATGGGCCAGGAAAAGAGGTATTAGCTATTTGTAAGTATTTGGCGACTTAGAATTGGTCACAAATCAAGTAAGAAATGTGAATACAAATAAACATGACTTGCTTAAGCTATACAAACATAGAACCTAGGACTTAATTGAAAATTTTAGTGCTTTTAATCTACTGTCAATTCCCATAAATCCAAATAAGGAAGCAAATAGATTAGTTTCCATAGGTTCACAGTATGAAATTCTTACTGATATACATAACATTGAAGTACAAAAATATGTCAAGGTAGTAGTGAGGCCTTCTATACCTAATAATACTATTAGTTGGCAAAATTTTGATAGCGATCAACAAATCATTAGTTTTTTGATCGAAGAAGCAAAGTTTTCTACTAATAATCAGCAAAAACTTGAACAACAATATGGTGACTAGATTCTCCAGTTGAAGTCTAATAAACTACCTAAGAGGCTAGTTACCCTTGAATCCATCTTCAACACTGATGATCGGGTTATAAGAGATAAATCCATAATTATTGTGAAACAGGAGCACTATGAACCAATAGATATATTCAAAGACAAGCTCCTCAAGCTTGGAAAATTTTGTATAAAGGAAGAAAAACAAGCCTTTGTCTTACTTTTCCAAGAATTCAAAGAAATTTTTGCTTGGGAATATGGAGATCTAAAGGGTTTCAACCTTGAGTTAGCTCAACATACCATTGAGTTGGAACTCAATGTGAAACCAGTAAGACAAAAGCATAGACCCCTAGATCTAAAGATAGAACACCTAATGAAGACATAATTGAACAAGCTAATTGTAGGTAGTATCATTTTTCCAATCAAGCACACTTCCTGGGTTTCAAACTTGGTTCCTGTCAGAAAGAAGAATGGGGAGATAAGGTTGCGCATTGGTTTATGTGATCTAAACAGAGCTTCACTCAAAGATCACTATCCACTGCCTTCAATGGAGAGAATACTACAGGTTGTTTCAGGATCATAAAGGTTCTCATTATTGGATGGATATTCAGGTTATAACCAAATATTGGTTAAAGAGGAAGACTAGTATAAGACAACCTTTACCACCAAGTGGGGTACTATGGATTATAGAAAGATATCATTTGGATTGTCAAATGTGGGAGCTACCTTTTAGAGAGCAATGGATATGGCTCTCCAAGGTTTGATAAACAAGTTTGTTCGTGTTTATTTAGATGATATCACTGTTTTTGCATGAAATGCTAGTAAACACTTTGATCATCTTAGACAGATTTTTGAAAGATGCAGAGAGTATGGAGTTTCTTTGAATCAAAAGAAAAGCATTTTTTTTGTTCACAAAGTCAAACTTCTGGGTTACATTGTTTCTAAAGATAGTATTTCTATTGACCCAAAACGTATTGCCGCTATTCTGGCATTGCCACTTCCTGCTCAGAAAAAAGGTTTGCAGAGTTTCTTAGGCAGAATAAACTTCGTTAGGAGATTTATTATGAACATTGCAGCATTGTTGCAACCTCTCACAGCCATGCTAAAGAAGAACATCTAGTTCAGCTAGACAAAAGAGGGTAGAAACAACTTTGAGCAGATTAAAGAGGCACTTGCAGCAGCCCCAACATTGATAAATCCAAACTTTGACAAAGATTTTATATTGTATGTGTTAGGTAGTGTTGACACAACTCCCCCATGTTATGCTAGCAGAATGATCAAGGACTTGAACAACCAATTGTGTTTTATAGTCAAATATTGCATGATTATGAAACTAGGCATTCATTTTTTTAGAAACATGTACTCGTTGTAGTGAGGAGTCTCAAGAAGTTTAGACATATGTTGTCTAATAATAAAATACGTCTATTGGTAGCTCACCCAACAATCAAAGAATTTTCGCTAAGTAAGGATATTAACGACAAGAGAGAAGGATGGATAACTGAAGTCATGGAATATGACATCAACATAAAGGTTACCAAGCTTGTTAGAGGTAAGGGTCTGTGCAAGCAACTTGCAGAAAACAAAGAGTATAGCAATGAAGAAGAACCTGCTATTACAGCTACTTCACCTAATTGGATCCATCAAATGATTGATTACTTTCATACTAGAGATTTTCCAGAAGGTATGGACAAATCAAAATGAAGATATTACAGATTACAAGAAATTCCATATGCAAAAATAGATGGTGTTCTTTATAAAAAGAACTTCAATGGAATATTCCTCAGATGTGTTTACCAAAATCATATTGAAATAATTCTTGATGAATTCCATGATGGACCTGCCCAAGGTCACTTTGCACCACAAACTACAGCTCTTAAAATAATGAGAGTCGGATATTATTGGCCAGATCTTTTCAAGGATGCTCATGCCTATGTGAGAAAGTACACTAAATGTTCATTGTTTGCAAGAAAACAGAAGCTTGCAACCTTGCCCCTAAATCCAATTCAGGTTGAACAACCATTTGGGAAATGGGGACTTGACTTCATCAGTCCAATTAACCCACTATCAAGTGCAGGTCACAAATATATTCTTATAGAAACAAATTACTTTACAAATTGGACTGAAGCAGTTGCTTTGAAAGATGCAAATGAAGCATCTATTATGATTTTTTATTAGGACTTAGTTTCCAGGTTTGGTACACCTGATTCAATTATTTTTGATAATGCATTAGCCTTTATTGGTTTAAGAGTTTCAAATTGTTCAATAAAGAATAACATTTATCTATATACTTCATCCAATTAGCACCCCCAGGGTAATGGATAGGCTGAATCAACAAATAATAATCTCATTAAGATAATAAAAAAGACTATTGAGGATAATCAAAGGTCATGGCATGATAAACTTAAATTATCCCTTTGGGCTAATAGAGTTACACTAGAATGATCAACAAGATTTTCACCATATGTTTTGGTTTACAACAAAGAGGCCAAGTTGCCTGTTTCAATAGAGTTACCAACTTTGAGCTACATAAAAGAACTAGAGTTACTTGAGGATCAGCCAATGCAAGTCAGGCTTACTCAATTGATAGATTTGGAATAAACCAGAAAAGAAGCTTTCAAGAAGCTCCAAATCCATCATTCTCAAATGGAGAAAATGTTTGATAGGATAGAAATAGCAAGATTATTCAATGAGGGTGACTTCGTCTTCAAATGGGATGAGTTAAAGAGAAAACCCGACAAACATACCAAGTTTGATGCCATGTGGGATGGCCCCTACATTATCACAGAAAAGAAAGAACATAACACTTTCCAACTCTCAAGGCTGGATGGAGGGGTGTTGCCAATCCCTGTCAATGAGATTCATCTCAAACAATGCTATTAAGCATCAAAGTTGCAATTGTACATAGTAGAGTAATTTCAGTTTCAGCTATGCTTTCAATAAGTTCCCCATGGAACGTTTTAATTTCAGTATTGTTTTTCTTTCAATAAAGTGCAGTTGCTAGACGGGGTTTTCTAACTCTACCTTAAACAAAGTTTCAGTAGTTTCTTTTAGTTTGTGTGGTTTGCGGTTGAATTACAAGTTTTTATGAGTCAGAACAGGACAAAATAAGACTCCATTCCCAATGTATATACAAGGCAATTGGTCTATGGTGTTTAGCAGGCAAACACTTTGCATAGGTCACCAAATTGTTACCTATTTTTAGCTACATTGAAAAATAGGTAGAGCTAATTTTCATTCAGTATTCAAAGGTACACAAGTGGTTACAAAATTTTCTACTAAGTATTCATTACTGAAACAAATTTGATTACTCTTGAATTTTCAATATTATTATGCAACTAATTATAACATAAAAATCATTAAATTGCATAATGTTTGTTGTTTTATTCATATTGTTCAAACCAAAGTCCCACACTAGTTGTGGGAGTAGCTTAATTTGATTTTCATAATCAAATAATGAATACGAAAAAATAAATGTGCACAACACAATTGAAGATAATATAGGAATAAGAGAGAAGGTGATTCATCATTGTCTGGAATGATGAATCGTTGTCACATTCAATGTATTTAGTTGTCGTGTCTCCAGGTTGCAATAGCTCCAAGCTCCGAATACATCTGCAAGATTGTAAAAAGGTGGTGTTAGAGCAATGATAAATCATGTCCTACCTCATGCCACATTACAATAGAGATGTAATACACATTCAATTAGGCATCCATTAGATGATTAAGTCATCAGAGAGACAAGTATTTAAAAGGCATAAAGTTCAATGGATGTTTGTTCACTGTGCAAGAATAGGTTTATTATGTTCATGGTCAATTTTCATCAGATATGTGGAGAAAACTAGGCTCCCACAAGGGTTAAGCCCAAAATATCAAAAAGGACACCTCTCATTCACATCATTATTTTAGAGTTATCAGATATTCAATTACAGTCATTAAAAGGACTTTTGTAACAAGAAAGATTCATAAGAAGTAGCCTTTGATTAATAAAAGATAAAAATAGATTGAGCAAATCATCCCATTGCTCATCATGCTAAGAGAACAATCAAAATAATGTTAAGAGAGAATTAGTTGCATTTGTCATATGTGTTTCAACTCTACCTTGCATTCACAATTATATTTCAATAACGTCTTGAGCGCCTTTACATTAAAGGGAAAACATAGCATTCAATCTTAAGATTGTACATACATTGCCCAACATTGTGAAACGTAATAAAATTTGTAATGTTTGAATATCATATACAAGCTCAGTTACCTTTCAGAGGAAATTTTCATTCATAAATGATACAAGGACGAGAGCTCAAGGAAGTCTATAGGTCAACAAAATATGGAAGCTATAGGTGCACATTCTCAAAGCTATAGGTGGGCATTGCAAACAGTGATAGAATCAAACAATTCATCTAACAAGCTGCATCATGTAGACAAGAGGAAAGGAAAACATTGTAATAAAAATGGATAAGAAGTATAGTCAAGTGATCACTTACAGATCAGGTTGTGCAATCATATTTAAAGATGTTCATTTACTTAAGGAGTGCAATCAGATTCTTTAGGTAGCAGTGATTGGAAGAAAACAATAATCTGAAATTGAATGCATATATCCAAAATACCATAGTCATTTGTTACATTTACACGAGTCTTTTACTTTAATTTTGGCATGATGATAAAACAAAGGTTCATAATGCAAGTCAAATTACATTGAATGACAAGGAAAATCACATTACAATCTGATAGTGAGGCACATAATGTTCAAATGGAGCGGTGAGTGTGCAAGAAATTCATGATGCTACAAAAGCTTTTAAGAATAGATCTTATGCAGCACAATTATTGAACAAATATGCATTTGATCACCTCATTGAATAGTTCATGGAAGAGTTTTTGGATTGTGTAAACAAATATTCAAATTACATAGAGAATAAAACTTTGTTTACAATGATCTCCAAGTTGGGAAAAGTAGTTCTTAATGAACAATAACAACAGAGCATTAAGGAGAAGAGTTAAGAGATACTCTTATTAACTCATAAAAAAAACATAAAACTTCAATTGTTAACAATGCTTGATTCAAGTATCATGCACTAATCATATACCATGAGAATTCAATGTTTTCATACACAAAGGGCAGTTTGAATTTTCTTTATTTAAGGAATAGAAAGACAATGAATATCATAAAGAGATATCCAGTTTCAAGAAGAAACATTTTCCTTTCTAGTTTCTATAGATATAATATAAATCAGGCCCACGACCACATAACAATGATCATCATGCAAGTGAAAATTCTCTAATAGCAAGAAAGTTGCCTTACAGTGTTTGCTAGTTGTAAAGTACAATTTGCAAAGAGCAGAATGATAGATTAATCAACTAACAGTTCTATGTTGAGAAGACATTCAATATCAAAAAAATGCAACATACATTATGAGTTTTTTTCCACAGAGTATCATACATTCTTACTTCTATCACAGATACATGGTGAATACCAAGAAATAGGAGCACCAGTCATGGCCATTACCTCCAATAAGAAAACATACATAAATTTCAAAGGTATGGCAGGTTGATAGGGCCACTGTAGAAGCAGAGTCAAAGAAACTTCTGAGGAGGATGAGAAAATAAATTATACAGTGAGAAAAACCATGAACCTATAGAGGAAAAAAGTAAATACCCAGGATGGACTTTTTCTTTGAGAAAGAAGCAAGTGTACAAGCCACAAATTTTTTCAAACCATCTTCTATTTTTAGAGTAATGTACAAGAAAAGGTTCAGTCATTGTTGATTGGACATAGTTTGGAGAATAATGAATCATAGGTTGGATGCCAAGGCCTAACTCATGAGGGTTTGTAAAGAAGTCACAAATACAAAGAAATGAAAAACCTTTTATTTTGCTTAAAATAATGAATACCTAGAACACGCTAAATTTAATTTCTACAAGAATAAGGAAGCTGCGAAATAAGGGTTCTATGTTTGCTTCTGAAAGAGATTGAGGTTACCAGGGTTGCAAGCCCATTTTGCTAAAAATTTAGGGGCCTCTGCATACAGAGTTAGTCGCGGCCATAAGATTCGGGAGAGCCTCAAAGTAATGGAGATAGCAAGCCTAACACGTAGTGTCCATTTCTTTTAGCAGAAAAAAATGGAATACAATCATCTTTCTACAAAATTTGACCTTGAATCACGCTTACGAGCCATTAACAAAGGGTTTTATTACATCAAATTTCTATAAGGAAAAAAGCATAATTGCGGCCTGAGATGGATTTTTTTTCATTTCAAAACCCTCATTTCTAAGTTACAAACCCTTTATATTTTTTTTGTTGAAGCTACAGGTAGCTTATGGTCAGCCAAATAAATCAAACATAGCAACGACCAAGTGAAGAGTCACACAAATGGAGAAATTTGTTTACACAAAGCAGAAAACCATGGAAGCTACAAAGACAATACATAGAAAATGGTGAATATAATACCAAATGGAGGCTCAACACAATAAAAAACCAAATCTTACCTCCCCATTTCGCTTCTAGGCATAGAAAAATTGACTAAAACATTGAAAAAATCCACAGTTTTGAGTTTCAGTAGAGTCTTGTGGCCGTCATCACTCAAAGCTTCTCCTCGAAGCTTCCTTCTCAAATGAAATGGTCAAGTGTTTAGCAACCATGATGTGGTTGGACACTTCGGTTAATTATGCCTTGTAAAAACATGCAACATGGTCGGTGAATTATGCCTTGTAGATATTTGATATCAAATACATGCTAGCTTGAAATATTGAATAATATGCCTAGCGGCCAATGAACAATGCATGCTTTTGCATTATGTGTATGATGGTGGAGGGGAGTCATAAGGAGTTGATTTTTGCAAACAATTTTATTTGTATTCCCCTTCAATAATATATTGTAAAGTTGTTTTCAAACTTTATTGAAACAATATTAATAATTGTTTTAATGATTTTTGGAAATCAACTATTGTGAAAAAGGGAAAAATACTATAAAAAAAATTGCCCATGCACAAAGTAGAGTTTGAGGTTTTTTTTAGTTATCTGGTCATGCAAGGAGTAAATGGAGTCATTTTTCAATTTTGGTAGTGTTTTCTTCTTGTTCTACATCACTTCATGAGATATATTGATCATGCACATGGAGAGGTGGAGTTTTCTAGACACAGAGTTCAATTTGTTTCATTTTTGGGCCATTTTTATGATTATTTTCTCTTTTTCTCATGAGAGCATATTGTGGAGATATTTTGACTTTAGTTTATTTTCAGTTTCACCTTTTGGCTACTTTACGCATGACTTATTGTATATATTGGAAAAAGTTATTTTTCCTTTGGTTCTTGTTTTCTTCCTTCACCTTCAACAAAGAGACTTCATGTAACTTAGTTTTCACAGTTTATAATATTTACCAGGTTTTACAGGTTATCTTAGAGTATCAATTGTAGATTGTTCCTTCTTTTATCATTGCAATTTAGATATTAGCCTTCTCAGATTCAGGTTTTTTTCTTTTGTGAATGTTTTGGATGAAAATTTAATGTGTTTGATATCAAAGCCTTTAAGTTTCTGTCAGATTCATGAATGCATGTACATGAAAGAAACAATCTTAGTTGTATTTCATAAGTTGATCTTTTAGTTTATCCTTATCTTTAAGTTGTACAATATATTTAGTCATTAATTTAGTCATGTATTTAATCATTAATATATTCATTACTTTATTTATTACAAATCAGATCTAACTTAATTAATCCTCACAAATTTATGCATATAAACTTAAAGTATCATAGATATTAAAATGTTGAAAAAAAACCATGAAATGAAGACTAAAATTCTTGAACAAATATGATTGATGAGACACACACACAAATAGATTACAAATCAAGAGGAGCCACAACATAGTATTTATGAGTGGAGAAAAACCCACTCTAAGAATTTACTTCATTAAGCCTCATTGGAAAATCAAAATCTCATTGGTTACATTCAATGTCTCATTGATACTGTACAACTTACAGACACTATATAAATAGAATAATCCTATTTTTATATACTTATACTATTTTCCCCTTCCTTAACTGTAGTCTTTTTGGAAGGGCAGTGACCTCCTATAGGGGTCGAACCATTTAATCCCCTTGCAAATCCAAAAATTTCCCACTGCTATTGGTTCTAGCTCCTCCAAAATATTCCTCGCTAGTATTCACCTTTCACTTCTCCAATTTGGAGTTGCAACCTGAAAATAAGGTTTCAAAATTTTCACATCAAAAACTCAAAAAGTCAAATAATAGAGAGGATAAAAATCAAAAAAAATATTTTCCTTTTCCAACTATGGCATCTCTAAACTTAGGTGCTAGATATAATGTTTCCTAATTATCTCTTACAATTTTTAAAAAGATGAATTCATGCAAGACAACAAACAAATAGAAAATATTCAATTAGTGATATACAATTTCCTTATTCCTGAATAGTTGATCAATAGCTTGATTATTGATTGTAATTTGTAATTGATATGCCCGAAAGTGTCCTTCTTTCCTATGTGTGAATTGTAGCTTTGGATGAGGATATGAACATCCATCAAAAGCATATTTGGAAGTAGATTTTTATGAAATATTGTAGTTGCAATTTCCACTAATTATAATAAAGATAAATATTTTTACCTTTCTGCATCAACTAACTTGCAATTCTGATAACTTTTAAAGGATCGACAATGCCAACCTTTATCATATCAACACACTCACCTGGAAGTTGCAAAACAACATTAAACTTATTAATTAGACTCGACATCTAAGAAAGAAAAATAAAATTCAAACATTATCAATTTAATAAAAAAAATCATCAATTTCAAAGATCAAAGTAGCCAATGCTTCACTCTCTACATCCTTTGCTACAATCAAAAGAGGCCTTTGATTTTGTGATAAATGCAACAAGAAATTATATTATTTGTCAAAACTTCTCACTATGTACTTATGAACTCAATATCATTCAAATTGTCAAAATAGTAGACATGACTACCTAATTTATTTCTATCACATACACTTTGGGTATACAAGATCATTGAGAATCCCATTTATTGAACTATAAAATTCAGCTACACAATGAAATTATATCTTAAGTAAAATGTAAATCAAATAAACATTATATGTCTCATCTTATCAATTGATCTCAAATTATATATACACCTTTATCATATAGCTTAAGTACATCTACAATAGATATGCACAAAATGAATTTGGTGGAAAGGCTTTAAAAACTTTCAAGTGAATAAAATTCACAGGTGTAAAGAAAAATTCAACAACCTTTGCCAACATCCTCCTTGTCTGTGCCAAAATGGGAGCTTTGAAACAAGATATGAATATCCATCAATTTATAGAAAATACACGATGATATCCCTATAAGAAATGTGGTCTATGGATTGCAATATTGAAGGATATGCACAAAATGGATTTGTTAAAAAGGCTTTAGAAACATTCAAACAAATGGAATTGGCAAGTGTAAAGCCAAATTCCACAACCTTTGCCAGCATACTCTCTACCAATGGGAGCTTTGGATAGGGTATGTACATCCATCAAAGCATAACAAAAGGTGGATTTCTATAAGATATTATGGTTGGAAATGCTCTGGTGGATATGCATGCAAAATGTGGAAGCATAGGCAAGGCACATGAACTGCTTGACAAAATGCCTCAAAGAAATGTCATCTCATGGAATGCAATGATTTCAGGTTTTGCAGAAAATAATTTGTTGAAAAGGCTTTTGAAACTTTCAAACGAATGCAATTGGTAGGTATAAAGCCATTTTTTTTGCTAGATTCCTCCTTGCCTATGCCAAAATGGGAGCTTTTGGATGGGCTATGAACATGCACCAAAGCATAATGGTAGGGGATTTTTCGTCAGATGTTATAGTTGGATATGCTCTTGTAGAAATATATGCAAGAAGTGGAATTGTAGAAAAAACACCTGAATTGTTTGACAAAATGCCTCAAAGAGATGTCATCTCATGGAATGAAATGATTGATTGTAGAATGTTCACAAAATGGGTTTTGCAAGGAACCTCTCAAAATCTTTGAATTAATGAAGCACTTTGGAAAAACTAGAAAAGGCCCAGACTTGGAAAATCAATTTCTAAACATTTATTTAAAAGAACTAAAGCAAGCAGCTGAAATTCAATCAAACTACTTAGAAAATTCCTTTGAGTAAATATGGTGACATTACAGATTGCTAGTTTAAAATACAGTGGCTTGAAGTTATATATGACAAAGTAAATGAACCTGCAATTCTATGCTAATACCATGCAATGGCTAAACCATCTTTCACTATCATAGGTTCTGAAATTTTCTCCATGTTAGACCATAATACAGTTAGATTAAAATCTATATTCAAGTTATAAATGTATTTATTCCTAGAGATTTTCAAAGAAAACGGCTATTAGATTGATACTAGTTGTGTTTGCATAGGACATTTTTTGTGTGCAACAAATGAATAAGTCAATTCAAAACCAAAAATTACAAGTGTGACCTTTTTTCCCCATTATAATGGGACTTGTGGCTAATAAAATAAATCTAAAATGTGGTGATAATAATCAAATTGCTTACCTTACCCTTTGAATCCCTTTCAAAAGATGACTTTATAAATCCCTTAATGAACTGGACACCTTTACTCCTATAGTAGTCCTTGTAGAAAGCTACTAACTCTAATATAAATAACCGGGCCATTGAAATCATGGACCTAAAGAAGGTGAATCTCTAGTATTTATTAAAAACAAAACAATTGTAAGCATTATTCTATCACCATCATTGCACTATGTTATAAACCCAAATGTATTGATGAATAGTGAATCAACATGCATTAAAAATGGGAATCATAAATAATCATAAATACTTTGTGATTGTCAAGAATCATCAACATGTGGTATTTTACAATAATATGAAGAAGACAAATAGAACTATGTATATACAAGATGGATATGAAAGAAATCTTGCTTCGGTGTTTCTCTAGAAAGACCATTGTTACATGAATATAAAATGGAGAAAGATGAAACTAAGTATATACAAGATGGATAGGAAAGAAAGAAAGTGTACTTAAGTTTTCCTCTTGAAACATCATTGTTACATGTATTTTATTAGTAACTAATTTGTTGCAGAAAATTCCATACCTATGTATCCACCAACAATTATAATAGCCTTGTCACTAGTGCATGAGGCCATAACATTCACAAGTTTGGTTTCATCATTTAGATCTTGCAAATAACATATATTTTTAGCATCTAATCCATTTACTCCAAAATCCTTATGCTTTAAAACCTAGATGAAAACATCAATTGACATGAGAACAACTTAATCAACTCAACAATCAAGCTCATTACCTCATCATTCCCATTTGAGTGTCTTTGAAACCAATTGATATTCAAAACCTGCAACATCAACAATCATAATCAACAACTCAACTAATCAAAACCAAGCATAAGCTAAGTAAACTAGAAATTGCACCCATGGGAGGTTCAAGGAAAATGCCGATAGGAAAGAAAAGGTATGGAAATAAAGAATTTTAACATTACATAATAAAGTATATTTAAATATAAATTTATATTATTACAATATATAGTTGTTGTGGATTTCTTTATTGTTCTTTGATTTTCTAGCCAAATTTTTATTCTTTCCAATGTAAAGAGCTCAAGACTTGTATGGTTTGTGACTAGGAAATTAAAGTTGTATCTTTATACATAGATTTCCCTTGAATTCAAATTTGATGGTCTAATCTACAGTAATATTTATCTGCAATAAAAACAAATAAAAACTTGAGTAACATACACCTCCCTGAAAGTGCCCTCTATAAAATCTCAATATGGCTTATCTATCTATATTAGAGAAAATAGGTTGCATTTTGATTGTGATATTTTTATAAGTAAATAATTATACTTTATCAATCAATGAACAGGAAATGCAAACAGCACTCAAATTACCTTTTGAGTATTATTTTTAAAGGAAAAATAACAAGCAACTAAACTGTGCAATTATGTTCACTAAAAGAGCTTGAATAATGACACAATGTAAGGCGCATGTTCTGGAAAAACTATACACTGTAGTATACGAGAAGGATTACAATTGGTTTCAGAATCTGTAAATATCATTTCCTCATCACTGTTGTGATGAGACACATGATCTTACCTCCCATATACATAAGAGGGGCACCTTCGATATCATTAGAATGCAGTAGATTTGTTCACTAAAAACTTGTCCTGAACCAAGTTGAAAAATACATTTGAAATTTATTTGCTACAGACAACACAAACAAATGAACTTGATCCCATTATCATCATATCAATTACTCTATTAATAATAGATCAGAGTGATCTGGAATGTTGATGGAAAAACTATGCACTACATTATAGTAGAAGCATTACAATTGGTTTCAGACTCTATAAATATTGTGTCTTCATCACTATTGTGGTGAGACACATGATCTGAAGGACTGAAGTTCTTTCTCAATCAATAGAACTTCAAACTATTCAGATTCAATGTATCAAAATAAATTGTTGTGATTATGTAAAAGATAAGATAGATAGGATGTATCATTGTAATGTCCATTGAAAGAATATGTGAGGTCAAATTACATCTTCTAGAGAATTTTCTCTATGGCATTGAAACTGAACAAATTTTTAGCCAAGTGTAGAGCCTAATTGACTTTTGAAGTAAGCTTGAGAATGCAAATAAAAAATCTCAAGAAATTGACAGTTTTATATTCTACTTTCAGATTTTTTCTCCAAGAGATGCCTTATCTTTAATCCTAGTTTTCTATTCAAGAAATGGATAGTTTAAATTCTACATTCAGTTTCAAATGTTTGTTTCAGAATTTATCACTTAAAGCTTCAGCTATAAGTTTTTCGCTTTTACTGAACATATATTTTTTGTAGAATTTACAAACATTTTAGTATTATGATATTGCTATCATAATTTATATGAACATTTTAGTAGTTTTTGTGATTGGATTTCTAAAACTCCTCTGATAATATAAGCCAAAAGAATTGGCAAAAGTTGCCAACAACTATATGTATTTGGCTTGCATACACTTGCAACATTAGTAATAGCCTAATGTAAGCTAAATTCCCTATGAGCTAGATGATCAAAGTGCCAAATTTGGTTTCTCAATTCCAATATCACCAAAAAAAGGATTTGAACTCACAAAGCCATGCTTCACCATAGAAACAACAATAATAAAATCTTGCTTGCTTGGTTCTCAAGACCATGGAGTCTAAAACCCTAAGCAAGGAATTTAGTCATGTTTGATTCTTCATGTTAGCATGATTAATTTATATGACCATTTTGTTGTAAATAAAGCCCAAATCATGTGTTACTTACCATTAGAGGATGCCCCTTTTAAAAAAGTTCTTCATTTTTTGAGTGCTTTATGTTATGAGCCTCAAAGGGATGACCTTTCATATGATCGAGTGGTGAAGGTGTGTTACTTGGGCATTCATATTGCAGAAATCTGCTGATGAATACACCTTGGTATGGGACTCAAATCTGAGAGGCAGTAGTTGTGCCCTAACATTAGCCATTGGAATAAGATGTGAGATATTAGCAGCTTGCAAGATCAAGACTTTGACATTATGAATGCATGGAGATTGTACTTGAAAATTTTGTAGGGATTTCATCACCTAAAGCATAATGTTTATCACTTAGCATTAGGATAACTCACTTTTCCATTTTAAAGATGACTGTTGGCATTAAAAGGCTTCATCTTTGAGGCTTTCTTGAATTTCTTCTTCTATCTATAGACTTGTGACAACTCAATTTCTTTATGCATGCATAGGTAATTGCAGTAACCACACCAAGGACTCCTTTGGAACATCATTTTTTGTGCAACTCTTGTAGGCACTTGACTATGTGAATGAGGGTATGTTAGATTGAAATGATTGATTTTATCAATTGCACATCCAAGAAATAGATTTGCATGGATCTTAACCATTGCAAATACAAGATTAAGAGTTTGAAGGATTAATGTGCCTAGTACAATTCAAGTTGAGGATGACAAGGTATGTTGTCGAGTAGATAGCAAGGTGGTCAACCAGTCGTGCTTAGAAAGAACATTACAATCTATTAGAACTATGCTTGGTACCCTTGAAAAATGGAAACTAAGATTGAAAATAGATTAATTTGAAGACCATCTTTGTCATTGGACTGATTATGCATGGGTTTGAAACAAGTGGCTACCTTCAATATAATATGCATATGCTAGAAGTTTGCATTACTTCCTTCAATAGAAATAACACATACCCTATCAATCTCACAAACTTGAACCATAAAAAAAGCAAGTGAAGAATTAATAAGATCAGGAAAGGGAAAATAAGCATCTAAAGATAAAACAAAAATTTACATCACAAGATGAAGATTTTCATAATAAGTTTCAATATGGAACTATCTACCTATGACTAAAACTCCATCAACAATCCATTAAAAAAAGTGTTGTTATAGCCAAATTCTTTAGGTAACAAAGAATCCTCACAACATTTACCAGCATCCTCCCTGTCTATGCCAAAATGGGAGATTTGGAGCAGGGTATGGACATCCATCAAAGCATAAAGGATAGAAATTTTTTATCAGATGTTGTAGTGGAAACAACCCTTGTAGACATGTCTGCAAAATGTGGAAACATAGACAAGGCATGTTAACTGTTTGACAAAATGCCTCAAAGAAATGTGGTCCCATGGACTGCAATGATTTCAGGATATGAACAAATTGAATTTTTTGAAAAGGCTTTCGAAACTTTCAATCAAATGCAATTGATAGGTGTAAAGCTAGGCTCCACAACCTTTGTGAGTATCATACCTTCCTGTGCCAAATTGGGAGCCTTGGAAGAGGGTATGGACATCCATCAAAGCATAAAGGATAGAAGAATTTTGTTAGATATTTTAGTTGCAACTGCTCTTGTAGACATGTATGCTAAATGTGGGATCCTAGACAAGGCACTTGAATTGTTTGAAAAAATGCCTCAAAAAAATGTGGTCTCATGGACTGCAATAATTACAGGATACACACAAATTAGATATGTTGAAAAGGCTTTAGAAACTTTTAAGAAAATGTAATTTGCAAGATTAAATCTAGACTTCAGAACCTTTTCCAACATCCTCTCTGCCTATTCCAAAATGGAAGCTTTGGAACAGGGTATGGACATCCATCAAAGCACAATAGAAGGGGTATTTTCATCTGATATTATAGTTGGATATTCTTTGGTTGACATGTATGTAAAATGTGGAAGCATAGAGAAAGCACATTAATTTTTTGATAGAATGCCTCGAAGAGATGCCATCTCTTGGACTGCAATTATTGTTGGATATGCACAAAATGGATTTGTTGAAAAAGCTTTAGTAACTTTCAAGCAAAAATGCAATTGGCAGGTATAAAGGCAAATTCCATAACCTTTGCCAGCATATTTCCCACTTGTGCTAAAATGGGGGCTTTGGAATAGGGTATGAACATCCATCAAAGCATAAATAATAGTGGAATTTTGTCATATGTTGTAGTTGCAACTTCCCTAGTAGACATGTATGCAAAATGTGGAAGCATAGACAAGGCATGTGAATTGTTTGATAGAATTCCTGAAAGAGATAAAATCTCATGGAATACGATGATTGTGAGATATGCACAAAATGGATTTGTTGAAAAGGCTTTATAAACTTTTAAGAAAATGCATTTAGCAGGTGTGAAGCCAAATTCCACAACCTATGCCAACATCCTCCCTGCATGTGCCAAAATGGGAGCTTTGGAGGAGGGTATGAACATCCATCGGAGCATAATGGATGGGGGATTTTTGTCAAATATTATGGTCGAATATTCTTTGTTAGACATGTATGCAAAATGTGGAAATGTACACAAGGCACATGAACTCTTTGATGGAATGCCTCAAAGATATGTCATCTCATGGAATGCAATAATTGTAGGATATGCACAAAATGGATTTTGCAAGGATGCTCTCAAAATATTTGAATTAATGAAGCACTCTGAAACATATCCTAAAATTGTAAGCTTTGTTTGTATTCTTTGTGCATGCAGCCATGGAGGTTTAGTGGATGAGGGTTGTACATACTTCAATCATATGAGTAAGCAGTACTGAATTACACCTACAACTGATCATTATGTGTGCATGGTTGAACTTCTTACACATGTTGGCTATCTTGAGGACACTCTAAACTATATCATTAAGATTCCAGTTAAACCTATGGTGGTTGAGTGGATGTGTTTTCTTGCCACCTATAGATTACATATGAATATAGGCTTAGGAGTATTTATAGCCACACTACTCTTCAATTCGGATCCTAAAAATATTGTGACTTATGTTCTTCTCTAAAAAATCTATGCAAAAGTGGGAAGGTGGGGTGAAGTTCAACTATTCAGGAGATTGATGAAAGATAGAAGAATTAAAAAGATAGCTATATTTAGTTGGGTTGAAGGCCATAAAATGGTACTTTCATTTTGTGTTGGAGATAGATCACATCCATAGACACATGGGATGGATGCAATGTTGGAGAAATAGGTTTGGGGGATGAAGGTAGAAGGGTTGGATGCACATCTCCTTGCTCCATGCACAAGTTTTGCAATGCTTGGAACCATGTCATATAGCCAGGCACAACTCTTCACTCCATCCACCATCCATGCAACACTAGGAATCATGCCATGCAACTTCAAAAAAAATCGTACAACTTTTGCACAACCCTTCACATCATGTGTCATTCAAAAAATTCCAATGATCATTCCACATAACTACACAAACAACTATGTTTGAGTTCTATGCCATATTTCCATCTATGCACACAAGCCACATAGTCCAAAACACAACACAAAACCCTACAGAACCTTTCAAAACATTTTGCAACATCTAAATCCATGCAATCAACCATTTGGCACAACTTCTAGAGTCATTTCATGACAAGACACTTGTCAAAATGGTGAGCAACTGAAAACCAGCTCATCAAGAGATGGGGAGTCACACATCAATTAACAAGAAAACATAGGAAAATATAAAATAGATAGCAAAAAATGCATAGGCATACATCTCTCAAGAAATGGATTGTTAACAAATCTAGAGCTCACTTCAAGCATCATTATAGCCTTTATTTCATTGATTGTGGAATCTTACTAGTTGTTTAAATATGTATTAAGGTTTTGTAAAGATGATGAAGGGGATATTGTCAAAAAGGAAAGGGCACAAAGCTGGAAAACACTATTGTTTCCCCTATCAATTTTTCTTGATAATTTGTAACAACCTTGTAAAGAGAGTAGAGACTACTTGGCCATCAACTAAGTTTTGTGTTATTGTTATAAATAACATTGAGAAAGTATCAAATGGAGTTGGGTTCAATTATCAATCTTAACAGCCTCAACAACAATCAATCATTTTGAATTCCTCTTTATGCTTATTTTGGTTGTTAGAAATTGATATGTTTGAAGTTCAGGGGCTTTTCTTTTAATCTTGAATAAGGTATTATTTAACCTCTAATAATAGTTCTCATTCATGGGATAATAACTCATAATAATTCTAGAAATGAAAAGTGGAAGGTGTTGGCAAAACAAGGATAGACAACTGAGACAAGGGGTGAATCAGTTGTTTCCATATCAAACATATTCAATATTAATCAACCTTAAATCTTAGATCTGATAATTAATAGTGAAAGCATAAATCAATAACACATTAGAGACACATGAACACCAATATTTTATATGTGGAAACCCTGTTAGAGGAAAAACCACGGTGGCTGTTAGTCCACAAGATTATACCCTGTTAGAAGTATAATGGAGAATGAAAATGGAATGCACTTGCATTCAGGCACACTACCTAGAGCACACTGCTCAAAGGAAGGCTCACTGCCTTTCATACAATAATCAGATTAAGTCCATCTAATGAAGTTGAACTGATAAAATAGCTTCTAAAAAAGCTTGATTATAGTTCCAATTAGGTGCACAAAAACTTCTACACACGCTTCCACACTCTGCTCAAACTTCTTCACACTTTTCTCTGCTCTTAAATGATTTGACCTTTATTCACACATGTACACCTCTTTCACACACTGAGCATTGCCTCTAAATGAGGAAAAAAATCACTTATATATATCTGCTACATAGATTTACATCCACTATTCAGTCGGCCTCAAATAAAGAATAAATTAAAATTTTCAGCCTCAATACATGAATAAATTTCAATGTGTACCAACACAAGTTGGTCACAACATAGTGAGGACCCAAACAAACACCTTCAAACATGCCAAAAAATAAAACATTAATCTTCATGGATCCACAACATGCTAACACCATCATGTCGGCCAAGAACATGAAAACTCGAGCACACATCAAAAAAATATTTGATCACGAACACTTTGATCAATGCGGATGTACAACAAGGATAGAGTATGATCTAGACTCATCCATGAACACCACAAGTACATGCGCAACATGTAAAATTACTATAATTTCATCCTCTTCATCCAAGAACACCATCTATAGAAATTGAATAACTATAGGAACACAGATCTTCATAACTTCCAAAACTCTTGATGCGAACCTCTGAAAATTTTGAACAACATACTAGAAAGCTTCAGAAACAAACCCTTTGAAGTGATCCTTCAGATCTTCAACATACAAAACTTTCCAACATTCTCACCTTCTCAACATCATTGGCCGCCAACAATATTATTTTTACAATTTTCTCAATACCCTTGACATATACAGCCTTAAGCATCATTAATGCTAATAGTGTTGACATCAATGACAACCACATATTATAAATGCAACCACAACATCCAACAGAAGGTTCTCTCAATAGGTGTTAAATTAAATTTTGATGGGGCCTCAAAACCCAAGGTTAGTGGTGGTCTAGCTAGATCTTCAAAGATACAAAAAGTGATTTTTTGATGGGATGATTGATTTTGGCCAATACACAAATAGATATACAGATGACCTCATTATTTAGTTCTAAGACAAATTAAATATATATACATTAAGCCTTCCCAAGAAGTTCACTTGAGCCTTTAACTCATTATAAATCTCACCAAGATTGAAGTAATATACAAGGTAACTCTATCTATAGTACATTGCAAGTATCTCACAACTTGATGGAAGATTTTACACAAAAAAAAATTCAGGAGGAGCTGCCAATTGCATTTGCTTGTCATGGAATCCCATGAGACCACATTTCTTTGAGGCATTTATTGAAACAATTCACTACCTTGTCAATGCTACCACACTTTTCATACATGTCTACCAAATAATTTTATCCAATAGTTCACTGCCTTGCTACTATGGCTAAAAGCCTAAAACAATTGATTTCGAACAATCTATGGATGCTTAGAAAAAATCTATCAAAGCATAATAGTAAGCAATAGCATAGACAAGGTAGGGAAGTGGCTGAAAATTTTCCTCAAAGAAATGTGGTTTTATGGTGATAGAATGCCATGATAATCCATAGAAATTTTCTTGTCATGGCATTCATCATGCCATTCCATCACCATGAGACCACATTTCTTTAAGGCATTTTTTCAAAAAGTACATGGCCTTGCCTATGCTACCACATTTCTCATACATGTCTACCAAAGCATTTTATCAAATAGTTCACTACCTTTCTACTATAGGTAAAGGCCTAAAATAAGTACTTTTGAACAAGCTACAATAGATATGCACAATTTTTTTTTGGTGGAAACAATTTAAAACATTTCAAGTGAATACAATTCATAGGTGTAAAGCCAAATTCCACAACCTTTGCCAACATCCTCCTTGCCTATGCCAAAATGGGAGATTTAAAACAAGATATGGATATCCATCAATGCATAGACAATACATGACAATATCCCTATAAGAAATGTGGTCTACCGATTGCAATATTGCAGGATATGTAGAAAATGGATTTGTTGAAAAGGCTTTAGAAACTTTCAAGAAAATGAAATTAGCAAGTGTAAAGCCAGATTCCACAACCTTTGTCAATATACTCCCTGCCTTTAATAAAATTTGAGATTTGGAAAGGGTATATACATCTATCAAAGCATAATAGAAGGTCGATTTTTATCAGATATTATGGTTCAAAATGCTTTAGTAGATATGCATGCAAAATGTGGAAGTACAGGTAAGGCACGTGAACTATTTGACAAAATGCCCCAAAGAGATGTCATCTCATGGAATGCAATGATTGCAAGTTTTGCAAAAAATTGTTTGTTGAAAAGGCTTTTGAAACTTTCAAATGAATGCAATTGGTAGGTATAAAGCCAATTTTTTTGTCAGAGTCCTCCCTGCCTATGCCAAAATGAGAGCTTTGGGATGGGCTATGAACATGAACCAAAGAATAATGGTAGGGGATTTTTTGTTAGATGTTATAGTTGGATATTCTCTGGTAGAAATATATGAAAGATGTGGAATCATAGTCAAAACACCTAAATTGTTTGACATAATTGATTGCAGAATGTGCACAAAGTGGATTTTGCAAGGAACCTCTCAAAATATTTGAATTAATGAAGCACTCTGGAACACATCCTAACATTCTATTTTCAATGGAATCAAGGAGGTTATTTAAACTTTTACACCCTTCTATGTTCAAGTGCTACAGTTGTGACAGGTTGCCAATGAATCAAGTGGGCTATTTAAATCTTTACATCCTACCATGTTCAAGTGTTGTAGCTGTGACAGGTTGCCAATGGAATCAGGGAGCTTATTTAAATGTCCACACCCTTCTATATTCAAGTGTTGCAGTTGTGACATGTTGCTAATGGAATCAAGGAGGTTATTTAATTAGGGAGCTTATTTAAATTTTCACACCTTTCTATGTTCAAGTATTGTGTTGCAGCTGTGATAGGTTGCTAATGAAATCAAGGAGGTTATTTAAACTGTGACAATATTTAATTTTTAAGTGTTGCATTTGTGATAGATTGTCAATAGAATCAAGGAGGTTATTTAAACCTTTAAAATTTTCTACTATATTCAAGTGTTGCAGTTGTGAGAGGTTGAAAATGGAATTGGGGAGGTTATTTAAACCTCTGCAACTTTCTATTTTCAAGTGTTGCAGATGTGATAGGTTGTATAAACCTCTACAGTCCTATATGTTCAAGTGTTGTAGTTGTGATAGGTTTCCAATAGAATCAGGGGGGTTATTTAAAATTTTACACATTTCTATGTTCAAGTGCTACAACTATGACAAGTTACCAATGGAATAAGGGAGGTTATTTAAATCTATACACCCTACCATGTTCAAGTGCTATAGTTGTGACAGGATGCCAATGGAATCAGGAAGGTTATTTAAATGTTCACACTCTTCTATGTTCAAGGTTGTAGTTTTGATAGGTTTCCAATGGAATCAAGGAGGTTATTTAAACCATGACAATATTCTAGTTTTGAATGTTGCAGCTGCAATATATTATCAATATAGAGTCACAAATAGTATGATAGCTACAGGTGAAGGGTTAGGAAGGCATGAAAGCATTATGGGCTTTTCATAAATCTCCAATACATACATGAAAATGAATACCTGTAGAGTTTAAAAGCTTATAACTCATACTTTGGGATTTTATTTCAAGGCTCAAATGGAGCTGAGTTTTAAATAGTATCAAGCTATAGGAAAGGTAAAAAAACATATGTAAATGCAAAGGAATAAGATTCTATTCTGCAACCATTAAACTATGAGGGGTTTTAGAAAAACATAGAGGCATTTTCTATAAATGTTTTTACTCTTTACATTCCTTGGGCTCGAATGGAGCATCTTTCAACTCAAATAAAGGAGATTTTTGAGGAAAATAAAACATAGATTGAAAAGCAAATGAACTTACCCAGATTTATGTATGAAGATAAATTCTTCAAAACCCATGAGCTTCCTCTTATTTTTCTCCAAAAAGCTTAGACAAAGAGTACTCATGGCAGACATAAGAAAAGCACAAACAAAAAGAAAAAAATCAGAGAGAAAATCTATTAGGGTATGTTGAGGCCACAACCTGAGAGCTCTCAAAAGGATTTTGAATAGAGGAAAAATTTCCAAATCTGCAACAAATTTAACTTACCATGTATAAAACCTTCAGAATCTTCAAAAAACGGCATAGATTGCTGAAATTTTCAAGTTCAAAGATCAAACCCAAAGCTCTCCATGGTGGCACCCAACACACATGAAAATCAAGAAATGCATATACTTTCATTTTTGCTTAGGTTTTTTTTTCCCTAAGATGGCTCGATATAGAGTAAGGGATTTTTGCCTTTCATTTTTTTTTAAAAGAAGCTTTTTTCACATAGCTAATTTCATGGCATTTCTAATATGCCTTATTATTCTTTTGTTTGCTTCATAAGACTAAGTCAAAAATAATCTTTGATTTTTGACTCTCATAGATATTATTTGCATTTGAGTTTGTAAAACTTTATTTTAGTGATGGATATAAATCACTTTAAATAAATGTTTTTTTTTTAAATGCAAGACAAGATGCCACTTTTATGCAATTTTCAAAGAGAGAGTCAAAAAGGAGTTAAATGAAGAAATAATGCTTTGCAAGCATATTGGAGAGATTGGGGAGGTTAGTCAACATAAGGAGGCCATATAGGAGCATTTAATTGCTTTTTGGAGCAAATGAGAGCTTTTAGAGGGTAGTTTCATGAGTCATCATGTTTGACAAGGTCATATTTGACTTTTTCCACACATGGGAGATCCTTTGATAAAGTTTCAGTTGCTATTTTTGGGGATTTTTGGAGGCATACAAGTTCATGAAGCTTCTAGGTCCTTTTTTGTTGGATCTTGGTTGGAGATGGATATAGTCACATGTGTGACTCATTTTTGAAGAGTTATTACTTCATACTTTTCTGTCTTGTGACTTTTGGATTCCTTTACAGAAGAGAGACTACGTTTTGTAGCTCATGACATGCATGTATATCAGTGTTTCACCTTTGAAATAAATGAGTATAAGAACTTTACCTTTTCAATCTCATTGTTAAATTGTGTGCATTTGTATAATTGATGAAACTGCTTGTGAAACTGTATGATTCCTTGTGGTTATGTATTATCCTAGCATCGTTTTGTAGAGCAATATGTATTTTTGCATGTTGTGAGAAGTGTTTAAAATGCAGTATTCTCTAGTTGTGAAGTCTTTCCTCCTTCTCAATAATGTAGCCATATGAACCTTTTCATGAAATGTTTATGCAAAAAACATATGTGATTGAGTTGTGTACGACAAAGCTTTTTTCATTGTGAAATTGAGTGTGTGAACTATGTTATATGTATTCATAGTAAATTTGGTGTATCACCATAGAGTTAGATTTCATTTCAAGTACTCCTTCTTACCCCTTTTCCTAGTAAAGCAATTAGAGTAGGTGAAACCAAAGGAAGTCAGCCTTCTCCAGAGGTTTGGTCTCATTTAAAGTACCCACACCTTGGGATCATTCCCATGTTTTGCTAGATTGTTGAATTCTAATTTCAACAGGGTGCAAATCTTGGAGATAACAATTATATTATATTATAATATTTATATTATAGTATTATATAATATTATAATATTATATTATAAATATTATAATATATTATATTATATTATTAATATAATATAATACAATAATATTAGATACATGACTTAATAGAATCTATATATATATTCTATTTAATAGAGGAATTAATATTATATAGATGATAGATAATTTTTTAATCAACTTCGTCCACAAAGAAGGGATCTATAAGTAATGTTGATGGTGTTGTCTACACGACAACAACTCAGATAGAATAAAAGTTATCCAATCTCTCTTGAAAGGTTGATCTCTATGGGAAAAGAGATAACCCCAAGGTCTCTAATGTTAGGTCTTGAAAATGCAAATAAAATAACTCAGAGATAATGTGAAAATGTTGGTAATCACAAAGGGACCTTATTACAAGCAAATACTAAACTCAAATTTATTAGATCTAGCAATATATTGGTACTTCAAAACCCAAAACTAACCCAGATAATAAAAGAAATAACAAAAGATAAAGGTTTCAGAGATAATTCTAACACTAAGATTGACAATGCCGATGATAAGATGCTCAAAATGGACCAATCCCTCATAAACTAATTGTTGTTTAACCCAGATAAATCTGCAATCTTACAAAAATAGTGCAATCTTCTAAGGTGTTAAAGATTTTCAAATCATGCATATTCATTCAAGGCAACCCTATTGAATTTGAAATGAACAAACATTCATAATTGAACTAAGCATAGTTTTAAGTCCAGGCTAACTTTACAAAGTAGCTAACAATTAGCTAATTGCAAAAAGTATGGACTAGAGATTGTTGCAAACACTTCAAGCATAAAACCCTAAACATCATCAAATCATCTAATATCAAATAAATTTAAGCAATTTTAAAGATAGAACATCAAGAACCATGCCAGATAAACTTAAAACAGGAAAGGCAACAAATCACAATGTCTTTGTTTGTATTAAATCATCCAAACTGGCACCAATTCCAATCTTCTATTACAACACTTGCTTGAAAAGATAAACTAAACTCTAACTCTAATTCCCGCTCTTACAATTCACTCTAATGTAAAATTTGTCTAACTTCTTCTAACCCATTACAAATGAGGCATAATGCCAAACTTATAGAGAGCCCACCAAGATATGTCAGCCCAATTAGGGTTTACAATAATAAATGGCCACACAATAGGTCGGCCAAGAGAAATTCAAAAAATATGAAATGTGCAATATGCACCAATTTCATCCAAGTCGGCCTGGGGGTCTCCAACAAAACTCCATTCAAGGCATGCCAAGGAAGAGGAGAAAATAATGTGGAAGCACAAATTCTGATATAGCATTGCATTAAATACTTCCCCCTTTGTCTTTAGCATGCTCCACCTTATCCTCCACCAACAATAGCACCCTATCCAATTCGGCAATAGGTGGCATAGGCAAAACCCTTACTCTCCTCTCAAGGCACTTGATATCATCTCTTGACTGCCTCGCTATATTATCCCAATCTACCTTATTTTCTTGATAAATATCAATAACTGCAATGTAAGCCGCTGCATCATCCAACTGATATTCAGTGATAGGGCCCTCATTGACTGGAGAGTATACATCTCGCCACCACCTTCTCAACTACTCCAGGTTAAGATGGTTGGGCGCAAATTTCTTTCTCCATGTCATCACTTCAAAAAAGGAAATACACTTATTGTAGATCTCAATCAAAGTATCTTCAATCTGCCTTCCTTGTTTATATATCTTTTTCAAGGCCTTTTTCCTCATTTTCAGAATTTCAAACCATTCCCAAGGCTCTGCAATTCTTGAGGAAGGAAGAATTCCCTCACTTATGAACTTTTCTTCAATGTAATCCATGATAATATTTTTCTTTTTCAGCAGGAGATCTACATCCTCCTTATCTTGAGCCAACACACCTCTCATCCCATCTAATGACCTCATTGCATCTCCTCCAATTGAAATGATGTATTTGGTAGCATTATCTCCCTTGGTTTGCACCCCCTGCAACCAACTAGTTGTAGCATGTGTGGTGCTCTTCATTCTCTCCAACTCTAATATTGTTTCCTGAGGTAGGAAACCTACAACAAATGAGGAAGAACAAATGGATTGCAAGGGTTTCATCAACTCCTACAAATATATCTTAAGCTTCTCATTTTCTTTATCCAACTCTGATTTAGTATGTACCTCTTTCCTCAACCTACCAAGGATCACATCACTAATCCTTCATATTCTTTGATGTCTTTCTCCATGGAAGCATGCCCTAGATTGATAGTCTACAAACTATAATCCTTTCCAGTCACTTCATCTCTATCCTTGTCAGGAGCAGGAGTAGCAAGGTGGACTACCCTATTATTCACATCATCCCTCTCAATCCTGGAAATGAATCTTGCTTTCTTCTTTGTTTTTCCCTTTCCAATGTTTTCCAGTAGGTCATCCCAATTTGGAGGAGTATCATCCACTACAATCTGTTTTCTCTTTAATTCCTTATCCAGATAGCCCAAAATAGTGGATTATGATTGTACTTTATCCTATCCATCATCTTTTTGTTGAAAATTGGGCATACTCTCCTCCATTCTTGGTTCTTCGGGGATCTCCCTAACTAAATCCTCTTTTTCTTCATTGTGCTCCTCCCCTTTGTCTTGTAATGGTGAGGGAATCTTGGCTGGTATCTCCTCCTTCTAAGGAGATTTATCCTCATGAACCCCTGCAGGTGAGTCCTCGGAAGCCACCAAAGGAGATCACATAACCTCTATCTCAACCTCAACATTCTAGAGATCACCCTCCTAGAATTCCTTCTCTCCAAGGTCTTGGGAATCTTCAGCATCTTTTGGTTCATCTGGAAAATTGCCAATCTCATGACAAGGAGGGATGTCCTCATGCTCGATGGTAGGAGCAGTCATGGGAGCATTTTCTTTTGGTGCAACATGCTTGGGAGAAAGAGTCCTAGATCTCCTAGTGATTACTTATGTCTTTTCTCCCAAGCTCTTTACTTCTACCATAGGTGTGTCAACCTTTTCATCTACGTTAGAAGTTCCCTTCCCCTTTTGTTACAACCTCACAATTCTCCTTCTCTTTGGCGAGGATACACTGGTCTCTTCTTTTTCTTTCTCACCCTCCTTAACCTTATTCCTCCTTGAGACATGTTTCCTTTTCTTAGCTATTGGCTTTCTCTGCTTCTCTGCCTCTCCTACCTCCTTTGCATGAACATCCTTAATCTTAATTTTGAAAGGAGATCCCACCTTGGTTTTTCCTTTAGGATCTTGTTCAGGTGACTCCTCAAATGGAGAGTGAGACTCCAAATCTCCCATGAGGTCATAGGTGCATTGCATACCCTCACTTTCTAGTTCCAACATCTTATGCTTGAGCCAGAGCTTTGTATATTTGATTATCGGGGTCATGACCTGTTCTAGCTCTATCTTCTCTTCCTCCAGCCAATCAACCTCTTTAATTGGCTTATCCTTCACAACCTCAAAGTTATGGCCTTGGATTAAATTTCCATCCTCCTCAACTTGATTAGGAACAACCCTTATGTTGTATAACCGCACCAAGTTGATTGGTAACCTAGAAAATTTCTTCTTTTTGACCTCAAATTCATCAACAACATTGGCCCAGTAGTCCTCTAAGTCATCCTTGTGGATATATTTCCTGCTATCCTTCTTCTGTGCTTCACTAGTTATGTCAAACCTTAGCCTTTTGGAATGGAAGGAGAGACCAAGAGTCCTCATTTCTTCTTCAGAGGCATGGGTTGAGTTCATAGAATGGCATACTTCACTAGTGCCTATCCTCAAAGGGAATTCATTACCAAATCCAGTCTTATGCTTTGCCCCCTTCACAATTACATCAAAGTCACATATATGTCTTGTGGCCTCCAGGAGTACAATATGATCTATAGGGTACCTTGGGAGTCTATATGGAGCCCTCTAACAACCATCACTTCTTATGTATGAAAAGGTGGGGAATTGGATAAACCAAGCTCCAAACCTTTTGATTAATTCCTTGGATTTTTCTGAAATTTGGACATGCTTTGCACCTTGGAGCAGCCTAGTGATGTACATGGTGAATTCATCATTCACCCTTTTGTAGCTCGAGTTATTCGGGTGTAGCTATGGGTAAACCTCAAAAAATACATCCTGTGCAAACAAACCCCTTGTGCTCAATCCCTTGTATGGGTGGAACCTAGCTACAACATAGAATAGGTAAGAGGTCAGGGTATGTGCAGGATCATGAGGGGCCAAAAAGTGGTAATCGGAAAAAAATCACGTTTTGAATCGACTCGAAAACATGGAAATGCCAAGTTGACTTTTTTTAGGTTCGGGTGTCAGTACATCGCTCCAAAGCAATGCCCAAACTTACTTTTGCAAATCAGATATCCGATTTTCAAAAGCATGTATAAGTAAAAAAACTAACTGTTAAAAGTTATTTCTCACAATTTGGGAATGGGCACATAGGGAGAAGAAAAAATACGATATCTGGTTTCACAAAAAATCCAATTTGAAAGGTAAGTTATTGGTTTTTTTTAATGTTTTAATCAAAAATTTCAATTAGATTCTTATAATTTTAAGTAGTTTTTATTATTATTTTTTCAAAAATAGGGTTTTTAATTGATTTTTATTAAAAACTAGAGTTTACAATGAATTTTTATTAAAAATTAATGTTTTTAAATGGATTTTGATTAAAAACTAGTGTTGGTGATGTATTTTTATGAAAAACTAGAGTTTGTTATGGATTTTTGTGAAAAAGTAGGGATTTTTTTGGATTTTTATTAAAAACTAGGGGTTTTTTACAATAATTTCATTTATATTATGTAATTTTTATTAGATTAGTTAGTTTTTAACTTTAATCAAGTATTATGGCTGAGAATGAAAATCCACAAATGCCTAATGCTCCACCACCAATTGAAAAATTAATTGGTGAAAAATTGGGGCAATTGAGGGGCGTTTGTGAAGTTTATTAGGCAATCCCTCGATTGAGAGATATGACAAACACATTGAAGGAAATAATTAATAATATAGAAACCCTCTCCACCCAACATAATTCCTTTCATTCGTGGCGAAAAGACATGAGGGAATATTATGCATGTGGATTGCCTTACGATGATGTGAAAGATCTCCAAATAACCAAAGCCCAAATAGCCTCTTTTTTCATTAACCCCCACACCAGTTTGCTAGTGAAAATAAAACAAAACTTTCTATAAAATGCTGCATGAATAGTGACATTGTAGATAACTTTTGGGATCATTGGTGTATTGTTTTTAATAAACCACCGAACAACATCTCTGATATACCATTTTACTTTATTAAAAAAAAATATGTTGAGTTTTTATTAGGGCATCATGTCAATTACTTTGACATTAAACCCTTCCAGGGCGTCAGTGGATGTATGCCCCAAGATAGACTAGGGGTAGTTAGAGTAGTCCCACACTCAAATTTTTCCCTTCCTCCTCTTCCTCCCCTTCATCTGCCACCTCCAATATATCATCCAAAGATTATTTAGGATGCAGCCACACAGACTATTCAGGCTATTCACTCTTTGAGTGGTCATTTGGATTTGCATGCTTCTATAGTAGCTCAACCACATTCTGGTGATGTTGGCGAAGGCTTGAGTTTTGCTACATCATCCTCCTTAGGTCCACATATTTGTGTGCCACATACTTGCACTATGTGTCGCCAGATATGCTTGGGTCCTCTTGTACAACCCATTGAGCATCCCTTGGACACTTCTGATTATGACCTCCATGATGTGGACATTATAGATCAGTCATACGGGAGTGGAGCACACCCTACAAAGTCCTCTCCTACTAGAGAGGGGGATGTTGGAATAGTGACATAGGTAAGATTTAAGTTGTAAATTCAGAACTTACATTTATTTTTAAATGAATATTAATAAGAGATAGTATCAAGTACTAATATCTATTTACATGGTGTATTTAACAGTTGATGTTTGAGGAGGAGCTCACATGGGTGATTGATAGCACCCTTAGGGCCATTTCATTTGGCTTGGACACACACATAGTATATAGTTTTGCACTCACTCATTTACATTTTTTACTATATACTTGCTTGTCATTTGAATTGTCATTAATGAAATTATATAATAACTTATATGTTTATCTTATTTTCCTCTCATAGGAAATACCTAGTGTGAGTGAGGTACAGCCTCGTCCAGACTATGGAGGTGAAAATTTAGATAAGGGGAAGGTAATTGAACTAAAATTGGATTAAATTAAGATTTTAAAGATCTTATATTGATTATACATACATCGACATAGATTGGTAGTTTCATATGTAGTTGTCATTTTTATGTATAGGAAATTATGAGTTATATAGAGATGTTGACAAGTGACACACTGCCTAAAGGAGTAGGTATTGGAACACCTCAGGGAGTAGGTGTTGAAACACCTCAAGGAGGAGGTGTCGAAACACCTCATGGAGATAAAGAAAAAGATCAACCTAAAGAGGTATGTGTTTATTTTATTTTGTGTTTGGTAAATATGTTCCTATTACCAATAATCATATGCTAACTTGGATCAATTTTATGTTTTTGTTCACATATATAGATTGGCATTTTAAAATTTGGTTTGGTATATTCTAGGACTCCCGACCCTTTGAAGAGAAGTATATTTCAAGTAATCAAGATTTCAATTTTAGAGTTCAATTAAAATTCAATGTATATTGGTTTTGATGTTAATTATTCGATTTTAAATTATATAGTATAACTAATCTCAATTGTGGTTTGAATTTTTCTTGTGCAACTACCTTCAGAGCCAATGAGTGCTTCAAAGAGGCTCCATTTTGATGATCCACCAGTAGTTTAGGATGAGATAGACATTTTGGCATGTAAATTTTGAATACATATTGACATGGCATATGCCACATTTTGTAAAACTTTGTTTGAGTTGGCGTCAATGCCATTTTTGTATATGGACATACACTTGATTATTGGATAATTTGATATATAGAAGTTGACAATCGAAATTTAATTTGTTCCTCATGTGCATGATTAAACTCTTTAAATTTTTTATCTTGAGCAATGGTTAAATATCAATGTACAATAGCATAAAAAATAATGGTTATATTATGTAGTTTATATTTATATCACTGATTACATTGCATTACACATTTTTCAAAATCAAATCATTACTTCACATTGCATAACTAACAACTAGATGTTCATAGATGAAAAAATTTCAATTACAATATAGTTTTTACAAAGTCAACCTAAGCAGTTATGCAATTACTTCACATTGCATAACTAAAAACTATGAGTAGTTGTCAATTTCATTTGCTTGTCATGGAATTCTATGAGACCACATTTCTTTGAAGTTTTTTTTCAAATAGTCCACTGCCTTGTCTATGCTACCACATTTTTCATACATGTCTACCAAATATTTATATCAAACAGTTAATTTTTCATACATTTTTCATAGCGATCACATTAAGTTGTAATAAATTAAATGATAGCCTATGGCTATTTAATTTATACTCATTTGATTTAAATGGATGAGGCTGACCTTCCTTGATATTATTTTATAATTTATTATTTTCAACAGAGGTTGACCTCCCTGAAGAGTCACCTTATTTTGTATAAATACAAGGTGATGTTTGTTCATTTCCTCAATCAAGTTCATTCAACATAATTCACATTCCAAGTAGAAGTTTGCAATTGAATAGCAGCGCTTCATCTTGCAATAGCAGGCCGATTTCAAGGAGAAGCATATTCAATTGTATCTTTGCATCTAGGAGAGGTGCTATTATTCATTGTATCAAATTCATCCATGAGCTAGGCTTGACTTGTAAGAACATTTCTGCTCTTATTCCTTCATTATATAAGAGACATATTTGCTGGGTTTTTCTCCCTCAAGAAGAGGGTTTTCCCAAGGTATCTTGTTGTGTTTATTGTCTTATGTGTTGCATTTTTTGAGTGCTTTCAATTGCATTATCTGATCATTAAAACACTAACATGGTATCAGAGCAGGTTTGGAAAAGATCGTGATCAGATTTCTTATTGCAGTGATACCTCTATTCCCTTTTTTTTTGTCTATCTCTATCTTAGTCAAGATGGTGAATGGTCTTAAAATTGATGATAGACTCGAAGGAGCATCAAACTTCACTTCATTGAGATTTAGAATTATCCTCACTTTGGAGGAAAACAAATTGGTTGAGTGTGGAGAGAATTTTTTTTGAACCTACGGATGAGGAAGAGAAAGTTCAATGGAGGAAGAAAGATATCAAGTTGAAGAAGATGTTAGTTGATTTTGTGAAGGACCATATTGGTCCTATCATCTCTAAGTTGAAGACAACGAGATAAATGCTTAAGAATTTGGAGGAGATGTATGAGATCAACAACACAAGTCATGCTCTAGCCTTGAAGCAACAACTTCATCATGTTAAGATGGCGGAAGCAGAATTTTTCATCACCTACTTCATGAAGATTTCCAAATTGAGAGATCAACTCTCTACGATTGGTCATATTGTTGATGACAAGGATTTGACCATGTTGGCTCTTGATGGTCTTCCTTCATCTTGGAGTCTTACATTCAAGGAATCAGCGTGAGATTAAAACTTCCCAAGTTTGATTGGTTGAGGGTTGACTGTATTCAAGAGGATTCAAGGTTGGTTGTGAGAGGTATTGGATGAAGCCCTACAAATGAAGACATTCATGTTCTTTCCGCTCAATCCTCGAAGAAGAAAGGAAAAGGAGGAAAGAAAAGATGCTTCAATAGGAATAGAGATAAAGGGTCAGATGGTGCTCTTGCATTCAAGAAGAAGTGCGACCTCTCTCATGTTCAATGCCTTAGATGTGACAAGTTTGGTCACTATGCGAAGGATTGCCCTACTAGGCCTAATCGGGATTGCTAAAAGACAACAATCTTTAACGAACTGTTACTCAGAAACCGTGATGCTTACATACTCTTTGTCTGAGGATATGCGATTGTGTTGGGACCATATAGAATAAACTCTCTCAGTTTTCTCTATCTCAGAGGCGTTTTCCCATGGTGATGAGTTTTGAGTTGAGGGAAACGTTGTCGAATGCAAGCAGTGTAAAGTTCTAAAGTAGTGCAAATTTCATTCTCCAACTCATACGACCAAATGGACTGTTCCAACATGTTTGTATGGGTATGTTTACACTAGGTGTGGTCCTCTTTTTCACCCAAATATGCCGAATCGCTCTGAGCTACATTGGACCGGTGATTTCCCTTAAGAGTCCAAAGAGCTAAAAGTCAGCAATCTTTGGTGGACTGTTACTTGGAAACCATGATTCTTATAGACTCTTCATCTAAGGATATGGAATTTTTTTGGGACCATCTACAATGACCTCTCTTGGTTTTTGCTATCTCGGAGGCATTTTCCCATGGTGATGAGTTTTCAGTTTAGGGAAAATCTGCCAAATGAAAGCAGTGTAAAGTTGCAAAGTGGTGCAAATTTATTCTCCAACTCGTACAACCAAATGGATTGTTCCAACACATCTAGATTGGTATATTTACACTAGGTATGGTCCTCTTTTGCACCCAAATACGCCGAACCACTCTGAGCTACATTGGACCGACGATTTCCCTTAAGAGTCCAAAGTGCTAAAAGTCAGCAATCTTTGACGGATTATTACTCAAAAACCATGATTCTTATAGACTCTCCATATAAGGAGATGGGATTGTCTTGCGACAATCTAAAATAACCTCTCTCGGTTTTTTCTATCTCGGAGGCTTTTTCCCGTGGTGATGAGTTTTTAGTTGAGGGAAAAGTTGTCAAATGCAAGCAGTGTAAAGTTGCAAAGTGGTACAACTTTCATTCTCCAACTCGTACAACCAAATAGACTGTTCCAACACATCCGAATGGGTACATTTATGCTAGGTATGGTCCTCTTTTGCACCCAAATACGCTGAATCACTCCGAGCTACATTGGACTGGCAATTTCCCTTAAGATTCCAAAGTGCTAAAAGTCAGCAATCTTTGACGGAATATTACTCGGAAACCATGATGCTTATAGACTATCCATCTGAGGATATGGTATTTTTTTGGCACCATCTACAATAATCTCTCTCGGTTTTTGCTATCTCAAAGGCGTTTTCCTGTAGTGATGAGTTTTCAATTGAGGGAAAAGTTGTCAAATGCAAGCAGTGTAAAGTTGCAAAGTAGTGCAACTTTCATTTTCCAGCTCGTACGACCAAATGGACTATTCCAACATGTACGGATGGGTACATTTATTCTAGGTATGGTCCTCTTTTGCACTCAAATATGTCGAATCACTACGAGCTACATTGGATCAACATGAGTGAAATTAGGTGAAAAATGGTGGTTACAACATGCTAATGTCAATGAAATGTGGGGGCAGAAATATTTAAGGGTGGATCAAGCTTCTGCAAGTCCTAATAGATGTGTTTGATGAGTTTATAGGGCATGGAAATTTTTAGGGAGTGAATTTGCACCCAAGTTTGGTTTTAACGATCAAATTGGAGTTTAAATCATCTTTAATTGTAATTGTTTTGTTTAGAGCCACCTAGATCTTGCATCAAAAAACTCTTACCCAATCAACTTGAACATCATGCACAAACAAATACCTTGTTTCCACTTTGCTAGATCAAAGAATCAATTACATGGGAAATAAAATTCACATGAACTTTTTACATATTTGTTTTTGGAAAAAAGTGGCAAGCCACTGTAATTTATTATATATAAATAGGACATATTACAATACCTAGTTCAAATGAGCATACCAATAGGAAAGAATTAGGAAGAAAACCTCTGGTTGTAGCTTGATTAAATACAAAAATCTCTTTATATTTTAAACATACCCTTTATACAATTCCAGACATTTGACTCATATTTCAAAAAACATCACTAGATATAGATTATGCCTATACACAGTTACGACCTTGTTACATTGTTTTAGATTTCAAAATTATAATTTTACAAAATTTTCCTATAGGAGGCATTCAAGGCATAGTCTTCCACAAGAGTAGTATGTTGACGTTCTGGAGTGACAAGCACATGTACAAACCATCAAGGTAGCAGTTAAACTACATACAATAGAAAAGATGCTTAGAATAACCAATCTATATTATTGTATACCTCTTCGAAAGGATCAGAGCTGCCTATTGTTGCAGCAGGTGCATGATCAATCGTGCCAAGAATATCACAAAATTTGTCAAATGATAAATCTATATTGTCACAACAGAAAAGATGCTTAGAATAACCAATCTATATTATTCTAAATGACCTAATTGATGATGAGATGGTAATGCAAATTGTAAAAGTCGCTTTGAATAAACAATCTATATTATTGTAATCTATTGCATACCACTCTAAAAGGATCAAAGTTGGCTATTGTTGCAGCAAGTCCATGATCAATCATTCCAAAAATATAACTATTAAAGAAACCTGCATTGCAATAGTATACAAAATATCAGTATTAAATAAAGAACACTAATGAACTTAAGCGTAATGAACCTAAGCATTGTACCTTCCATTCTTGAATATGCTATTCAAGTGTGCCTAAAGGGTCATCTCTTTGCTTAAGAGTATCCAATATTGCTTCATGATCAGTATTACTAAGTGTCCATAGTTGTTTTGTCTTTGGTTTGGCATGATGCTTCAACAACTTAACATTTTTTTCTATAACAAGGTGTGAATACATGAGAATGGTTTTGTGTTTCTCGTAGTCTTCAAATGTAGGTATGCCATTCTTTCTAATCATGTATGTTTGCAACCAAGTTCCTGCAACCACAACTGAACCTATAGGATACACGAACCCATCATCATCTTTCATTGATTGTGTTAGCTTGTGCTTTACCTACACACATTGAGCCAACCAATATTCTGATCTCTCTTCATTCCCCTACAGTGCAACAAATGTAAAAACATGTCCTGGCTATAGTAGATCTGAAATCCAGTCCTAATCAAGTTAACTTTCCATTCTGTCATTTGTCATCAATATAGTTTGAGATAAAGGAGTTAGATACTATGGAACCCATGTACCCACCCACTCACTTGACTCGCATTGATCCCACTCGCATTGAATACAACTTTGACAAAAACAAGCCAACTGTCGTGTCCAAATGGTCCATGTGCTTGCATCTGAGATTTGAAACGAATGCATGCTTGAAGAATCTTTGATTGTATGAAAATCCAATCTGCCTCCAACTGTACCCTCTTGAACCAACCAAAAGAATATGTGCATTGTTGAATCAAGTGTCCCTCCTTGTGACAATGTTGAACTACACCAATCAACAATAGAATGTGCATCACAAAATTTTTCTCTTGAAATCTTCAATTGCTCCTTAACTAGAGCTCTCTTTACACATGCACCTGCTCAATCATGCTCCCCTTTCCCATGCCCAGCTTCAAAAAAACTCCAAATATTAGGTACACCCCTCTCTACATGCATTCTACTCAACCAATAAAAAATACGAGAATTCTTGATTTGACATGTGTAGTTATCTGACCAAATGAGATGTCCGCCCAATGCTATATCATGCTACTGCAAGAACTCAAAAAAAATCTCAAAACAATGTTGGACATACTCGAACAAGTGAGATCTATCATCACTCATATAAAAGTGATACTCTCTGATTATCTTTCGATCCTCCTTTGTACTATCAGGTGCATGTCTAAACGTTATGTGGACAAAAATAGCAATCTAAATGGAATTGTAATACTGAGATTGAACCTCGTTTTGTGCTTGCAATGTGTAGTTTTCTGAAAAATCAACCACTGATATAATAGTTCCAATCAGAAAAGAGTCCTTACATATCCCAAATTGTTGATCCAACCACTAAGGCCTATGACTATGCCTTGCATACTTTTAGAAAAGATTGTCCTTAAAATCTGAAATAAAATCAGCAACACTACATTCTTTTGTAACCAACTCGCATCTAGAACCTTCACCTCCACTCTGCAAAGTATATTTGACTATCTCATATCTCTTTTTCTCAACAAGATTCTTTCCAAATTCATGTTTGGAACCCTGATGAAAACATTGAAATTTTTTTGACAAGCCACCACATTGTTAGTACTTTGCATTTAAACATCCATTTCTATAGAAAAAGGAACCATCATCTCTAGAACATAAAAATAGATCTAGCAAGTCCCTTGATGATTTTGGAAGAAGCATTGAACCACACTCTTGCAACATTTCATTAGTATGAAAAGTAGAACGTATATAGCATAATAGTTCATGGTACATTGAAAACTCCACATGGTATTTTCAACAACAAGTATTATGAATCTTAAGAGGCACATAACAAAATGGATTCAAACCTTCAAAAGTCCTTTGCGAGATTTCCATATTTGGATGTATTTCAATAAAAAATTTGAACAACATTATTTGGCTTGATTCCAAGAAATTTTTAGGATGCGGTGTACGGTCTCGATTGCCAATTATTAACTTTAAAACATCCTTTGCATGAGGTGATACTCTAGATTTATCATGCCAAAATTGTTGAATTTCCTGCTTTACATTATTGGTTAGCTTCTTATCAACACATGGAAGCCTCCTGGAAAAATACCATGTATCATTTTGAAGAGGATCATCTATTCTTACTCTTCTTGCAAGTGCTTTATCCAAAGGTTTACAATTTACGTAAAAATCAATACAAGTTTTTCTCATAAAGCAAGCCTTTTTCAATTGATGGCTTACTAGGGTAGTGGTAATGAGCAGCTCTCTTATTTTTTCCAATAGACTGGAGAGAATTAAAAATATTTTTGACAATAATAGAATTTTTTTCGCTCTTCTTGTTCACATGAATCTTCAATTTGGCTAGCAAAGGTCTCATCTTTTTCATCTTTAGCCATTGTACAAAAAGTTGGCATTGCTCGATCAATGTCTTATAGCTAAAATATTGGTTGAAAAGTCTTCTAGCCCACAACCGAATAGTTCACATTGATCTCTTGCCTTCAAAATTGTTTATAATGTTATCATCAATTTCAACTAACCATTTAGGGGTCCTTGAAGGTCTTGAATTTGGAATATGTATTTCTTCCACACAAGGTTCTTCATTTCTCGTGTAATCTAGTGAAACATAATTTACACTTGCTTCAATATTATGTTCAACATCTTCATTTCCAAAATTTTCACCTTGAACACTTTCAATATCAGTTTGAATAATTTCATTCCCAATTTCAATATCATTTTCAACATCTTCAATTCCAACATTTTCACCTTGAACATTTTCATTATCAATTTCAATATTTTCATTCCCAATTTGAATATCATGTTCAACATCTTGAATTCCAACATTTTCAGCTTGAACATTTTCAATATCAATTTGAACATTTTCATTCCCAATTTCAATATCATGTTCTACATTTTCACCTTGAACATATTCAATTTCCTTTTCAATTGAAAGACCATAGGGCTTAGGTTCACCAATATTTAACATACCTTTTCTTTTCTTCCTATGACCTTCTCTATCTCTTTGTCTATATTCTAATATTTGTTCTTTTGTAAGCTTTATCTTATGCTTTTGCTTCTGACAACCTTTTCTCCCCATTATACCTCATAAAAGATGCTAAAAAATCATTCCTATGACAAATTTGAGTACAAGATGCTCCAAAAAGATGATCTTTGTCTCTGCCTATCTAAAACCATGCATTTTTTGCCTACACAGTGCTGCAAACAGAATGTAGGGTCTGTGGGAATGCACAAAATGGCCCACAAATCCGATATCCAATCCAATCCAATATCTTATATAGAAAACATTTTAAATGTTTTGCAATGGTAAGATTTTAGCTCTACACATTGGAGTTTCACAAATTGGATATCCAATTTGTGCCCACATAGACCTAAGGGTTAATGGTAGAGAGTGGGAGAGTGGTAGATTGAGACAGGGAGAAAGGGAGAGAGGGAGAGAGAGGGAGAGGGAGAGGGAGAGGGGGAGAGGGAGAGGGAGAGGGAGAGAGAGAGAGTGAGAGGGAGAGTGGGAGAGTGAGAGGGAGAGGGAGAAAGGGAGAGTGGGAGAGGGAGAGGGGGAGAGGGAGAGGGGGAGAGGGAGAGAGGGAGAGAGATGATTTAGGGTTGAGGGAGAGAGAGAGAGAGATTGGGAGAGTGAGAAAGGGGGAGTGGGAGAGTGAGAGAGGGAGAGTGGGAGAGTGAGAGGAGAGGGAGAGTGGGAGGGAGAGAGGGAGAGAGGGAGATATAGGGTTGAGGGAGACAAGGATAGAGGGATAGAGAAAGAGAGAGGGAAAGAGATAATATTTAAATATTTTATATATATTAGTAATATATATATATATATTTAAATATTTATAGATTAACTAAAATATTTAAATATTATACATAATTCGGTAAGAGATTATCATAAATTGTATATTATATATTATATTATAAACTATATTGTATATTATATATATTAAATTATAAAATTTATTGCATTTTTGAAATCATATATTAAAAATTGTATAGTTTTTTTAAAACTCATACCTAAAACATATTAGATATTGGATTCAAATTGGATATCTGATTTGAATCGGATATCTGATTTGATGACACAAAATTTAATGCCTAGGGATTAGGCTTGGGATTTCTTTGGTATTTGGTTCAGACTTGCCAATCCTAAGAAGTCAACATGAAAAATGTGTTTAACAACTTACCTTGCTTTTCCAGACTTCGCCCATGTGGCTGACAACTTTTATTTTAGCTAAAATTGATGAAACGAAAAGGGTTTGTAAAGGAGCTTCTCAACTTTCTACTAATATAAATTATAATTTGTTTTAGATCTAATAAATTATTATTATTCATTTTCTATTGGAATTAGGACTAAAGTCCTGATTGATAGCCTGATAGGAAAACATCTATAGCTTTCAAACGATATCACATTTTTTAAATCCAAAACATGCGTCCGATTCTATGATTTGCATACTATAGGAAAAAAAAATCATGAAGTTTTGACCAAGTTAAGGTGGTCAGAGATATGAGTTTTTATATTTTTTAAAAGTAATAAAAAATTCATAATTAATTATTTACTTGAAAAAAAATTACAAAAAAATATGCATCACATCCGGACATGAGTCTTCTACTTATATCTAAAATATTGTATAAAAATATTATCATTTTATTATGGTTAGGGTGGTCAGATAGACACCTACTTCTTATTTTTTCCTTGAAATTTAAGTACTACTCCATTGAAATTTCAATTTTTCACCAAATAGAAATTTTTTTACAAAAATTAACCTAATAGTTTAGAAACTACATTCAATTTTCCACAGATTCTATTTTTACATATTTTTGAAATAATATAGATAACTTATCAAATTTTTATGTCAAGTTTCCTAACTCTGATTTTTCTAAATTTTCATTGCCACTTAAGGGCCTGTTTTTTCCATGATGATCCTACACATACCTGTCATTATGAAACTCTTAGTCTACAGGACATTACACATTTGTTCATGAATCATGGAACTTATAATGCCTTCCTAGTGGTACTCTATAACTTGTTCTATCCTAACAATAACATGGAGCATCCAATTCTCGAACACTCTTGCATTCTTCAATCCTACCACCCTAATGAGAGAAGTGGGACTTAAATTTGAGTTTGACCAACTGCTTGGGCAACTTAGAGAAGTGGGACTTAGGTTTTTCCAACCAGGAATTAATGACCTATTGGGATTTGATGGTATCCTCCTCATAGAACTTCCTTGCCACATCCATGTCAAAAGCCACCATATGAGACCTATCAGGCATATCAAAGGTCTGGCCTATCGACACATGATTCAAATTTGCCACTATCCTCCCTTGGGGACCCACTATCCTTTGTGTACGTATGTCATAGTGCTTAGCACATTCAAGCACCATCTGATAACACTTCACTATAGGAGGAAATCTAGCTACATGTGCCAATCCTAATTCCAATGTTCTCTTGGCTAGCAGAGAGGGATTCTATGTGGTCATTCTGGTCTTGAACTCTTCATACTCCCACAATCCAACATTTGTATCAATTATCCCTGACCTGACGGAAGTAAGCTTGCTCTCTGGAATTCTACTCTTGATATCCATCTTGATCCTTTCTGCCTCAAACATGGAAGACCCCTATGCACCTAGATCCACTACCTTACCCTTGGTTTCACTTGTCATTTCCTTACTTGATTCAGCCTACATTCGACAAAAAACCATAGTAAAGATCACATGGAACATAAATTAATCAACCAAAGAGATAAGTTCACCTTCAATACAAGTCCCATAGAAAGAAAAATGCCTGAAACCCTCATAAAAAATAATCATTCCAAATTTCACGTTTTCAACCCTTCTACGGAATCCAGGAAAGAGAGGATTTTCAAGAAATTCCCAGCTAGGAAAATTCCAACAAAACAAGCACACAAGCATCCAACAATCATTTAATCAATTGATAATCACTAAAAAATAGCATGAAACATCTTAAAATAAGTCAAATTCGATCATAAAATGCATAATCATTAAGCAAACTTCATGCAATTCCTAAGATCTCCACTTTCCATAAAATCTCGAGAAAATCTTCCAGGGACAAAACTCCACAAAAACATCAATAATTCACAAACTCCGAGAAAATGAAGGGACGAAGAACTTTCAGGAAAATCCCAAAGGCACGGATTTTAGCAAAACTAATGCAATTCTCACAACTTAAGCCCAGTTTCTGGAAACTGGCAAGGTGACAGACAAACTGGGGGAATCAAGAGGTAGCAGAAATCCATGAGGTAGGCATAAATCTAGATCAATGCATACTTTGGGAAAACAAAGAGAAAATGGGATGTCAGGGAATTTTGGCAGATAAGGAATTCCATGAAGACTTTGAAAACTTGAATACCTACATTTTCTCTCGACCTCACTCAAATTGATCAAATGATCACAAATTTGAGGAACTAAAACCTAGAACCAGCTCGATTTCAACCTCCTATAGAACATCCCTGAACTTGAAACTCACCCTAATGTAAATTGAGAAGGAATGGTGATGCCCTAGGCATAGAACCCTAAATTCTTCCATGAACGTGCAGGACAAGCTCAGAGACTCACTTGGGATCGACATTTGAACAAAATGGGAAAACCCTAGCTTTAAAATACAATACGAAAATAGCCAGGAACTCAAACCCCAGACATACCCAAAATGCCAAAGAAACACACGCATTCAATCAAGCAAAACCAAGGCAATGCGAACAACGCAAAAGGGCACCAAATGAGAACTAGGAACCCAAGCATCAAACGCAAAACTCGACCAGACCAACATCATGACTCATACAATATACACACAAAGCATGAAGTGACTCATTTCAATTAGAGGGAAAGTGCCATATACATACCATGAAGACAGGAAAAGATCAAAACAGCAGAAGCTAGCAAGAAACCTCAAGGTGAGAGTTGAATGTAAACGACTCACACAAAATCCAACTGCAACAATCGACCACAATCAAATCACACAATCCAGAAAAAAAACCCAGGATCAAGCACTCTAGACCAAAAAGGAAGCAAATGATAAAACCTTAATGACACAAAAATTCCAAAAGTCGACCTAATACCCACCACAAAAATCGCATAATTAATGCAATCAAGATGGGTCAAACCAAAATCCAGAAATTCGACATGGTGACGGACATTCAGAGAAATCCGGCCCTGACGGAATTCCATGAAGGACTAGAATCTCTAGAATTTTAATGAAAAGCAATTGTCACTGGGCTTTGAAAGGAAACCGATAAATTCTGCTAGGAGTGGATTTTCCGGAGAACAATGAAAAACCCGGAATGAGTCCAAAACTTAAGGTTTTCGATATGTATCACAGATGGACTATTCCAGCAAGAAAGATAAACATCAAAGCACATGCCCAAGCAATAAAAACCCCAAAAAATAAAGGTCCAAAAGACCAATATTGAAAGAAAAAAGAGAGTAAAAGAAGATCCCTCCTTTCAGTGGGCGTGTGTGCAAAAAGTGCACAAAAAATGGCGACTCCGCTAGGGAAATGCTCCAGAGCATTTCAAGAACAAACTTGAATCAAGAACCCAAAATCTCTGGTTTTAGTCCTTTCATTAGGACACCTATGAACAAAGTTTTAGATATCAAAATAAATAACACCTTTTCCTATACCAAGGTCCAAGTGTGTGTATTTGCATTCATTTCCCACTCCTTAGATGCAACAGGAACCAAAGCAAGTCTGACCGAGCTACATAAAGTTTCTAACTTCAAAATCAACTTGGATAGAGCCTCACTGCTAGTCAGGCATCCATAGCCTTGAGGAGGTCATCATTGTGACCCTCCCAAGCATAGCTCTACTACCAGCCAGGCGTCTATAGCCTCGATAGAGACACTAGGATACCCCTGATAAGGTAAGGATTTTTTTTATTTTCAATACTTTCTCTTTTCTTTCCTTTTTTTTTTTTAACATTCGTAAACCTTCCTTTCACCTGGTAAGTAATAAAACTCACACTCAAGGATGAGGAACACAGTGGCACTGAAGCAAAATATAAGATTTTTCACCAAGCCAAATTACCTAGGAACTGTATGCAATTCCAAAATCTTTAAATTTAATGTAAAAATATGAGACCCAAATATATTCCAAAGCTCATCCAAAACAAGTGACTCTAATTCCAAGTGCAAGGAACATCTAGATAAAGGAATTCCACTAATTAACTCTAAAAAATTGACTAGAGTTTGTAAAATAAATTTCTAGAACAACCTCAGGCAAGTAGCCCATTATACAGATGCAACAGTCCCAAGAAAGCTAGAAACCAAAAGCAAAAAACAAAATGGAAAGCAAAACCAACTGAAGAAAACCTACACTAACCAAACCAAAACAATAGACACACAAAGCAAAGTAGAAAGAAAACCTACTCTAATTATGTACAAGAAAGAGCTACAAACAACTCAAGATTGGAAGTAATGCTTCAGATACTACACATTGAGAGGCAGCGGGATACCCTCACCAATGAGGGTTTTCATGCGAAAAGTAGTATCTCCCAAAATTTCTAAAATCTGGTAAGGGCCAAGCCAAAGTTTGTCAAATTTACCATGCTCTCCCTTATGATCATGGGATTTATCCCAATAGAGAACTAAGTCATATATTCTAAAGGTTTTCACCTTAGCTCTCCTATCAAACCATCTTTTAACCACGCCCTAGTGTTTGGAAAAAATTTCTAGGGCCTCATCTCTCTTCTCCTCATGGTCTAACAACTCAGCAAGATGGGATCCATGGTTATCCTCCTCATTATCGTACTCATTAATGAACTGCAAGGTAGGGATCTTCAATTGGATGGGAAATATAGGTTCTAAACCATACACTAGGTGATAAGGATAGGTACCTATGGATGCCTTATGTCTAGTACGATCTGCCCAGAGAGAAAATCTAAACTGGGTGTGCTAATCCTTAGGATTCTATTCTAGTAACTTACAGATGACCGTCAAAATATTCTTATTGGAAGAATCAACTAGACCATTACCCTGAGGGTAGTAATTGGATGCAAATTTTATGATGATTCCATGATCAAAATCCCAATTAGAAAGTTTCAGTGATGCAAATACAGGACCATTATTACAAACCAAAGATAATGGAGAACCAAAAAGATTAATATTACCTGACTCAAGGAAATTTATTACCACATCAGAAGTACATTGCTTACATGCAAGAGCCTCAGTCCATCTAGTAAAATAATCAATTATGGTTAGAATATACCAGTGGCCTATAGAAGAAGGTGGGTTAATTGGACCTATAAAGTCTATTCCCCATTATGCAAATCGTTGCACCTCTATGACTGGCTGAAGTGGAAGGGATGCATGTTTTTACCTACTTGTTGCCATCTAACATATATGACAAGTCCTCACATGGTTGTGTGCATCCTTAAATAAGGTAGGCCAATAATAACCTACCCTCAGGATCTAATTAGTAGTAGATGATGTAGAACCATGGCCTATGCCATATCTTTCATAGAATTTAGTCATCACTCTAGTAGCCTCTTCCTTCCCCAGACATCTTAAATACACGCCCTCATGATTTTTATATACAAGACACCCCCTTTCATCATAAAAATACCACTCTTCAAGTGCAAGTCCCACCTTTGAACTGTATTAAAGTGATCAAGACACCGCTGGTTCAATAAATAATAAATTATTTCATCAACCCAGTCACCTGGAGATACCTCTTGGAGATGGTAATGCTGAGCTATAAGATTAGGACCTATCTTAGCCATTGTCTTCATCAGTCCCTATCCTCTCACCAGCTTCATGGTTTGAATCTCAATATCATATTCCTACAGCATAGTTACCCATTTAGCTCTTCGTTCACCTAGCTCATTCTGCATTAGCAATAGCTTCACCGCAGGATCAGACATTATGGCAAAAACCTTATTCTGCAAAATATAGTGTCTGAACTTTTTTACTACTCTAACCAAAGCATAAGCTTGCTTTTCTACATTGTGATATCTCAATTCTGCATCTTTCAAAGGAGTACTCATGAAGGCTATAGGATGTTCATCACCTTCATCATAATTTTGAGTCAACATTCTAGCACAAGAGTGATTAGAAGCAAACGAATATATGTAAAAAGGCTTAGCGTAATTTGGACTTACCAACACTAGAGCCTCAATGATAGCTTTCTTAATTTTCTTAAATGCCTCCTTGGATTCTGCACTCCATTCCACTTTTCCCTTTTGTTTCAACATAGCATTCAAGGGCTTTACTATCTCTGTAAATCGAGTAATGAACTTTCTGATGAAGTTATTCTTCCCAAAGAATGACTTCATTTCCTTTTTTCCTGCAAGAGGTTGAATCTTCAAGATAGCCTCTATTCATTCAAAATCAATGGTGATACCCTGCTCTGAAATAATATTTCCTAGCAATTTTCCTTCTGTAACCCCAAAAATTCACTTCATTGGGCTAAGTGAGATGCCAAACTCTATGCACCTTTGGAATACTTTGCATAAATCTGCTATATGATTTCCTCACGTCTTAGAGAAGATTGTAAAATCATCCATATAAATAATGATGCACTTACCAATTATGTCCTTAAAAACAATATCCATAGCCCTCTGGAATGTAGCTCCATCATTGATCAACCCAAAAGGAATTCTTCTATAAGAAAAAGTTCCCCATTTCATAGTGAAGGGAGTTTTATGCCTATCCTCATATTGTACCATGACTTGGTTATATCAAGAATACCCATTCAGAAAAGACATCATTAGGGATCCATTGACAATCTAAAGTACCTCATCCAGTGAAGGAACTAGATAGTTATCTTTTTATGATGCTCTATTCAGATTCCTAAATTCCACACACAGTCTAATCTCTCCATTATTTTTCCTTACTAGAAACAAATTCACAACCCAGGTTGAATGCCTCACTGGAAATTTAATCTGTGCTGAAAGTAGCTTCTGCACTTCTTTCTGAATGATGGGCTCCAAAAGAGCATTAATTGGTCTCTGTCTTTGTCTAAATGGTTTGACGTTTGACTTCAAGGGAATGGTGTGCATAATGATTGAAGTATCATATTGTTTCAAATCTTCATAAATCCAAGCTATCACATCTTGATATGTATGTATAGCATCAATAATCCCTCTCCTTTCCTTAGGAGTACATACTTTACCGCTAAAAATATTCTTTACATCATTATGTATTCCCATGTTGTATGTTTCACATAGACTACTGAGATATTCCCTTTTGACTTGTTGTTCCTGATCTTTTATCTTATCTAAATCAAAAATTCATTCTAATTGCACCATACATCTTGGAATAGTGTTGTTCTTTAGGTTGGTGACTCCCCCCAAGTCCATTTCTACCTCTTGGGGTTCCATCTCATCAATTACTTGAGAAGCAAACACATCACAACTAGTAATGAAATCTTGAATATGCTTATCATCTTCAAATACTTGGAAATTGGTAACGTTTTCAGGTACCAAAGGTAATGGAGTGAGTTCCACAGTAAACTTCTTCAATCCTAAAATTTGCAAGGATTGAAAAGTACTAGTTGCTTGTGCTAGAGAATCTACAACTTGGTTCTTACTTCGAGGAATCAACTGGATGCTGAATGCATCGAATCCATAAATAAGATCCCACACTCTATGTCTATAATTACTCCTCCTATCACGGCTTGAATACTATTTCCTCTTTTGCCTGACTACCAACTCAGAATCCCCAAAAATATGTAATATCTTAACTTTCTGCCTTGATGCAATTAACAACCCATGGATTAAATCCTCATATTCATCCACATTATTAGTGCATTGGAATTGTATTCTATGAGTAGAAAAATAGCTCTTACCTTTAGGATTGATCAGTTCGAACCCTACTCCAACACCTTGTTTAGACTTGGATCCATCGAATCTTAACGTCCAACAGCCATCAGTCCATGATTGATTTGAATCCTCTTTCATTTTATTGTAAATAGGAGGCTTCTTAGGAAGCATTGGGCTTTTACCTTTATCATTATGTGGTCCTCCCTATATATTCAGTTTGATACTTGGGATTGGGTCAATACATTTTTGCACCTGCTCCACAATAGTCTGACATATATGACATTCCAACTTAGAGTGGGGGGAATTATGGAATTGGCACCAATTGGGGAGCAACAATTATTCAAAATTCATACTTCTACCCAATTGGATCTGATTCTCCATAAACCTTTGGATGAACTCCTGGAAGTTATCCAAAAAACTGAGCTAGCTATCTTCTTGGTCATTAGTTTCATCTGTTTGCTCACTCAGTGTTTTAGAATCACTGATGGACTTATCTTGCATCATAAAAATTTCATCAGACCCACCAGATTCTGATGTAGATTCATAATAGGGGCCCTACAACATAAAGACCTCTTCATTATCTGAGACTGATGCAAACAACACATAGTTCCCCATGCTGACCTTTGATATTAATATTTCATTTGAAGTATTCTAATACTCGGTAATTACATACTTCATTCTAGGCTCTCTTTCAATCCTAATCTAATTTGGGACTCCTTTCCATGGTAGCCACATGTGGGAGTGGTCTATAGATGTATATCCATTTACTGCCTTGGTGAAATCCTAACCCAAAATCAAACCATAGGTGTTAAGAATATCAGCAACCTAAATGTTGATCACCTATTGCACCCTTAGATCTGATGCAACCTAGGTGGGGATCATGTTCAGTTCTCCGACTACACTCACCTTCATCTTGTCTAGTTGAGTTACCTTCTTTTGAGAAGTGATAGTGGTAATAACTAAATATTTACAGAAAACAAAAGGTATAAAAATTTTAGATGCTCCTGAATCCAGCAGACAATTATGTAGATTCGTTCCAAAGATATGAATAGAAATCAAAAAGGGAGGGGTTTCCATCTTGCCTTGGAATAGACTCAAATGGGTGTTAGCCTATGCAACCTGACTCTTATCTTTATCTTTCCCTTTGTCCATGGGTGGGACCTGGCCTTGACCTTTAGGTGCCTATGAATTAAAGGATCTGACAACTACCTCACTGGCAGTTACCCCTTGTGGTGTGTTTGAATTGAAAGACCCCAAGAAAGAATTTCTAATAGTAGGGACTCTTAATAACTCAAAAGCAGAAAGACTTGCCTTTATTTTCTAAATTCTTCAGTCACATATTCACCCAATTGTACCATGTTCATATCAGCATGAGATTCCTTGCAGCCACTAGTCTATTTGTCCTTTGAAAAGTATTATGCTGCCACATGGGGTAAGATGGATTATTATTGACCTATGGATCTGGTGGAGTAGTGAAATTATTTGGAGGAATAGAAGTAGTGAAAGGGCCTCCAGATTGTGGACTCCTATTAGGCTTGTTCATCAAATCATATTTCTTTATGGGTTGCTAGAATATCTGAACCTCTTCAACACCAACTTCCTCTTCATTCAAAGGGCCATTATCATTCTCATTCTCTTCATTAAACAACTAAGAGATTTCATCCTCATTCAACACCTGCTTTGTCTCATTATCCTGGTCAATGGATTCTTCTTCTGGATCATTCTCCTCACCTTTTGGTAATGGATCATGGTTAAGTACCATTACTGGGGAATCATAAGGATTTGAGGGCACAATCTCTTGACTATTGGAATTGTTCTCAACTTCATACTGAAAGATGGAGGCAGTAGTCTGAAACTCAGGGAAATCTAACTTAGAATATTGACCTATCTTATGAAGCTTGCACCATCCAGACAAAGCTTCTTCTACTAGATACACACCTCTTGGAGGTATCTCCTAGGTAGGAGTCTGATCCAATGGAGTAGGAATTCCCCCATTATTAGGTCCAGTATTCCAAGGTCTATTCTATCTAGGTGGTTTCCTTCTTTTGAACCTTTGTCCACCTTGTTGGCCCCTGTCATAATTTTGGCCAGAGCCTAGTCCTATTTCAAAATTTTGATTTCTATCAAAATATTCCCCTCTATCAAAGTTCTTCCCCTTAGCAAAATATTTGTTCTCTCTGTTGTAGTTTGATTGCATGTTCTTCTATGCAACCTGAAGTTGGTTGTTTTGATTTCTTAAATAGTTTACCTCCATATTCAGTTTCTTCACCTGCTCAGATAACTCATCTAGCCATTCCTTATCTAGACCATTGTGTGGTGTTGAATTCACATTACCAGGTGGGTATCCAAAGGCTCCTCTAGAACCAACAACCTGATTCAAGACTTCTGAATTCTGCAAATATGTAGGGAAACCGGCCTGCTGTTGCAGATGAAGGGGTTGGTTGGCCCTTTGCTGAGGATAAGAGGTCAGTGGTGGAGCTGGATTTATTGGAGGACCTAGATGTGGGACCTAAGGAAATGAGGCTACTGGATTCATAATGGGAGCATGATTAGTCAAAGCCTGATTAAGAGCTTGGACTTGTCCAGGGTGAGCAATAGGTCCTCAGGATGGAAAAGGTCCTGAAAAATGTTGCCTCAGATCTGTGCTGACCTTAACATCCTCTATGTATGCAGTGATCAAAGTAGTTGGGGGATTATTCCTCCATTTAAGGAAGGTGGATGTAAGGCTGTCAAGGGCTTCGAAGTAGACCTCTAGGGCAGCGGCCTCATTTCTAGCATAAGGTGATTGAATTCTAGTGTATGCTCGATGGAACCTATTGTTGAACGATCCTATAGGCTTATTAACTTCTCTCTTGACTCCAGTAAACTACAGATAAAGCTCATTAGCACTGATGGGAATCTTGAATTTCTGTAGAAATCCAGCCTCAAACTCAGCCCAGTTAGAGATGGATGTGGCACGCAAATGGTTATACCAGTAAAAGGCCTCCTCTCCTAGAGAATCAGGGAAAAGTCTACATGCAAAATCCTCATGGTTAATCCCTCTATCCCTTAGAAAAGTCTGGGAAATCCTGATATGATCCTCTACTGTCCTATTGGGATCATTGGTATGGAAATTTGAGCAAAAGTGTTCAGGGTTCATTCGACATTGTAATTATTGAAGATCAAGGGACATGGGTTATTGGCCAAAAAAGACATTGGTGGGGGTGGAGGCAGTGATGGCTGATTTATGGCTAGTTGAGGTAGTTGAATGGGAATTCCCTCAAAATCAGATGAAGATGAGGATGATGGGAGTGGTTGGGCGAATGATGATTCTCCCCCTGTTCTGGCCCTTCTTGACCTAGTAGGGGCTTGCAACTCTTGTAATTATTCATCTCTTGGAGTAGATCTAGTTCTTCTTTTGAACCTCTAAGGAGAAATGGCATTCAGAAATTGATCCATCTTGCTTACTTAGGCCCTCCTTCTAGTGCCAATTTTTTGATGGTGTTTTTTGCATGGAATAAAATCAGACATAATAAAATTTATCCTATCTCTCTTAAAAGGTTGATCTCTATGGGAAAAGAGATAACCCCAAGGTCTCTAATGTCAGGTCTTGACAATGCAAATAAAAAAACTCAAAGGTAATGTGAAAATGCTAGTAATCACAAAGGGACCTTACTACAAGCAAATACTAAACTCAAATTTATCAGATCTAGCAATATATTGATACTTCAAAACCCAAAACTAACCCAAATAATAAAATAAATAACAAAAGATAAAGGTTTCAGAGATAATTTTAAGACTAATTCTAACCCTAAGATTGACAATGCAGATGATAAGATGCTCGAAATGGACCAATCCCTCATAAACTAATTTATGTTTAACCAAGATAAATCTACAATCTTATAGAAATAGTGCAATTTTCTAAGGTGTTAAAGATTTTCAAATCATGTATATTCATTCAAGGCAACCCTATTGCAATTGAAATGAACAAACATTCATAATTTAACTAAGCACAGTTCTACGTCCAGGCTAACTTTGCAAAGCAGCTAACAATCAGCTAACTATAAAAATTATGTACTAGAGATTTTTGCAAACACTTCTAGAATAAAACCCTAAATATCATCAAATTATCTAATATCAAATAAACTTAAGCAATTTTAAAGATAGAACATCAAGAACCATGCCAGATAAACTTAACACAAGAAAGGAAAAAAACAACAATGGCTTTGTTTGTATTAAATCATCCAAAGTGGCAACAATTCCAGTCTTCTGTTATAGCACTTGCTTGAAAAGATAAACTAAACCCTAACTCTAATTCCTTCTCTTACAATTCGCTCTAATGTAAAATTTGTCTAACTTTTTTAACCATTTACAAACGAGGCATAATGCCAAACTTATAGAGAACCCCCCAACATATTTCGGCCCAATTAGGGTTTACAATAATAAAAGGCCACAAAATAGGTCAACCAAGAGAAATTCAAACAATACAAAATGTGCAATATGCACTAGTTTCATCCAAGTCGGCCTGGGGCTCCCCAAAAAAACTCGGTCCAAGGCATGTGAAGGAACAGGAGAAAATAATGTGGAAGCACAAATTCCAATGTAGCATTGCATTAATTACTTCCCCCTTTATCTTTAGCATGCTCCACCTTATCCTACACCAACACTAACACCCTATTCAATTCGGCAATAGGTGGAATAGGAAAAATCCTAACTCTCCTCTCAAGGAACATGATATCATCTCTTGACTGCCTCACTATATTATCCCAATCTACCTTATTTTCTTCATACCTATCAATAACTTTAATGTAAGTCACTGCATCATCCAACTAATGTTTAGTGATAGGGCCCTCATTGACTGGAGATTATACATCTCACCACCACATTCTCAACTGCTCCAGGTTAAGATGCTTGGGTGCAAATTTATTTCTCCCTATCATCACTTCAAAAAAGTAAATACACTTATTGTAGATCTCAATCAAAGTATCTTCAATCTGCCTTCCTTGTTTATATATCTTTTTCAAGGCCTTCTACCTCATCTATATAATTTCAAACCATTCCCAAGGCTCTGTAATTCTTGAGGTAGGAAGAATTCCCTCACTTATTAAGTTTTCTTCAGTGTACTCCATGATAGTCTTTGCCTTTTGTAGAAGGAGATCTACATCTTCCTTATCCTGAGCCAACACACCTCTCATCCCATCTCATGACCTCATTGCATCTCCTTCAGTTGAAATGATGTCTTTGATAGCATTATCTCTCTTGGTTTGCACCTCCTATAACCAAGGATCACATCACTGGATCCTTCATATTCTTTGATGTCTTTCTCCATGGAAGCATGCCCTAGATTGATAGTCTACAAACTATAATCCTTTCCAGTCACTTCATCTCTATCCTTGTCAGGAGTAGGAGTAGCAAGGTGGACTACCCTATTATTCGCATCATCCCTCTCAATCCTGGAAATGACTCTTGCTTTCTTCTTTGTTTTTCCCTTTCCAATGTTTGCTAGTAGGTCATCCCAATTTGGAGTATCATCCACTACAATCTATTTTCTCTTTAATTCCTTATCCAAATAGCCCGAAACAATGGATTATGATTGTACTTTATCCTGTCCATCATCTTTTTGTTGAACATTGGGCATACTCTCCTCCATTCTTGGTTCTTCGAGGATATCCCTAACTGAATCCTCTTTTTCTTCATTGTGCTCCTCCCCTTTGTCTTGTAATGGTGAGGGAATCTTGGCCAGTATCTCCTCCTTCTAAGGAGATTTATCCTCATGAACCCTTGCAGGTGAGTCCTCATAAGCCACCAAAGGAGACCGCACGACCTTCTCTATCTCAGCCTCGACATTGTAGAGATCACCCTCCTGGAATTCATTCTCTCCAAGGTCTTGGGAATCTTCAGAATCTTTTGGTTCATCTAAAAAAATTTCCAGTCTAATGACAAGGAGGGATCTCCTCATGCTCAGTGGTAGGAGTAGTCATAGGAGAATTTTCTTTCAGTCCAATATCCTTGGGAGAAGGAGTCCTAGATCTCTTGGTGTATACTTGTGTATTTTCTCCTGAGCTCTCTACTTCTACCACAAGTGTGTCAACCTTTTCATCTACCTTAGAAGTTCCCTTCCCCTTTTGTGACAACCTCACAATTCTCCTTCTCTTTGGCGAGGGGACACTAGTGTCTTCTTTTTCTTTCTCACCTTCCTTAGCCTTCTTCCTTCTCAAGACATGTTTCCTTTTTTTTTGCTATTGGATTTCTCTTCTTCTCTACCTCTCCTACCTCCTATGCATGAACATCCTTAATCTTAATTTTGAAAGGAGATCCCACCTTGGTTTTTCCTTTAGGATCCTATTCAAGTGACTCTTTAGATGTAGAGTGAGACTCCAAATCTCCCATGAGGTCATAGGTGCATTGCACACCCTCACTTTCCAGTTCTGACATCTTATGCTTGAGGAAGATCTTGGTATATTTGATTATCGGGGTCATGACCTGTTCTAGCTTTATCTTCTCTTCCTCTAGCCAATTAACTTCTTTAATTGGCTTATCCTTCATAGCCTCAAATTTATGGCCTTGGATTAAATTTCCATCCTCCTCAACTTGATCAGGAATAACCCTTATGTTGTATAACTGCACCAATCTGACTGGTAACCTGGAAAACTTCTTCTTTCAGACCTCAAATTCATCGGCAACATTTGCCTAATAGACCTCTAAGTCATCCTTATGACTGTATTCCCTACTAGCCTTCTTCTGTAATTCACCAGTTATGTCAAACCTTAGCCTTTTGGAATGGAATGAGAGACCAAGAGTTCTCATTTGTTCTTCGGAGGCATGGGCTTAATTGATAGAAGGGCATACTTCACTAGCACCTATCCTCAAAAAGAGGTCATTACCAAATTCAGTCTTATGCTTTTTCCCCTTCACAATTACATCAAAGTAACATATTTGTCTTGTGACCTCCAAGAGTACAATATGATCTGTAGGGTACCTTGGGAGTCTATATGGATCCCTCTAACAACCATCAATTCTTATGTATGAAAAGGTTGGAAACTAGATAAACCAAGCTCCAAACCTTTTGATTAATTCCTTGGCTTTATCTAAAATCAGGATATGCTCTACACCTTGGAGCAGCCTAGTGATGTACATGGTGAATGCATCATTCACCCTTTTGTAGCTTGAGTTACCCAAGTGTAGCTTTGGGTAAACCTCATAAATTACATCCTGCACAAACACACCCCTTGTGCTCAATCCCTTGTATGGGTGGAACCTAGCTAGAGCATAGAATAGGTAAGAGTTCATTGTGAAAATCTTAGTCTATAGGACATTACACATCTGTTCATGAATCATGGCACTTATATTTCCTATTGAGTGGTATTTTATACCTTGTTCCATCCTAGCAATAACATGGAGCATCCAATTCTTGAACACTTCTACATTGTTCAACCCTGCCACCCTACTAAGAAGGGTGCTAACATCATAATAATCCTTAAATTTGAGTCTAACCAACTACTTGGGAAACTTGGAGAAGTGGGACTTAGGTTTTTCCAACCAGGGATTAATGATCTATTGGTTTTGATGGTATCCTCCTCATAAAACTTCCTTGCCATATCCATGTCAAAAGCCACCACATGAGACCTATCAGGCATATCAAAGGTCTGGGCTATAGACATAGGATTCAAATTTTCCACTATCCTCCTTTGGGGACCCACTATCCTTTGTGTACCTTTGTGATAGTGCTTAGCACATTCAAGCACCATATCATAACATTGCACTATAGGATAAAATCTAGCTACATGCACCAATCTTGATTCCAATGTTCTATTGGCTAGTAGAGAGGGATTTTGTGTGGTAATTCTGGTCTTGAACTCTTCATACTCCCACAATCCAACATTTGTATCAGTTATCCCTGACCAGACGGAAGTAAGCTTGCTCTCTAGAATTCTTCGCTTGATATCCATCTTGATCCTTTCTACCTCAGACATGGAAGACCCCTCTGCACTTAGATCCACTACCTTATTGTTGGTTCCACTTGTCATTTCCTTACCTAATTCAGCCTGCATTCACCAAAAAACCATAGTAAAGATCACATGGAACATTAATTAATCAACTACAAAGATGAGTTCACCTTCAATACAAGTCCCATGGAAAGAAAAATTCCCAAAACCCTCATAAAAAATAATCATTCCAAAGTTCGGTTTTTCAACCCTTCCGTGGAATCCAGGCTAGACAGGATTTTTCAGGAAATTCCCAACTAGGCAAATTCTAGCAAAACAAGCACACAAGCATCCAAAAATCATTTAATCAACTAATAATCACTAAGAAATAGCATCAAACATCTTAAAATAAGTTAAATTCGATCATCAAATGCATAATCATTAAGCAAACTTCATGCAATTCCTAAGATCTCCACTTTTCATAAAATCTCAGGAAAATCCGCCAGGGATGGAAACCTGCAAAAAAAACAATAATTGACAAACTCCAGGAAAATGAAGGGACCAAGAAATTTTGGGAAAATCCCAAAGGCACGGATTTTAGCGAAACTAATGCAATTCTCACAACTTAAGCCCAGTTTCAGGAAAATGTCAATGCGACGGACAAACTGAGCAAATCCGAGGGTAGCAGAAATCCACGAGGCAGGCAGAAATCCAGATCAATGCACACTTCCAGAAAACAAAGAGAAAATGGGAAGTTGGGGAATTCCGACACATAAGGAATTTTGTGAAGACTTTGAAAACCCGAATACCTATGTTTTCTCTCGATCTAACTCAAATTGATTGAATGATCACAAATTTGAGGAACTTAAACCTGGAACCAACTCGATTTGAACCTCCTACATAACATCCCTAAACTTGAAACTCACCAGGTAAGGTAAATCGAGAAGGAATGGAGATGCCCTAGGAGCAGAACCCTAAATTCCACCATGAACGTGCAGGACAAGCTCAAAGACTCACTTGGGATCGGCATTTAAACAAAATGAGAAAACCCTAGCCTCAAAGTACAATACCAAAATAGGTAGTAACTCAAACCCCAGACATACCAAAAACTCCAAAGAAGCATGTGCATTCAATCAATCAAAAACAAGGAAATGTGAAAAGCACGAAAGGGTACCAAATGAGAATCAAGAATCAAAGCATCAAATGCAAAACTCAACCAGACCAACATCCTAACTCATATCATATATGCACAAATTATGAAGTGACTCATTTCAATCAGAGGGAAAGTGCCATATACATACCATGAAGACAAGAAAAGATCAAAACAATAGAAGCTAGCAAGAAACCTCAAGGTGTGAGCTGAATGTAAATGACTCACACAAAATCCAACTACAACAATCAACCATAATCAACTCGCACAATCCAGCAACAACACCCAGGATCAAGAGCTCAAGACCAAAAAGGAAGAAAATGATAAAACCTTAATGACACAAAACTTCCAAAAGTCAACCTAATACCCACCATGGAAATCACACAATTAATTCAGTCAAGACGGGTCAAACCAACATCCGGATATTCCACATGGTGATGGAAATTCGAAGAAATCCAGCCCTAAGGGAATTCCACAAAGGACTAGAATCTCTGGACTTTCAATGAAAAGCAATTGTCACCGAGCTTTGAAAGGAAACCAGGAAATTCCGCCAGGAGTGGATTTTTGCGAGAATAGTGAAAAACCAGGAATGAGTCCAAAACTTAAGGTTTTCGATATGTATCATAGATGGACTATTCCAAAAAGCAAGATAAACATCAAATCACATTCCCAAGCAAGAAAAACCCCAAAAAATAAAGGGCCAAAATACCAAAAGCAAAAATAAAAAGAGAGCAAAAGAGGGTCCCTACTTTCAGTGGGGCATGTGTGCAAAAAGTGCACAACAAGTAATAAGTAATGAAACTTTCAATTTCATTGATATTTTGATCCTTTCTTAGGATGAACGATGGTGGCATTCTTAACACATGCAAGGCGGATAGGAAGTGGTGTTTCCAATGGTAAACGGGTGAGTAATGCATAAGAACCTGCCCTTGGGAGGGGAACAAGCTTAGGTAGGGGTCCCATGAGGGGCGCTTAAACTCTATGGATTATGATCAAATTCGAAAGAAAAAATAATAGAGTAATAATCATTTATTTGGTCATTTTTATTTATCTGATATTAGTAATTTATTTAGTCATTTTTATTTGTCTAATATTATTCATTTAGTTTTGATTTTACCTAATGACCAAATTAGTCCTTTATTTTCAATATTCTACTAGTGTTAGTCACGTGACTAAAATTTTTAGTGATGTGACTAAAAATTTTAGTCATATAGTAATTTATTTGCCAAATTCTACTAGTTCTTCTATGTGGTAACTATTCAAATCTATCATTCAAGCATATTATATTTACTTGTTAGTATATGATCTCCTTTATCCTTTTCATGTTTATTGTCATTTTTTATCAATCTTCTCTAAGATTGTTCTTGGAGGTGGAAACACCAATACAAGGGTTTGAGTTAGGAAAACTCCTAAAAAAGCCACCCCAATATCTTTATTTAATCTTATTTGTGTATATGTAGGTGGAAGGATCTCTCAAAACAAACATCAATGCCCTCAGATGCTCCCAATGCAATCTTTAAACCTTTCCACTTCATTTTTTCTCCACTCCCATAAAATATATTTATTTTAGAATTTTCATTATGTATGCTCATTTTTCACATTTTTTTGCATCCAAAAACTTGCATAGCATTTTTTTGTCTTTCTGTGACATCTTTGGTTTTCTATCCATTTAGGACTATAGTATGGTCATGTTATTGTCTAATAGTCACGTTGTCATTCAACAAATATGTTGTTCTGCCAAGAAAAGAGCTTGTCGAGTTGTCCAAGATACCTTTATACCTTGTTTAAATGCTCGTTTCTGATGTCTAAAGGTCCTAATTAATTTATATGCTTCATTATAATTCACTTCATATATCCTAGTTCACTTGATCCATGTCAAATGAGGTAGGGGAGAGAAACATTTCCCCTCAATTTCCTCCTCTATTGTAGCATAAAAAATTGTCACCCTTAACACTTTCACACTAGGTTTAGCTCCCCCTATGTGCTTGGACCTAATTATGCATTTAATTACCCATTTAATAAACATCATCAAAAATTCAAACAAGGGAAATAAAAATGAGAATTCAATATTTCCCTTGACAATTTGGACCCCAAAAAGGATGGATTTGGTCTAGGGAACCCTACACCCTAGACCACCTCTTTTTTACTCCAATTTTGATATTTCAGTGTTGACATTTTATTATTTTAATTTCCAATTTTAATTGTCATCTATCAATATTTGATATTTGGTAAATTAGAATAATTTCATACAAATACAAGGTATTTTCAACATTTGAAACATTAAGAAACATTAAGTGATTTTGGAGAAGTAATTAATATTATTATTGGGCACTCAAGATCAATCAAGAGCATAATTATTAGCATTTAAAAATATTTATTCATGTCAAGAATCATGCCAAGCATCAATCATGTTTTCATGTAAGTTTGTTCATGTTTTTTGATCATTGGTTTTGTGAGTACTAACACTTGCAAGACTTCAATAAAGCTATCAAATTATCCTTGAAGGTGATGAGTATATGACTTCAATCCATCAAGGAATGTAGATCTGAGTGGTTAGTTGCAATAATTTATCTATTCATTGCTTGTTATCATTTAGCCTCCACCTAACCCAAGGTAATCCCTCCTTCATACATCATCATAGCCATTATGGAGGTAGAAATACCAAAACAAGGTTTTTCTTAGACAAGCCCCTTTGCAACACAACTCTTCCCCCTCTATCATGTGTGTAGGATTTTAGATATGAGGATATTTGGAGGAAGATGAAGGACTAATTTATCATTCATGCATTCAAGACTACAAGTTTTCAAGACATGGAAACTATGATTTTACATCATCAAATAAAGTTATGAAAATGGTGCCATGAGAATAGGAGCTATAGACCAGGGACCTCAGACCTATGTTTTCGGATCTTGCAAAAAAAGAGGGTAGTTTGGGGTGCACCACACTCTAGACCAACTAAATCTACACAAAGTTTATACCTCAAGTTTCTTTATGTTTGGCTTCTACATTTCTGAATTCTATTTCTATCTTGTATTCAATTTCTCAAAAATCATAACAGATTGCTACATTTTCATATTTTACCTAGGAACATCATTGCATCTTCAAATTTGGTCAATTCATCAATCATCAAAAAAAAAGTATTAGAACCCTAATCCACCATTCAAACTCTTCCTACCAATTTTGTAGTCAAGTAGATTTGAGATCATTTCTAATCCTCAAAAATTGGGAAGAGTGTGGTTTCAAACCTAGATCCATTTTCCAAATCAAATAGTATAATCATTATTAATTATTATAAATATTAGATTAGTTAGGATATTTACTTATTTAAGATTTGAGGATGGTTATCAAATTAAAACAATTTACATAAAATATTTTAGATGTAGTAGTTAAATGTGAAAAGAGATCCTAGATCCAACAAGTGAATTAGCTCAAATCTAGCTTTTCTTTTCTTAACACTAGAACATGAACCAATGAGGGTTTTCTGATTGGATAACTACCTCAAAGGAGATACAATCTACTTGGGTTTTGTTCTATTTTTTACAAAGAGGGTAGATTTAGTGAGTGTCATTTAATTAACCTAATTGATATAAGTCCTAATCTAAAAAGACAAATGATCACACAAATGAAAACATAAAATTACAAAAATGGGTATAGATCTAGGTTGTGTAGATAGAGGGGTACTTGTGGTTGAAATTAAAGACTGAAATTTGAGGATAGGGGCATTGGGATCCTTAGTTCTAAGGTTCTGGATGGTTCACAACTAGATCACTATTCACTATTTTCTTTATCCTTCTATAATTTGTCACTATCAAAATATTTGGATTTGTATCTACACACAAAAAAGAGGGGAAATGTTATGATATATATAAATTTTCCTTAATCACACCCTATTTTAATGTTCCCACCTGCACAATGGCAATTATTATGATGGTATATATCATGTACTCTCATGGGAGCTAAGGAAAAATAAATAATAATGATTATAAAAAATAAAATAACATGAAATAAATTTACCTTAGGTATGAAACCATTGTTGAAGTGTTGTCACACAAAAGGTTGACACAAAGAGTTGATGAAGAAGGAATAAATTACCTTGGACCACATAACACAATAGAGAGTTGTAGCAAGCAATTAGAGAAGAGATTAAATATATCTTCAAAATTAGCACATAGTAGTTAATAATAATTTCTCAATGATCATAATTTCCCAAATGAGAGGGAAAACATATTTATATATGTATCCCAATTGATTTTTGGATCTAGGATAAATACACATCATTTTAAAAATATCAAAAACCAACATTGGGGGAATGTAATATTTTAAAATAGAATTCCCAAAACTAGGGTCCCCAACATGCCTTTTCAATATTTTTTGTCCCCAAAAACTTGGGATGTTAAGGAATTAAATATATTTTCCTAATTTGGTACTAAAATGAAGAAATTATGAATGCAATTAATTATACATGAAAAATAGGGTTTCAAACTTGTTTTGAAATTGTCAGGGGTGGCAATTTAAGATACTGTGTTTAGCCCCCACTTTAGTGAGGGTACTATCTTATGTTCAAAATCACACTAAAGTATAGAGAATATAGGTTTCTTTATCAAAACACTAAAGAGACACGATGAAACCAAGTTGAGAGATGTGATAGCCTTCAAACATAGGATCATAAATACATAATGCCAAGATAAAAGGTTTCACACATGCAAAGCATGTCCAAGAAAGATTAAAAAATGAACATACATCTTACACTAAGAAAACAATAGAGTATGTTAGCTATTTTTTAAGAAAAAAACTTATTCTAACCACAAACCTATGAACTTGGCAAGGACAATTATTAGTAAGGGAAAGGATTGGCCAACACATAATTAAAGTCTTTTGTTTCTTTACTTATTCTCTTTAGGGTCTCCTAGACGAGGGAGGGTGATCCCAAAACAACTGTGTTCCTAGATACCGGTGTGTCAAGTATTAAAACACAAAGGAGACAGATGATTCTCCATATATGTTGAAAAGCACCATAGCCTAAAATTTTGGCAAACTTCCATAGTAATGATTAACTTAAACAAGAGAAGATATGATCCTTTAATCATTCCTACACACCTAGTAAAGATATTAGAGAGTAATTTAATTATATTGTGTGATCATCAGTCAAGTCGATTACCAAACTGAAGCATGAATACTAATCTAGACCAGTGCCATATTCTAGGAAATAGAGTCAAACCATAAACCTATATGATTGGATAACACTTTTGTATTTTAGATAAAATACCTATGGCCTTAGAGATACTACCTTACAACATTCCCACTAGTTATATCTGTAATAAATTCTTACCAAAATCCTTGTACAAAGATTATATCAAACCTAATGTTAAAATTCAAGCATTTACATACATTTCTTGAATGAATAAGCAAGAATGAAAAAACACATCCATTGGAACTCAACAGAGATAAACAAGATAACCAATGATTATCTTGTTTATAGCTTGTATAATTTTCATATAAGAGGGTAAATATATACAAAAACTTTGTACTACTTTTTTTTCTATATTTCTTATCTAGAACATATATTGGCCGACTAGTTTCTAAAACATATTACTATAGAACTTAGTATCCAATTTTCTTGTATCTATTTCCCTTGAAAATAAGTACCTATTAACCTCTCAAATTTTTGACCTCTCGACCCCCTCTTTTTTTTATCTAACCTTAGAATCCCTTTTATAATTCAAGAAAGCAACAAGCACCGAACTGAAAATACATTTCACATTTCATTTCCTTTTTATTTCAAAATGAATTTCAACAGAAAACAAAAAATATCTCCCAACTAATTTTGGGATCTCATCATTTTAATTTAGATGAAAAAAAAAAGTCCAAGAAACCGTTAATCAAATCCATCCCGCCAGTCATCAAAAAGTGTCATCATGGCAGAACCAGAACATGTAAATCCATATCGGCTAGAAAAGCATCACCATCAGTAGAAAAGCATAAAAGACCAAAGACCCACTTCATAACACACCATCAAAAGCAAGAAAATCATCACACAGGACCAAAATTTTGAGCACCTAACAAGGAAAGTAACATGATAATACTTTTCCTTGTCACCTGGTGAATAGGTGTACACACTCAATGTCCTTATCTTCAGAGGAGTAGCCATCGTCACCTCATCCTCAGAATCAACCCAATCCTTCATGGCCATAAGATACCGACAATAGCCAGAGTCGGTCTTATTCCCACTAGCAGAAGAATCATCACAAACCTCAATGGGAGATTGATGATGTCCCATATAAGTGCAACGATACCTATTCTTCCTAGCAGCTTCCCTTTCTATCATCTCAACCTTCTTACCTTTTCCTTTGATCATTTCCTCTAAGATAGTTCAGCCCCTAAGGTGGTAGGCAGGCTTAAGGACAACTCATGATGAATCTTTGGTAACTTTTTTCTTCTTCACCAGCATTGGTGGTACCTCTAGTCCACCCTCCTCACCCTAAGGAGGAAAATTATGAAAATCAAGAAGATTGAGCCTCTTGGAACAATGAACCAGGCTCAGAAATGACTACCTCAAAATCACTTCCACTCAGACCTCAGATTTTTCTTAATTGGATAGTGAAAAATTAAGTAAGTGACTCACATTAAATAGAGAAACTAGTGTGCGTTTGCATTAATTTTTCGAGAGATTTTTTGTGAGTATTATCAATCAACTAACATTGTTTTAAATCTCAACCGCTGATCAAAACTTTGAACCAAATCAATGGTTAGAAACTCCATCTTCTTAATGATGAAAAAATTAAGTGCATGCATTTGATACTCATCCCAAATCAAGAGACTTGAGTGGGATAATTATTTCCTTAACTTTCATTTCAATCACATGCTTAATTTTCCAACCAGACATGTCATGTCACATTTACTCGCTTTCCCGTAGAAAAAAATCACTTATAATTCATCATAGCAGGACAATGGGGAACGATCATGATTTATCTTCAGCATATCTGCCTGTATCTTGCCTTACTTCAATTTCACTTTCCCATGTGTACTAGCCTCTAACAAATTTGATGGCTCTAATTTTTTTTATCAATCTCACAAGCGTGCTAAAGAAAAATTTCTAACTTTAGCACCATTTTTACCTAGATCTTTCTAAATTTTGAGCATTCTATGTGGTAGTTTCCCATGTACCCAGTGGGAAATAAGGTACATGGGAGAAGCCCTCATGGGATAGTAGGGAGTGGTCAATATTTGACCACATCAGCAGCCATCAGTTGCCAACTTAATCCCTTATGAAACAAGCCTTTATCTTTCAAAACCCAATGGGTCCCACCATATGACAGGTGTCACATCGCCTACTAGCCCGTGTGACTCACATATTATCATTGTAGATGAACATGAGCATAGGAAAAAATCCTAAATAGGAACACATGTTGCAATGTACACTATTGATCAAACCTTGAAAAACACCCACTTCCCTATGAAGGAACATATTTCACTTTTAAACAGTACCACATGGCCATCGCTCGCTAGCCTGTATCCTTAAAATATTATGGAATAAAACAAGACGAGTTCATACAAAGTGGCACAAATATGGCCATGTCTTCAGTTTATCAATTGTTGGTCCTCCTTTAGAAGCACTAGTCATCCTTACCAAAGAGACAGGGTCCTCCATTATATGAGACAAGTCATCGAAGCCTGCCAACCCGTGCAAATAAAATAAGAAGCAATGAACCAACACGGGCATACAGGGAATGGCTAGGATCGACTCCCACGATCAGATGGCCAATATGATGCATAATTTCTGCACATGCAACAAAAGTTAGTCATAAAAAGGAGCCATCCTTAGGCAACGAAATATTGACCCATAACGAAGGATAAGGATTTAAAACTTTAAGATTAAGCCTTCGACCATTAGTAGCGAGGGAAACCTAAGGTAAGGGGTCAGTAAGACAATGAGTACAAATGGAACAAGTGACAACTTTAGTGATCGGGAACAAGAAAGATAGGTCAAATGCAATTTTATAACAACCAAGGGTTTATTCGATTTACAAGTCAATTTTGAAATTTTTTATGAGAATAAAAACCTATTATTGTGATTAGGACATGACCTAAAATCAGGCACAAAGGATGAAGCCATAATTTTCACAATTCTTTAGGGTGAAACCAAGAATTTCTAAGGGGTTCCATCAGTGGCTCCTATTGGGGACACATGCCTCTCATAGGCATGGTGAGATCCTAGAATCTATGGGAAAGCAGACCAAATGCCTTATCCGTTGGGTGACAAATTCTTTTTCAAATTCAAACCACATTTGCGGGCCCCAGGCCATCAAATGAAAAAGAAGAATTTATGTTTTCCTCTATCAAAGATATTGTTCCCTTTTTTTTGTATCAAACCAAGTCTGAAAACACTTTCATGGTCCATATAAAAAAAATACCACCCCTAGCATGCTTGATCACATCACTAAAGTTTTCATCAACAAGATCACTCTTATGCATAATTACTTTTCTATCAAACTTGACCTGAAAATATAAAATTTCATAATGTGTTTTAAAAGGGGCACTATGAGACCTCCCCTCATCATTCATGTGCATATCAAATCTGAAACTCTCATAGTGGTTAGGCCCAAACAAAACATCATTTCCTACACATAATATGCAATTCTTTTGTGTGTGGGACAAAGAATGCTCATGCATTTGAAACTTCTTCAACTGAATTGCACCATAGTTCAATTCATTACCATTCCAACAACATCAACTAGTCATATTGTCACATTTTTTAAAGTTCTATAAATTATACTTTCCAAAACCCTCAATACCTTCATTTGAATCACTTTGAATACCATCACTTTCAAAATTAACAGGATCAGAAAAAACATTTTCATGTGCATCATCAGTTGAAAGGTATATTTCCTTATATGTCAAAGACTCGCTGTTATTTGAAATTTGTTCATTAGCCTTTGAACAAGTATCTTGGTTTTCCTTAACATAAATAATTTCCTTATTTGATGAAAACATGTCCATAATCATAGTGTGGAGATAAGTAACATCAGCAAAAAACTCCATTTCACATTCACTAACATGAGATCTACCATTGTTTACACCATCAATATTTTTATCATTTTTAACATTGTGCCTCAGTTCAAGATACTGAATACACAAGTTCTTATTTTCAAAGTGATCATCATCCATTGAATCAGTATTCTCTAGTGATAACAGGCCTGAGCTACACCAAATATTCATCATGTCAAACTTGTTCAATTACTTGTGAACCAGCAACTTTATCATCATTTACATTACTAGATCCTTCCAATGAAGGAAAAAACTATAGCTCCTCCTCATAGGAGAATCCATAACCCTTTGAATATTCAGGTTCACCGATATCATAATCTTCATCACAAAGAACTCATTACTACATAAAAATTGTTTAAAACTCTTAGAATGTATGCCTAAATGTTTATCTTCAATATCATGACTACTGACTTGTGGTAAGGAATCAACAACACTTGCAATTATATCTCTATCTCCATCACTAGTATACAGATTTTTGCATATTCCGCTTGTGGGCTGATTACAATTTCTATCTTCATCCATACAACCAGTTGAATTTTCATCTTCAGATACATCATTTCCACTTATATGTATCATGTTCTGATTTTCCACAATGGGAAAATAGCTATTAACATCTTGATGCATCATGTTTTGTGTATGGTCACACTTGGGTTCTCCAACACTCTTTATCCAATCAAGTATCTCATCAAAACTATGTGATTTCAATTATTTTGGCAAGGTACTCAGCCCAGACTCAGACATTTGACAAAAATAAATCAACACATGTTGAATTCTAAGTTCTAAAATTTTTGGGGACCCCTAACAAGGTATCCAAAAATCTTGAGAACAAATCATAAAGTGATTCATCCTGGTGCCTCTATACACTAGACAATTCTTGAATAAAAGGCATCTGATCAACTTTGCTCAAAATTTGTTGATGTTCTACTTGGAACTCATTATGATCAATGTGTTGTAGTGATGGACAAATTAGAATAGAAAAAGCACCATTACTCTAGCAATCAGTTCCATTTTTTGACCCATGAGTTTCATTTACATAAGGTATATTAGATAAACCAACACTTACAGCCATGTATCCTTCCATTATTGAATATTTCATATTGTTCTCAATATCCATGGCTAGTTGATATGCCTGATGCAATTTTTTAGGATCCTTGTCTCTTAACAAATAACTCATTTCTTCATCAAATGCATCAAAGTATACAATCAAACACACTGCATCATTTGGTCTTAAACTTTCAGGAATGTCACTCAATATTTTTAAAAATCTTAGATTGAAGGTTGGGACTAATTCATCTTCTTCTTTCTGGATGTTATTAAATCTTTGTCTCACAGAGTATGGATTGAATCTTTCTCCAAATTTTTCTATGAATACTGCCATGAACTCATTCCATGAAGAGATAGAACACACTAAAAAATATGAAAACCAATCTCTATAATCTCCCTTTAGAGATTGAACAAAGAACTTCATAACAACATCTTCATGACTTATCTCATAATCTCCCATCAAATCAGAAATTTTTTGTAGATGTTGAGATGTTGATTCTAATTGTGTCCCTTTAAAGTTAGGAAAATTCTCCCTAACTTCATTAGGAATAGGGTTTGGGAAACCTTAAATATCATTAAAATTCAATTGTTTATATCTTTCCACAAAGAAACTTCTTTGATGACATGATAGGGGCTGCACATTCTTCATGTTTACATCATGCAAACCCGCAAGGATGTATAATTGAATGATACATTTTTCCACACCTTTTACAATTCATTACCACCCTAGTTCAAGCTCTTAAAATTTTAAAATGCATAACTTAAATCTCTCAAGTGGGCGCATTTCAATACAAATATACTTCTTATTCTAAATATTACAAACTTTAATTTCTGATGTATATAGAACAATCTTCACTTTTCCCTTTCTTAGTGCTTTAGTTCACTGAATTGGTATAAAACATTACTTTTATATTTCTTAAAAATGGCACCCATCTAGATCTATTCTCTTTTGTAGGTTAAAAATAGGGGAGAATTCCTAGATATATTAGCAAGCATCACATTTTATCAGGTTATTTTCATAGATTCACCACCTCCTTTGCAGAGGACCAATTATTTCAATATTATTTTTCTCTAGTTGGTTGTCACTTCAAGTCCGTACTTCAATATTTTCCACTGGTTCAGAGTTCTTCAGAGTCACCACTCATTTTCAATGAGAGTTTTTAAAATAGAACTTCCCAGACTCTATCAAGGAAATATGATCTACTACAAATACCTCTTTCCATAGTTCCCTAGTGGATTCGACATTTCTGTTGGTGACTCGGATGGGAAAATAAGAGTTCACAATTTCTAATCTCTCATTGAAAACTATTTTCAAACTTCAATGACTCTTGAGGCTAGATGATCTTCTATTAGATATTTCTAAAATTCTCCCCAATGGAGTCACCATTTTTGTTGGTTATTTTTTAAGAACAAAACTTATTCTCACCACAAACCTATGAACTTGGCAAGGACAATTATTAGTAAGGGAAAGGATTGGCCAACACATAAGTAAAGGTGTTTGGGTCTTTACTTCTTCTCTTTAGGCTCTACTAGATCAGGGAGGGTGATCTAAAAACAACTATGTTCCTAGATACCAGTGTGTCAAGTATTAAAACACAAAGCATACAGATGATTCTCCATATATGTTTAAAATCACCATACCCTCAAATTTTGGAACAATTCCATAGTAATAATTAACTTAAACAAGAGAAGATATGATCCTTGAATCATTCCTACACACCTAGTAAAGCTATCAGAGAGTAATTTAATTATATTGTGTGATCATCAGTCAAGTTGGTTACCAAACTGAAGCATGAATACTAAACCAGACCAGTGCCATATTCTAGGAAACAGAGTCAAACCATAAACCTATATGATTGGATAACACTTTTGTATTTTAGAGAAAATACCTATGGCCTTAGAGATACTGCCTTACAATATTCCCACCAATTATATCCACAATTAACTTCTTACTAACATCCTTGTACAAAGATTATCAAACCTACTATTAAAATTCAAGCATTTACATACATTCCTTGAATGAATAAGCAAGAATGAAACAACACATCCATTGGAGCTCAACAAAGATAAACAAGATAACCACTGATTATTGTGTTTATAGCTTGTATAATTTTCAGAAAGGAGAGTAAATATACAGAAAATGTGTACTACTCTATTGTCTATATTGCTTATCCAGAACATATATTGGCTAACTAGTTTCTAAAACATATTATTATAGAACTTAGTATCCAATTTTCTTGTATCTATTTCCCCTTAAAATAAGTACCTATTAACCTCTCAACTCTTTGACCTCCTGACTGCCTCATTTTTTTTATGCAGCCTTAGAATCCCTTTTATAAGTCAAGGGAGCAACAAGCATTGGGCTGAAAATATATTTCACATTTTATTTCCTTTTTATTTCAAAATTTATTTCAACAGAAAACAAAAAATATCTCCCAACTGATTTTGGGATCCATCATTTTAATTTAGATCAAAACAAAAATAGAGTCCAAGAAACCGTTAATCAAAACCATCCTACCATTCATCAAAAAGTGTCGTCGTGGCAGCACCAGAACTTGTAAATCCATATCACCTAGAAAAGCATAAAAGACCAAAGACCCACTTCATAACACACCATCAAAAGTAAGAAAATCATCACACAGGACCAAAATTTTGAGCACTTAACAAGGAAAGTAACATGATATTACTTTTCCTTGTCACCTAGTGAATAGGTGTGCTCACTCAGTGTCCTTATCTTCAAAGGAGTGGCCATCATCACCTCATCCTTGGAATCCACCCAATCCTTCATGGCCATAAGATACTAGTGATAGCCAGAGTTAGTCTCATTCTCACTGTCAAAAGAATCATCAGAAACCTCAATGGGAGATTGATGATGTTGCATATAAGTGTGGTGATACCCATTCTTCTTGGTAGCTTCTCTTTCTAGCCTCTCAACCTTCTTACCTTTTCCTTTGATCATTTCCTCTGAGATAGTTTGGCCCCTAAGGTGGTGGGAATGCTTAATGACACCTCATGATCAATCTTTGCTAACTTTTGTCTTCTTCATCAGTGTTGTTGGTACCTCTGGTCCACCCTCCTCACCCTGGGGAGGAGAATTTTGAAAATCAAATAGATTGAGCCTCTTGGAATGGTGAACCGGGTTGACATTCACACTTATCTTTCCCATTTTAAAACATTGCTATAAAAATTTCTCCAAATAGAATTACCATTTACTTAGAAATGACTACCTCAAAATCACTTCCTCACTCATACCTCAAATTTTACACAATTGGATAGTGAAAAATCAAATAAGTGAACAACATTAAATAGAGCAACTGGTGTGCATCTGCATTAATTTTCTAGGAGATCTTGTGTGAGAGTATTATTAATCAACTAACCTTGTTTTAAATCTCAATTGCTGATCAAAACTTTGAACCAAATCAACGGTTAGAAACTCTGACTTCTTAATGATGATAACATTAAGTGCATTCATTTGATACTTGTCCCAAATTAAGAGAATTTAGTGGGATAAATATTTCCTTAACTTGCATGTCATTACATGCTTAATTTTCCAACCAAACATGTCGTGTTGCATTTACCCGCTTTCCTGTAGAAAATAACTCACTTGTAATTCATCATAGCAGGACAGTAGGGAATGATCATGATTTATCTTCAGCATTGATTAGCCCAAAATATGCTCATAATTTGAATATCATGATGTAGTTTTAAATACCCTTACTCTTTTATCAATGGTTGTATTAAACTCTTTGATTATAAACTTTTTATCTAAAAATGGATAGTATCCTGTGGCAACACATTCCTATATTCATTGCCCTGTTTGACCTCCCAATTGACTGATATGATGCATGTGGTTTTTGGATAAATGAGATGGATTTAATGTGTGTGATTAATGAATGAGTATCATGTTATTATATGCATACTTTCTTTCGCCTCTATTGCCATGTGTTTCATGGGCAGTAGATCTCGGCCCTACAATAAAGTCCATTTCCAGCATGGCATCGAGGAAGTTGTTCCAGCAAAGACTCTCTATCCAGGTCATTGGGAAGAAATCTAAATGGTCATCAATCTAGGAAGAGTGGAATGCTAGATTCTCTTTGAATCGTTTGAACAGATATGCTTTCATTTATGGGAAGTATGTTCCTCAGTATTAGGAAGCATTTATGTCCACATCTTTCTCTGTTAAGTTAGTTAGTTAGTTGTTTTTCTATAAATAAATGTTTCTCTTGCGCGAGTGAATAGATTAGAAGACATTAGACTAGATTAGAGAGTAGAAACAAAATAGAGTATGTTCAAGTTAGTAATATAATGATAAACAAAGTTCTGTGTTAGTTTTCTTACAAGCAAAAAGACCATGTATATGATTCCAAGTTTATGAATAAAATTTGATGAAGTTTTGAGTTCAATTCTTGCATAAATTGGTTGGTGCTTGGTAAGGGGGCCCACTTAGTAAGTATCTTTAGTTAGATGTTTATTTCCTATTGTTTATCAGTTAGAATTTCATTCCAAAAAGTTTCAGTGCAAACTCAGTCTTATATTGTTCCTGCAGCATAAGACCAGTTCATGGTTTGTTTCTCAGTAATAGTTGTCATGATTTCTTCTTTAGTTAAGTTATGTTTAAGTTGAGAAGACTTTGCCTTAAGTTCCTGCATCAGAAGTAGGATTCCTTTCAAGCATTTATTTCTAGTAAATTATGGCTAAAATTGGTTCTTAGTGCACATACAGTGCCACTCCATTTCAAGTATACGTTCCCTAGTTTGACAAGTAAATGATCGACCATAAGAAGATGTTAGTCACCTACTAGAATGTCCAATTCCCAGGTTAGGATTTACCATGACTTTTATATCCTTTTGTGGGCGGCAACCATTTTTGATGCCATTGTCAAGGATGGTGTCAAGCTAAGAACCTGTCATAGTAATTGTTAGCAGTAGTTTAGTGTGATTATTCAAGAATTTTCAAATCCTTCAATTTTCAATTAAGTATGTTACATGCATAGAAGAAGATATGCTCTAGGAAGATTCCTCCCAAACCCTCCATTCACTGATAATGATTTTGAACCAGCTTACAATCTATTTGAGGAAGGAGGAAACCAAGATATCAATCCATTTGTTGAAGACCCGCTTGCTAAATTTCCCTTTGACCTAGCTGACGAAGAACCTCAAGAAAATCAATTTGCTTTGATACTTCATCAAGCAAATATGACACAAAATCCACCTAATCGACCTCCTGCTTTTGAATTCCCTATCATACCCCAGAAAGATAATGATAACCTCAAAAATATTCCTTCTTCATTACTTCCCAAGTTTTATGGACTAGTTACAGAGGACCCAGACACTTTCTTGTTTGAGTTCGACATCCTTTGTCGAAGCTATGATTACACTTCAGATGCTCACAAGCTAAAGTTGTTTCCTGTTACTTTGAAGGAGGGAGCTCTTTGATGGTTCATGAGTTTTGGAAGGAATGTTGTCGATAGTTGGGTAGTCATGCAAACACAATTTCATAACAAATATAAGGAATATTATAAGAGTGGTAGTAAGGGTGATGATATATTCTGAATTCAGTACAAGGAGGACGAAATCCTAGAAGACTATATCTCAAGGTTCTTGTTTTCCCTGAAAAAGAATTTAGACCATACTCTCAATGAAGAATCTCATAAATTATTTTTTTTGAGGGGAATCAATGATTCATGTACTGATGCCCTGGATCTGATGGGAGGAGGAGATATAACTGAAGTGCCTTGGGATGATATTAAGTCCATATGTCGCAATTACTCTCAAGCAAATGTCAAGAAGGGAAGAGGTCATCAGGCCACAGTGGGAAAGTCTTCTACTAATGGAGTTTCACGGATGGAGATTTCAAATTTTCTATTTGATTTCAAGCAGGATATCATACATAACATGGCTACACAGTTGGATACTATGCAAGCTCGGAAGAAATATGAGGAAGCTGAAGCAATCTTGGCTGACATCTGTCCACATTGTCAACAGAAGAAGCGTGACTACAGATGTAATATGGTGGCTAACTTGGAGGCTAAGAAATTACCTACTGACTTTAAGGTAGTAGAAGGTGATAATGACCAAGTATTCTATGTTGCACAAAGGTGCCCATGGGCTCAAAGACAAGGTATGCCTCAAGACCCTTTGACTTTGGGTAATCCTTACTCTAATTATAATAACCAATGGAAACCTACATATGGCCCATCACCACCTTGGAATACCTCTCAACCCCAATGGCCTAACTATCAGAGTCCTCAATGGCAATCTCTTCAAGGAGGTTGGCAGCAGCCACAAGGATAATGGACTCCACCCCAAGGTAACTGGCAATAGAATCCTTAATGGAGAGGTTCTCAACAATGGCAGAGCCAATCCTCTGGATTTTTGCAGCTTCAGCAGCCACAACCTCCGGCCCTCATGCCACCCCCTGTGGCACCTGCAGTAATACTGGCCCTCCAAAATAAATGCATATGCCTGCTCAACCATTTCCAAATCCTAATAATAAATAGAAGCAATAACAGCCTATGTATTTTGCAGAAGCCAATCAATATCCAGCCTATGCCTTGAATATTAATGATATCCATCTCCGGTCTGGAACCACTCTACCTGCTCCACAGCCGCGAGTAATTACTAAAATTCTAGACCTTGCCTCTGAACAACTGACTGGTCCTGCAGAACATTTACCTATATCAGATACTATTTCTAAGGAGCTTATCCTGCAACATCAAGCCAAACCACCTTTTCTTTAGAGATTGCAAGTCAATACACCCAAGTCTATGGAAGAGCCTACCTTTGATATTTTAGATCAGCTAAAAAATGTACACATTCAAATCCCCCTCTTTCAAGCCATTAAAGATGTTCCAATTTATGGGAAATCCATTAAGGAGGCTTGTTTTAAGAAACCTGGAAGAAAGAAAAAGGATCCCCAAACTATCCATGTTCTAAGAAATTTGGCAGATATTATGTTAGGGAAAGTAGTCATGCCAAAATATGCTGACCCTGGGTGTCATGTCCCTGAAATAGCAGAACTATAAAGACCAAGTGTTAAAATACAAATAAATTAATAAATAAAATAAATAACAATATTAATATTAAAATATAAAATAAATGTGTATCATATCAATATAAAAATATAATAATAATATATAGGAAAATTATTGTTATTACATTCTATTATTAAATAACTTAATATAAAAAATAATAATAATAAATAAATATTATAATCATTACACATCAAAGATTGTAATACATTAGAATAAAATAATAATAAGATATTAGCAAATTGTTTTATTATTATACTTTAATGTTAAAATATGTTCAATAAAACATCAAAATAAAATAATAAAATAAATAGAAATCTGAAATATCATAATTATAGTAATAATATATTATTTTAAAAATAGATATTATTGTGATAATAAAGGCAGCAATTAAATCTAACAAAGGGATGTATTTTATGAAAAGTCACTTCTTTCACCAAACAATACATTCCCCCTATGAGTCACCTACCTTGAATGGTATAAATATAAGGAAGGAAAATAAGGAAGGGGGAAAAAACATTGAGAAATACAATCTGCAATTTAGAACAGCAGCAACAATGATTGTTATGCATTGGAATATAGTCATTTAATATATATATATATATATATATATATATATATATATATATATATATATATATATATAGATATAATTTAATAGGCATAGAAGTATATATGCAGAGATATAGATAAATTTTCTAATGAATAATATTCAATAAATAAAGAATATATATGAATAAGGAAGGAATAATTATATAAACATGTATATATATATAAATACTAATGGATATAAGTAAAAGAATAATTATATATATGTATATAAAGTATATATATATATAGATATAAATACATATACATGATTATGCAATAATGATACTTATAAGTAATGGTGACTCTTTAATATAAACATAAATAGATTATATATTTATGAATTGTCCTCATCCTATGATCAATTTAGTATAAGGTTGAAGGAGGTGAGTAAGGAAACATGGAGAGATATGGCAACTCAGGTGATGTACTCACTTAGCAATAATATTTAGCATATTTTGAATATAAAAAATTGATATTACTAATTTGATTATTGATATAATGCTTTCTTTAATCTTATCATAATGAGAATTATTCTAGGAAATCATGAACTTAAAGAACCATTGATAAATGAAGATATATTTGATTATAGGCATGAAATAAATCTTGGATGAATGCAAATATAGTTGATCGTGTAAATATTGTCTTCTTTGTGCTTGTTACCCTATCAGGAAGGGTGAACCATGGTTTAAGTAGATTGTCTAAAAACCTCACTTTCAGCCCCTTAGGCCCTAGACAAGGGATTGGGCCCTACAACCCCTTAGGCCCTTGGGTAGGGATTGGGTTATAGAAGGTTGGGGTTCCCACCTAGGCTTGTGCCCCTTAGGCCCTAGACAAGGGATTGGGCCTTACAGACCCTTAGGCCCTTGACTAGGGATTGGGTGAATAGGAGGTGGTAGACCTTAGGCTACTTAAGGATTCCATGATTCCTCTCCCCTTGATAGGATGAGTGTCTTCAAGGTGTTGCCATTAATGGAGTATGTAGATACTAAGCCACTAGGCAAGAAGGATTGGGATGGACAACCTCTTGAGATTTATTTGAAGGCTTCAGGGCGGATCCACCCATGGCACTCCTCTTGCTTGTTAAATTGGATTTATGATTATGCTTGTTAAATTGCATTTATGATTATGCTTATATTTTGGATATCTAGATATTAATGCTAACAAATATATGTGTGTGTGGGAATGTTGTTAATATGGTGAATGCAGATTTGAAATCAAGATTACTTAATTAAAAAGAACAATCATGTGGAAAGAAGGAACCCGAAACCTAATCAATAGGTGAACTCTAGGGAAAATCGGGTAAGGGACATTACACTAGGAGTCCTGTGGTACAAATAAATATTAATGGTCAGATAGTAAAGAATTTTTTGGTTGACCTTGGTGCAACCATTAATGTAATGACCAAGCATACTATGGAGTATTTGAATATCCTAACCATTAGGTCTACACCTACCATCCTACAGCTTACTGATAGTTCCACAGTAACACTTGATGGCATAGTAGAAGATATAATTGTCAACCTTGAGTCTTGGGAATACCCAACAGATTTCACCATATTGTCCACTAAGGAAAATTTGGGAGGATATATCATCCTAGGTAGACCATGGTTAGCCATAGCTGATGCTTTTATAGGATGTCGTTCAGGAGACATGACAATTTCTGATGGTCAGTCAACAAAGAAATTGGCTTTATACCCACTTGCCCAGCCTCAGCCAGACTTGTCTCAGCCAATTTAGCCAGATTTAGGTGAGGAAACTAAAGAATTCAGTTCATTGGCTCACTTAATGATGCTACAAACTAATCTGTTTTCCCAGCTTCAGAGTGAGGATGACCTACTTTTACAAATTTTTCAATCCAATTCTGATATAAGAAGCCCATCTGTTTTAGATAACTGTCCTTAGCAGTGCTTCCTGCAGTAATTAAATCTTGAGAGCTTGCCATTTAAAATTCCTGCAGTCTATCAGCATTTGCTTCCACAAGAAATACAAACACCACCTTTATCAGTAGACTCCATGAATGATCTTACCAAGAAAATTTAGCTGTCTTTAGGCCATTGTCTGAATATTAATAATAAGCTACCTCAATCTCAACAAACTTCCCTAGTCACAATGCTGCAAGATCAACACAAAGCTTTTGCATGGGACTATGGTGATATGAAGGGAATAGATCATCAACTCTATACTCATAGGATCTACATTAAGGAAGACCGTTCAACTATTAGGTAGCCTAAAAGAAGAATAAACCCAACACTTAGGGAAATAGTTAAAAATGAGCTCCAAAAATTGCTTGATGCTAGTTTTATCTACCCCATTTCAGACAGTCAATGGGTATCTCCATTGGTGATCATTCCTAAAAAAGGTGGAAAATGGAGAGTTTGTGTAGACTACAGAGAGCTGAACACAACAACTAAAAAGGATCACTTTCCACTGCCATTTGTTGATCAAGTGCTAGACTCATTGTCTGGTAAAAAGTATTTCTCCTTTCTGGATGGATATAGTGGGTATAATCAAATTAAAATTGCCCCTGGGGATCAAGACAAAACAACTTTTACCTGTCCATGGGGAAATTTTTCCTACTCTGTCCTACCTTTTGGTCTGTGTAACACACCTACAACATTTCAAAGGGCAGTAATTAGTATTTTTTCTGACATTTTTCATGATTTTATGAAAATCTATATGGATGACTTCACCACCTATGGAGTTACTTATGAAGAAGCATTAGCAAATTTGGAGAAAGTGTTGAAACGATGTGAGAAGCATAATTTGTCTTTAAATAGTGAGAAGTGTTTTATGATGATGCAAGAAGGAATTGTTTTAGGCCATCATATCTCTCTAGTAGGAATTCAAATTGATCCTACAAAAATATAAGTCATTCTAACTTTGAAAACACCTATGAAACAAAAGGATGTTAAAAGCTTCTTAAGATATGTTGGATATTATAGACGATTTATTAAAGATTTCAGCAAAATGGCTAGTCCCATGTATGCCTTACTGACTAAGGATAGTGAATTTAACTGGACTAAGGCCTGTGACAAATCTTTCCTGCAGCTTAAGAACTTACTTACTAAAGCACCTGCTCTTCAAGGACCCAAGTGGAGTCTGCCCTTTCATATACACATAGATGCTTTTGATTATGCCATAGGGGCAGTTTTAGGACAGAAAGAGAATTTCATTGAGCATGCCATATATTTCATTAGAAAAAACCTTCAAGGCCCAAAATTAAACTATACTGTCACAGAGAAAGAATTGCTAGCAGTTGTGTATGCCCTGAACAAGTTTTGGCATTATGTCACTAGTTACCAAATATTTATTCATATAGATCATGCAGCAATAAAGTACCTCATGAATAAGCCTACCATATATGGCAGATTAGCAAGGTGGCTCCTATTGTTGCAAGAATTTGATATCACAGTTATTGATAAGCCATGCAGGGCAAATGTAGTGGCTGATTTCTTTTCAAGACTTCAAACAACTACACCTGCCACCTCTGAGGTAATTGATGATAGCTTTCCTAATGAACATCTATTTTCTATTGCTACTCAAACTCCATGGTATGCAGATATTGCAAATTATTTAGAAGCCAACAAAATTTCAGCTCACTTCTTACCAAAGGAAAGGAAGTTGTTGATCGAGAAAAGTTTTAACTTTTCATGGATTGCAGATTGTTTAATTTACACTGGACCTAACCTAACATAAACAGTCTAAAATAATGCCAGTTTTGGTTGTGTATGCTCTGAACAAGTTTTGGCATTATGTCATGTGAAGGTGTATTAGAGAAGATGAGACCTATGACATTTTGCATGCTTGTCATGATGAGCCATGTGGTGGGCACTTTGCATCCAAGAGAACATCAATGAAAGTGCTTAACATAGGGTACTATTGGCCCACACTACACAAGGATGTTGTAGCCTACACCAGAAAATGTGATAGATGTCAACGAATGGGGAGACCAACAAGGTCTGATGAAATGCCCCTGTATCCGCAAGTGGTAGTTAGTCCCTTTGATAAGTGGGGCATGGATTTTGTTGGGCCTATTGATCCTCCATCCAATGAGAAATCCTACATTTTGATTTGCATTGATTATGTAACCAAGTGGGTGGAAGTGAAAGCAATGACACATGCCCGTGACAATAAAGTTGTTGAGTTCCTATATGAGCAGATTTTTACTCAGTTTGGAGTCCCAAGGGAGCTTGTTACTGATCAAGGAGCTCAGTTTACATCAAATATGATCACTGCATTGATGAATGATTACAAGATCAGGCACAGAAAGTCAAGCCCCTATCACCCTCAAGCCAATGGTCAGGCAGAGGTTACTAACAAAGAATTATAGGCAATCCTTACAAAAACATTACAATTACACAAGAAAGATTGGAGCAGTCATCTTCTAGAAGCAATCTGGGTCTATAGGATAACATGGAAAACAACTATAGGGTTTACCCCTTTTGAATTACTTTATGGAAAAACTGACATGTTGCCAATAGAGTTTGAGCATATAACCTTAAGGACTTCTCTTCAGCTTAATATTGATCTTTTAGAAGCCCAAAAGGAATGCTTCCTACAGCTAAATGCATTGGATGAGATAAGGAAAGCTGCCCTGCAACATACTGAAGCTATCCAGCAACAAAGAAAGAAATGGCATGACCATAATATCATAACTAAGCATTTCGCTGCCGGTGATTGGGCACTACTCTATGACTCCAGGTACAAAGAAAATTAAGGTAAACTAACAACAAGATGGCTTGGTCCTTATGAAATAGAAAATGTATTTTATAATGGTTCAATTCAATTGGCTACAATAGATCCTGTCTGATTCAAGCTGTTGGTTAATGGACACCGTCTTCAGTTGTATCATAAGCCTACATCCAAAGAACAATTTATGAAGTAGTTTGTTTCAGATGCAGCCATTGATCTTCATGCAGCAAAAGGCTTTGGTCTTCTTCCTGTAGCATCTCTTTAAAAACTATGTTGAACGTCCATAATAAAGGTTTTCTTTTTATGGAAACCACTTTCTCCATCACATCCATCACTATCCATCACCATCATTCATTCCATCTTTCTTTTCTACATCACCCATCCATGTCACCCATCCTGTCATACCACCTTCATTTATGATTTCTTTTCCAAGCAGTCATTCAGGTTGTGTTGTGATATCTTCCAACATCCGCGAGCATTTAATACAAGGTACGTGATATTATTTTTGTTTGTCACATCATTCACTTATTACAATGTGTCTATCAGTCACTACTATCGTTATTCGCCTATCCTTTCGCACATGTGTGCACACATGCCAAATCTTAAGTAGGGGGCGGGATAATCTATTTTTAAACTTTTTCTTTTTGCCATTACCATGTCTGTTAAAGACAGTTTTTTGTACTTCCCAAGAATGAATGCATGCTTTATTCCTGATTAGTAATTTAATTGCTTAATTAAGTAGTTTCTAAAAATCCTTGCATGCAATTGTCTTTTATATCATTCTTGGTAAGAAAAGAAAGGTATTAGGCTGAAAAGATATAAGTTGAGCGAAGAAAAAATGTTTTCCAAATTCTCAGAAGAGGTTGAATTTCAAGAATTTTAGTAGAGACAGTTTGTGAATATGGGTGGTCAACTAGTAAGACATGAGCCAACAGCTCATGAGGCCTTAATGTAAGATCCTCAGGTGGTTCAGGCATTCAGTATTTCTGGATGGCTGAATTATTTTCTGAGGATAGATTCCTTCAATGAGGAAGCTGCAGGTGAATTTTTTGATGACTCTTTCAGAGGGGGAGGCTATAGTATGGGGTTTAATAGTAGCCATGACTGAAGAATGGATTGCTGAAGTGATTGGGCTTCTGGTGATAGGAGAGAACTTTCTTTCTGGAAGGGATGTTGTCTTTTCTAGGGCAGAATTCATATTGCCAATAGATGGACCCTTAGAGGTTTCAAAGAAAGGATGCAAACGGGTGTCACTACCTTACCCATATTCAGAATATGCCTCCTTCATAATAAAGTATTTGACTTGTGAAGGACACTTTTCCTATTTGCATTCTTACCATTTTAAACTGTTTAGTCATATGAGGCACAGTTTAGCTGTCAACATCCCAAAATTTTTGTTAAATCTTTTGGAACATAGTGCCCATGAGACCCAGAAGGGTAAAGAATACTCCATCACCCATCATGCCCTTATTAAATTATTGACTGAGTGTTCCCTAAGGGATGTATCACCCCTTTCTTGGCAAGAATTTGTTTCCCATAAAGGACTGCAACAACCAAAACCTCCTAGAACACTCCCTGCATAGTCCAAAAAAAAGAAGAAGAGAATAGAATCTATGAGTAGGGAAGCAGAGTAAGAATCATCCGCTCTCGCAGCACCTAGTCCTGCAGCCTCCACACCTTAGCCTGCTACCCAAGTAAAAACTAGGTCTGCTACAAGAAAATAAAAGGGGAAAACAAAAGTAGGAGAATCATCTAGAATTGAGCAAACCCTAGAAGCAAGCCCTCAAACACAAAAGAGAAAATGTTCTACCCTGCTTTTCCTTGTAGCTACACCTGTTGCTACCACAATTTCATCATCTTCCTCTCTGGCTGAGTCTGAATCACCTAGGAAAGTTAGAAAGAGGAAAGCTGCAAAAGAACCTCTTGCGTTTGCTACATTGCCTAAAAGAGCTTCAAGTAAAACTATCTCAACCTCCATCCAACTAGAAATTATAGTCATTTCGGAAGAGTCTAAGGAGCTTAGTCATGAATATTCTCAGAGTGTATCTGAGAATGTTCCACACAGTTCCTCTATTATTCCCGAGGAATTGCAAACTGAAACAAAGGAAGTTGAAGAAGTACAGCATGGTTGTAGTGATGAAAGGAGGATGCTAAGTCTTAATGATTTGGATGATGCGGTTGAGAGAATTTCAAGAGAAGCACAATCTCCTTTAGAGCATTATGGGGAAGAACAGCCTGAACAAAACTAAAATATTCAATGAAACACCATTTCCCTCAGGATCTTATCGTGCATTGGTTGTGTATAAAAGAACATTATTGATTGAGTATTTAGAAAATATTAAAATTGCTTGGAGGCCTGTTACACTTCAAACTTTGAGTTTCTGCCATCTGGCTAAAACTGAAATGCAACAAAGTCTGTGGGAAGAGGAGAAGAAGAAATTAAAGAAAGAAATTGAAAACCAAAAACAAGAAATCCAGGAAATAAAGGAGAAAATGAATGAAATGATGAAAGTAGCTGGATAAATCATGGAATGTAGACCACCACCTAGGGTGTATGCAATGTGCCTTAAGGAATAATTTTTGTGGTTCCAATTAATGAGAATTTCCAAAAATCTGGACCCTGACATTCATAATGCTAAAGAGTTTTATGATGCATATCAGAAAGCACCCAATTGGTTAAGAAATTCTTTGTGTGAATTTTATTTGCATGGTTTGTTAATACCTTTTGAAACAGAGTGGAATCCACTTCTTTACATTGGTGACATTCATCAAAGGTCACTTATGTCTTGGGTGACTAATGAGATTAACTATGGGAAGCAATTAGAGGATTATGAGGAAGCTGAAAGGAAAGAACCTATTCCCTTGCGACCAAAAAAATCAGATCCTCAAACAGTTCTGAGAACTTGGCTTACTATTGCATATGGATTCTATGATCCTGTAGCAAGAATAAAAATATTTGATCTCAGAAAACAAGTATATGATGAGTTTAAAGGCCAACCATATATGTTTTGGAAGCTTTCGTCTTCCAGAATCAAAACAAGATGGGAGAAACTGACAATTGGTCTAAGAAAATCTAGCCACATAGCCCTCTGAATTTTTGAGCAACCGTCAGAAGGTCAAAAAGGTATATACAGTTGGGTCTCCAGGAAAGGTTTGAATTATGGTTGCCATTAACATTTCGACCTCTTGTTTTGATGTGGCCACTGTACCCTTATTTGGCTAAAAATGTTAATGAAGACACAGAAGCTCGCAGGTATGAAAGATGGCAGAATTACAGAGGCTTCTATTACAAGTTTGGAACTTCAATGCAAGGCCATGCTACTCCTACCGATTTCAGGGAAACAACCAAGAAAATTAATGTTAGAGGACCAATATTAGCATAAGTAGGGGGAAAATGATGAGCCCAAAATATGCTCATAATGTGAATATCATGATGTAGTTTTAAATACCCTTACTCTTTTATTAATGGTTGTTTTAAAATATTTGATTATAAACTTTTTATCTAAAAATGGGTAGTATCATCTGGCAACGCATTCCTATATTCCTGTAGCTTAATATCTTCGTATGTCTATATTCATTTCCCTGTTTAACCTCCCAATTGATTGATATGATGCATGTGGTTTTTGGATAAATGAGATGGATTTAATGTGTGTGATTAATGAATGAGTATCATGTTATTATATGCATGTTTTCTTTCGCCTCTGTCACCATGTGTTTCATAGGTTGTTGAAGATAGCATGATCGAGTCAATGCGTAGCAGATCTCGGCCCTACAATAAAGTCCATTTCCAGCATGACATCGAGGAAGTTGTTCTAGTGAAGACTCTCTGTCCGGGTCATTGGGAGGAAATCTAAATGGTCATCAATCTAGGAAGAGTGGAATGCTAGATTCTCTCTGAATCGGTTGAACAAATATGCTCTCATTTATGGGAAGTCTATTCCTCGGTATTACGAAGCATTTATGTCCACATCTTTCTCTGTTAAGTTAGTTAGTTAGTTGCTTTTCTATAAATAAATGTTCCTCCTGTGTGAGTGAACAAATTAGAAGAGATTAGACTAGATTAGAGAGTAGAAACAAAATAGAGTATGTTCAAGTTAGTATTATAATGATAAATAGAGTTATGTGTTAGTTTTCTTACAAGTAGAAAGACCATGTATATGATTCCAAGTTTATGAATAAAAGCTGATGAATTTTTGAGTTCAATTCTTGCATAAATTGGTTGATGCTTGCTAAGGGGGGCCCACTTAGTAAGTATTTGTAGTTAGATGTTTATTTCGTGTTGTTTATTAGTTAGAATTTCATTCTAGAAAGTTTCAGCACAAACTCAGTCTTATATTGTTCCTGCAGCATACGGAATCCATCCCTATGTCTGTTCCTGTAACATAAGACCAGTTCATGGTTTGTTTCTCAGTAATAGTTGTCACAATTTTTGCTTTAGTTAAGTTATGTTTAAGTTGAGAAGACTTTGCCTTATGTTCTTGCATCAGAAGTAGAATTCTTTTCAAGAATTTATTTCTAGTAAATTGTAGCTAAAATTGGTTCTTAGTGCACATATAGTGCTGCTCCATTTCAAGTATACATTCCCCGGTTTGAAAAGTAAATGAACGACCATAAGAAGATGTTAGTCACCTGCTGGAATGTCCAATTCCCAGGTTAGGATTTTCCATGACTTTTATATCCTTTTGTGGGTGACAACCAAGCATATCTACTCGTACACTACCTTACTTCAATTTCACTTTCCCATGTGTACCAACCTCTGACAAATTTCACGGCTCTAAAATTGTTTATCAATCTCACAAGCAAGTTGAAGAAAAAGATCTAACTTTAGAACCATTTGTATCTAGAGATATATAAATTTGGAATAGTCTATGTGTTAGTTTCCTGTGTACCCATTGGGGAATAAGGTACATGGGAGAATCCCTCATGGAATAGCAGGAAGTCATCAATATTTGACTGTGATAGCGGGGAGTCGTCAATATTTGACCACATCACCAACCATCGGCCGCCAACTTCATCCCTTACGAAATAAGCCTTTGTCTTTGAAAACCCAATGGGTCCCACCATATGACAGGTGTCACATCACCCACTAGCCTATGGGACTATCACATCTTATCATTGTAAATAGATGAGAGCGTGAGAAAAATTCCCAAATAGGAACACATTTTGCAATGTACACCATCGATCAAACCTTAAACAACACCCACCACCCTATGAAGGAAAAAATCTCACTTTTAAACAGTACCACATGGCCATCACCCACTAGCCCATATCCTTAAAATATTATGGAATAAAACAAGATGGGCTCATGAGGAGTGCCACAGATATGGCCATGTCTTTAGTTCATCAACCGTCGATCCTCCTTTAGAAGCACCAATCATCCTTACCAAAGAGATCGGGTCCATCATTATATGAGACACATGGTTGAAGCCTACCAACCCATTCAAATAAAATAAGAAGAAATGAACTAGCATGGGCATACATGGAATGGCTAGGATTGACTCCCATGATCGTATGACCAATATGATGCATACTTTTTGCACATGTAGCAGAATTTAGTCATAAAAAGGGGCCATCCTTAGTGAACAAAATACTGACTTATAACAAAGGATAACTTTTTTAAACTTTAATATTAAGCCTTCAACCATTAGTACTGAGGGAAACCTAAGCCGATCTACAAACCTAAGTGTATGAACATGAATTTTCACCCTAACGCAAATTCCCTTTTACCCCCTTATACTTTAGAATCCTAGGATGGAGTCTGCAAAGATGTTACACTCTTGATTGGGAGTCCAAGTGTAACTCTCCTCTTTGGTTGGTCGACCGGAATATGGCCATTTTTCATCCTTTCCTTCATATTATTGACCATTCCATCCATTCTCAAGTTTGGATGAAATTTTGCAAGATCTTGAGTTCATCACTTAACATTTTCTCCACTCTTTCACACATCCATTCAAGCTCTATAGCAGCAATTTTCACTCCATTGCAGTAATATACCACTCCATCACTCTGATAGTGCAAGTGTAGGATAAATGCCATTTTAGGAAAGGCTTGAGTTCCTCTCATTCACTCCTCCATAGGCCTTGAGTGCTTTGGACGGAGGTGGTAAGCTCCTCTCATCTCCTCTATCATATTCGGTTGAGTAAGCACGTATTGTTTTGTAGTGTTTCTTGTATACGTAGCTTGTATTCTTTCTTTATCTTTATTCCTATCATTGCAAAATTGGCTGTCCATGGAGGTGGAAAAACCAAAATGGGGGTCTGATTGAGGTAGGCCCCTAAACAGCGCCAACTTTTCCCCCTTTTCTGTGTGTAGGTGGAGAGGTCTCGGAGCAAGCTGGCGAGAATATTGTTGTAAGAAATCATCTTCGTCACCCTTGCGGTAATATATTTCCTTTATCACATTAATTTATGCATTTCATACTTCTTGATCTTATTTTATCATTCTAGAAGCTTCTAAAGTAGGTTGTTATTCTACCTCTTAGAGTTTAACCTCGTCTCTCTTGTTTTTTGGCTATACAAACACTAGCACGCCTGTGAAACACCAGCACACTATGTTTTCATCCCAAAATCGTGCTTATGTCCTTAGATAAAGAGCTATCTGAGATGCAGAGTTGACTCTAGAAAGCCACTCGTCTAGTCTCCCTTCAACTCTCAGGATTGTATAGTGATCGAAGGACACATAGTCCTAATCATTCTCACCCTTCTATCCTAACCATCCTTTAAACTAAGGTAAGTTAGGGCAGCTTTTCTTCTCTTGGCCTTTCATGACTTGGGGCCTTGTAGTGGTTCGTCCCCCTCTCTTACATTTTTGGTGAACCTGATGTGAACCATTTTGGGTTCCATTTTACGATACTGAAAAATATTTTTCTCGTATCCCAGAAGTGTTGTAGGTGTGAGTTTTTTAAGGCTCTCACCTCGCAACCCAATTTGTGACCCCTAGGAGGTGTAGTTGGAAGGTTGCAAAGTATTGTGTAACAAAACCTCAATTGGGTCACTACCTTATCTCATAAACCTTAGGAGGCTCTATATAAGTATTGTTTCATGTGCACAATGGCTTCTTTCTTTAATCAACCTATTCCCTCTGCACAGACTATGAGTAGTGGTACTAGCATAACCTTCACTTCATAGGACTTGCTAATGGGCTTCACCAGAGATCCATCTCCTCTTTACATTCCTACGAGGATAAATGGGAATACTATAGCAATGTTTTCTCATTGATCCGACATCACAATTGAATATCATAACTTAGGAGATCATGTTGATTAACTTCCTACACAAGGATGGGTATGATGCACTTGAGAGTACCATCTGCACACACAAGGTACTTTTTGTACCACCTATAGGGAGTATTGTCCTATCGATCCTCATTGGACCTAAATATGTGAGCCTTAAGTTCGACATCATCTCGGGGTTTGAACTCTTCAGAGTGAAGCTAGGTATCCCCTGGCTAGTAGCTATGAATGTAGTTCCCTTGATTATACACAAGTGTTTGAAGTTTTTTCATGGAGGTTTGATACATGTTTTCCATGACACTAGTTATAAACCACCAGTTCCACATGGTAGCTATACCTTATATTAATTTTGGCCCGCATCCCTTGGTCCTCTCCCACCTAGGAAGGATCTCCTACACCACACATATCAAAACTATAAGAAAGGGTGCACTGGGCCTAAAGTGAGATACCCTCCATTGCTTTATGTTGTTTCACATGGAGCTTGCTTAAAAGTTGGCAGTGATGTCGCCAAAGCACATATGAGAGAAGAAGAGAAATGGTCTCGAGATCCTCCTTCTTCCCCTACTATTTTCTAGCCCGATGCTTCCTCTCACCCAATCATGGTACCATCTTCTTTTTTCTTGCATTTGTGAGAGAATCCCATGGTACCCACTTGGCGAAAGGCCAAGCATTCTTTATTTGAGCTTCATGTCTTACTAACAGAGCCTAGGCCCATTTGGTATGAAATATAGAAAGCCCCCCATGGAGAGTTCTCCTTTTCTCAGCCTTTGTGGACTCCTAATATCCCTATTCCTAAAATAGTGAATGGGAAGAGGCCTGCCACCGAGGCATTAGATTCAACACCTCCCGTCATTTCTGAGCTTGCCCCCTCTTCTCCCATTCAGGAGTATGTCCTTCCACTGGGAGTAGTTGTGGAAGACACTCCCATGGTTGAACAAAATCCTTCTGTCCCTTCAAAGATCCCAGCTTCTGGTTCAAAGAGTCGTAGAAACCACCTTGCGCTTGAGCGCAAGCATCGGAGAAAGGCCCTCTTAGATGAGCAAGCCTCCTTACAAAAGGAGGAGGAGAAGACTGCACCTCCTACTGCATATTCCTCTTTCCCTCTGTCCAACTCTAAATCTCTTTCGGCTCCCACTATGAGTGCACATGTTCCTAGAAAGGTGCAATTGTTCATCGCTCCTTCGGTACAGCCACCATTTTTGACTTTCATCTCGGATGTCTCTCCTTTCCCAGAACATGTGGATATGGTTAACACTTTGGTTGTGTCTAGTACGGTCCTTTTCTCTTCTCCCTCAACCTTCCTTGTTTCGTCTATGGGGAGTTCACCTCCACCGATGAAGAAGAAGGTAGAGTGTGGTCCCTCTAGCAATGGAGGATGTCAGAAGATCCCACCTTCTTTGAAAGGTGGCCCCATGTTGACTTGTTCTTTCCTAGTAGCGGAACCAGTCCTAGCCACCTTGAAGGTTTTCACCACTCCCAACTCTCTCGGTGAGCCTAATAGTGAACCTTAGGTGCAAAATCCTCTGCTCACTAAGGCGAAACATGGCACTCCCATCAAGTGTATGTTTAACTCGATCGATGAATTTTTGACCTTTTTAGTGATCTTTGTGAGATCATTGACCTTGGACCCTCAAGATTTGAGCAATGGAGACCTCACAGGTCCCTCTACCTTGGCCCTTATTGTTGGAGGATCAAAAGCTCCTCCCCTAAACATTACACCACTAGAGGCTTGTCATCCTTCCCCCTACGATGATCTAGAATGGCAAGATGACAACCTATTGGTTGACCAGTGTTATGGGGAGACCCTCTTCTTGATCATTAGAATAGATGTGCGTGTGTTGTGATGTGTTCCCCCATAATCATGTTCCATGTGCCTGGATGAACCTCGTCACTCTTGTTGGTGCTTGGATATAGGCATGGTGTTTGTGTTGTAAACCTTCTTCTATATGTATATCTATTCTTCTATGCTTGTTATTGACTTTCGGTAAATTGGGGATGATGCAAAGAATTAGGAGCATTTAGGCCTCCTTCAATGTTGACCCAATTTTTTATTTTTACCTTGTCTTTTCTACATTCTTCCTGATCTGGTTGGGGATTGATGATCTTTTGCCTCTTTCCATGGTTACCTAATATATATGAATAAAGGAAGATCTAACCCCATGAAACCAAATCCCCTTGTGCCCTTTGTGTGTGATTTTTTTTTGTTTCCTTTTCTCTTTATATTTCTCTCTTATTCTCTTGATTTGTCCCTTTCATGTGTTACAATGCCTCTTCTACACAACTTGGTCTTCAAAAAATGCATTTGTTGCTGAATGAATCTTTTTTGGGAGATCGTTTACACACTCCTTCTTTAGAATTGCATCCTCAACCTAAAATCCTAACAAAACATGTTTCCTTCATCATGGGTTCGTAAAGAAAGGACTTGGAAACCCTCTTCTGAAGAGGGAACAATCTTATTCTTCCCCTCGCATGAGCACATCTCCTTCATTTTGAATTCATTGATGAAGTGATCATATTTGAAAAGGATTCCTTGGTGATGAATAGATTTGAGAAGGAAGATGGTATCTTTGGAACAGTGTGTCCTTTGAGTGGACCCCTCATTTTCACACCAGGTTCCCAAGGGACCCCTTCAAAAACTCATAACAAGTTCTATGGAATCTAGCTTCAGGGTATCCTAACTAGACCGACTTCACACCTTCGCATCTAGTCTAGAGGCAGCCCAACTAGAGCGTCCTCACATCCTTACATCTAGCTTGGGGGCAGCTCGACTAGACTTCACTTTTCAAACAACACATCCCTTGAGTGGACCCTCCTTCCTTTTGAAGGGTTCCCGAGTGACCCATTTCAAAGTCTTACAACTTAGTGATAGTTTACATGATTGTCCATCCATTGGCCTGAGCGGTCGCTTCCTGATGTGTTCTATCTACGGGTAAACATGTCGCCCTCTCTGACTCTACAAAGACCCCTCTACTTGGTCTCCCTCATTTGAGATTTCTTGGGGAATACCTTCCTTATATGTCTGAGGGTTTGTAAGGTGCATTACTTAGTCTCCCTCATGTGAGAGTTCTTTGGGGATACCTTCCTTCCAGGTATGCAAGTTTTTAAGGCACATTACTTGGTCTCCCTCATATGAGAGTTCTTGGGGGATACCTTCCTTGTGGGACTATGGGTTTGTAAGGTACTCTTCTTGGTTTCCTTCATGTGAGAGTTCTTGAAAGATACCCCCTTCTAGGACCATGAGCCTATGAGGCACTTTCGTACTTCATCTTTGTAGTTCTGTGGAACTATGAAGTTCTTTCCTACACTTCTGGGTTCGCCAAACCATGCTCTGCTTCCTCATTGATCGAGGTATACATCTCTTACTCTATTACTATCTTACTACTCTACTTTACCGAAGCACTCATCAATACTCATGCTCACTAACATGGGGGAAAAATGTATGAGCATGAATTTTCACCCCTAACGCAAATTCCCTTTTACGCCCTTACACTTTAGAAAACCTAAGGTGGAGGCTTAATTCCACTTAAGCCTATTGTCCACATCAGACTTGGCACCCTTTTTCTGTGTCAATGGAGGTGTTTCTATTAGGGACACCTGCACAGTGTGTATATGTCCACACGTTGTGCTTACATCCCTGGCAGATTCCTATGGTTGGATTCTACAAAGACGTTACACTCTCGATCGGGAGTCAAAGTGTAACTCTCCTCTTTGACCGATCGACCCGAATGTGGTTTTTTTCATCCTTTCCTTCATATTCTTGACCATTCCATCCATTCTCAAGTTTGGAGGAAGTTTTGCGAGATGTTGAGTTCATGAATTCACATTTTCTCCACTCTTTCACACATCCATTCAAGCTCTATAGAAGCACTTTTCACTCCATTGCAACAATCTACCACTGCATCACTTTGATAGTGTGAGCACAAGACAAACACCATTGCAGCAATCTACCACTCCATCACTTTGATAGTGTGAGTGCAGGACAAACACCATTGCAGCAGAGGATTGAGTTCCTCTCATTCACTCCTCCACAATCCTTGAGCACTTTGGGTGGAGATGGTAAGCTCCTCTCATCTCCTCTATCATATTCGGTTGAGTAAGCACGTACTATTTTCTAGTGTTTCTTGTATACATAGCTTGTATTATTTCTTTATCTTTATTCCTATCATTGCAAAATTGATTATCTGTGGAGGTGGAAACACCAAAATGGGGGTCTGACTGAGGTAGGCCCCTAAACAGCACCAACATTTCCCACTTTTCTGTGTGCAGGTGGAGAGATCTCTGATCAAGCTGGTGAGAAGACTGTTGTGTGAAATCATCTTCGTCACCCTTGCGGTAATATATTTCCTTTATCACATTAATCTATGCACTTTGTACTTCTTAGTCTTATTATGTCATTCTAGAAGCTTCTAAACTAAACCATTAGTCTACCTTTTATATTTTAACCTCGTCTCTCTATTTTTCTAGTCGTATGGATGGAAGTGTACCTTTGAGATGCGAAAACGTCATGCTGTCATCCTAGAACCATACTTCTATCCTTAGACAAAGAGCTATATGAGATGTAGAGTTGACTTTGGAAAGTGAATTTTCTAGTCTCCCTTCAGCTCTTAGGATTGCAGAGCAATCAAAGGACACATAGTCCTCATCATTCTCATCCCTTCTATTCTAACCATCCTTTAAACTGGGGAAAGTTAGGGCAGCCTTTCTGCTCTTGGCCTTTCATGACCTAGGGCCTTGTAGTGGTTGGTCCCCCTCTCTTACACTAAGGTCATGGGTTGGTAAGATAATGAGTACAAATGGCACAAGTGATGACTTAAGTGACTGGGAACAAGAAAGATAGGTCAAATGCAATTTTAGAACAGCCAAGGGTTTATTCGATTTACAAGTCACTTTTAGAAAGTTTTATGAGAATAAAACCCTATCACTATGATGAGGACATGACCTAAAATCAAGCACAAAGGACCAAGCCATAATTTTCACAATTCTTCAGGATGGACCCAAGAATTTCTAAGGGGCTCCATCAAAGTACACATAAAATAATACTAAAATAATCCATGAAACAAACACAAAGAATAAATAAAGAAAACATGAAGCATACATAGATTAAATACACAACATACATAAAAATACATGAAGCAACCAATAATAAAAACCTGAGGTAAATAATAATCATATAAAAATAATGTTATTACACACTATGAAAAGCCAATAATTTGAGTCAGAAAGGTAAGGAGGCCTTAGTAAGGAAGGTTGTATCAATTACCAAGAATTGTCTCTTGAATGCAATAGACCAATAGAGTAACTCTAAAATGGAAGAGAGCAACATAAAGAGTTGATTGATTGCTACAAAGGAGTGATGAATACAAATAGATAGGGAGAAATCAATACATAAAAAAGGAGGGTACATAACTTTGGCAATATATTTCTCTATCACTAGGGGTCATGTAGATTATAAAACCCCCATGGACCACATGATATAATTTTTGTTATGCTAGTTGATCGTTGATGTGATAAGTAAAGTCTACAAGCTAGCAAGTTTTTTTAATTCTAGGTGCATTTCAAAATACATGGATTCATAAGCTAACAAGTTGTGTTATGATAAGTGACCATGGATTGATAACACTTTAGGGAGTGCAAAAATTTTTAACATCTCAAGGGATGGTTTAACATCTTGGGGAATATTTTAACATCTTTGGCGATGAATATCTTTTTATTTATTGGGGGACAAGTAAAATTTTAACATCTCAAGTGGCATTATGAACAACACCATCATGGAGGGGGTGCATTAATAAGTTAAATCTCAATAAATGTGAATGCATGTGTAGATGTACAAAATAGATAGGTGATATGCTCCCCTTAAAATTTTAGTGTACTTTATATGTTGAAATTATGGAAAATAAGGGGTAAGAAAGAGGAGAGTGGATTCTTAAGGAGGATACACACCTCCAAAATTAATTCTCCTTTCCCCCAAGTGTATACAAAAAAAAAAATGCTAGAGGCCATTGTGTTGCCACCATAGATGAAGTATTGTTGCACATAATATTGTACAACCATGAATAAAAATGAGTAAACACATTGAGCTACAAATCTCACATAGGGAGGAGAACCATAATATAAGAAAGTGTACCATTTAAAAGGAATAGGTGCATCAAAACATAGAAGAGTGATAGAACAATAATGAATAATTTGTTATATTTTATTTTCCAAGGCCTGAAATTCACTAGTATAATGGCCAAGCACTAGATGGTGTGCACAAAAATAAATATTTGTCTTATTATTTTATATAATTTCATATGGGTTGGAGGAGAAAGATTAATCAAGTGGGCTTTGAGAATCCTGAACAAAAACCAATCAAGTGTCTCTCTCTAAATGTGTTAGATGGTTATAAAGGAATAATGATCAAAAATCTACCAAAGGAAGATATTTCTATAGAGTTGGTAAAATTTTTGTTATGATGGAAAATTGGGAACCCTAAGTTCAATATGTAAACCTAGGGCTAATGCCTTCCTTTCCTAGATTACATTAGAAGGGGAGATCAACAAGATGAATAGATTGACTATCAATCACAAAGGTGGGCCAATTAGACATGTATATCCCTTTCTTAAGGGCCTTGGAAGTGGATTGGAAATTATTTGAAATAATTAACCTAATTGAACTATATGACCCAATATGATAAATGCAATATTCCAAAAATACACAAATGGAAACAATAACTTGTAGATAAATCTAAGAAGTATTGGAGATTATGCACCTATAATTAAAAGTTGGACCTTACATGTAAAGGAAAAAATAGACACCTAGGGGTGTATGGGTCCTTGATAGGGGGTTCTAAAACTACTTTTGGGGTCCTCCAGTGTTGGATATGAGCTTCTAATTCTTGGTTGCAAAAATTTTGGAATATTGTCAGGTAATTTTGTAGTTCAATTTGTGTGGCTTGATAACTTTTACGGCTTTGAATGCAACAATTGAAAATTTTATTTCAATCCTATAACTTGCACATTCAAAGAGAGAAAATTTTGGGGCTATTTAGGGGCTTTCCTTAGTCAAACCCTATGTAAGTGGTTCCACTTCCACAATGGCAATATCAATGATATAAATGATAATTGAAAGGAATAAATTGATGAAATCACAAAGTGTTGCAACTCACCACACTTCAATAGCTTCTTTAAAGGACTAAGTCATGAACATCAGTTGAAGGATTTGGATCTTTCTTTCTTGAATGATTTGGATACCTACAATAAAGGTTAGCCTTCACAAAACATGAACGTGAATACACATAAACTTTTTCATGATGTTGGATCTTGAATCGCTACAATAAAGCTCTAAAATATTGCTCTTGATTTTCTCAATAGTGCTCTTGATCATAAGTTTTCCAACATTTTTATTTTTCTTTCTTGTTATATTTCAAATGATAAAATACCTAGGTATTTATATGTAATCGTTCTAATATCCCAAAAATTAGATCCCAAAAATTGACACTTGAAATTTGAATTTTGAATGTTAAAATGTCAACAATAAAATATTAAAAAATTAGTCCTCATTAGGATAGGGGACTAATAAACCCATGGCCATATGGGTCCTATCTCTAGATATACTAGGAAATTTAGTGTCGGGATCAAAACATTAATTATTTACATTTATTCAATGCTTGCAATCCTTTAGAAAACAGTTAAAATAGGCTTTGGAATGCATAATTTAGGAAATTAGGAGTTGAATTAGGCCCAATAAATAAAGGGGGGCAAAAACATAAATGTGAAATTTTTAAGGGTGATAATTTTTGACACTATATTTAGCCCCCACTTTAGTGAGAGTGTGAAATTACACTCAAACTCACACTAATGTAGAGAAATATATGCCAAGAGGGGAGCAAATGTACAAATGTATAGATAAGATGAAAAAGAATCTAGGGGAGAATCAAGCCCCCAGGATCCAAGTGTTTCAAGGTGTGACCCTTGGTATCCTCTTATTGTGGTAGGCATAGTCTAGTTCAGCACTTGTGCTTTGTGACATGGTTTAACTACCTCCTGTGGATCTTGATTTTGTATAAATCCAACAGTTGTATTGGGCATTAACAAGTCAATATTTTTGTGCAATGACAACCACCTGAACAATAATTGGTATCAGAGCTTTGGTTCCTTGGAGAAGAGATTAATCGCTTGAGGTCGATCTAATGGAACAGAAGTTGTCAATCCTTGTGTTTGATGGACCTGACTATAGTGAGTAGAAAGTGAAGATGAGAGGTTACCTGATCTCTCTTGCTTTCAAGACTTCGAAAGTTGTTGAGACAAAATATGTTGAGCCAACTAGTGGTCCTTCTTCTACAGATGAGATTTCTTCCTATGAGGAAAATGAAAAATAAAGATATGTTATCTTTAGTGCTTTATCTAAGACTGAGTGGACAAGATTTATTTCATTAGGCACTACTTATGAAGTATGGGAAAATTTGAAAGATATCTATGAAGGAAATGATAGAGTCAAATTATCAAAGAAGCTAACAACAAAGCACATATTTGAGAACTTGAAAATGGAAGAAGGTGAAGACATTGCAAGATACTTTCAAAGGGTTGATATTTCAGAAAATGAAGTCAAAAATCAAGGTGGTAGTTTTAAAAATGAAGATGTAATAGAGAAGATCTTGATGACCCTACTGGAGAATTATAGTGACAAGCTCTCAACTATTGAGGAAATATATGATCCAAATAAATTCACTAAAGAATAGTTATTTAGCACCTTGACTACATTTGAGATGACGAAGTTTGGAAAAGAAAAGGATAAAATAGAAACAACCTTCAAAGCAACCAAGATAGAAGATGATCGAGATAGTGAAAGTTCAGAGGAATTTGAAGCAAACTTTACAAGGAAGTTGAAGAAAGGTATCGGTACGTACAAAGGTATGCTACATTTTCAATGTTTCAATTGTGGAAATATTGGTCACTATGCTTCAAGATCTCCAAATAGAGCCATACATAAAAAGAACAGAGATAATAAAGACAAAAAGGACAAAAATTTCAAGAAATTGTATTATGTTAGAGAAGATGCTGGAATTTATAATCATGAATCTGATTTTGAGGATGATAAAGATGAATTCTTGTTTCTAGCCTTGGAGAATAAATTTGTGTCTACTAACCATGGAAGACGTGCAAGGTAATTTGGTCCAGAGAATAAGAAGGATGAGATGGAAGGTACTTTGGTTACTTCATTTCATGCTACACAAGATGAAGATTATTAGGTAATTGAAAGTGGATATTAAAATCGTGAACCCCTATCCTGCACTTGCACAAAAAAAACAAACAATCACAAGATTAGATCATATTCAAGCAAGAATGAAGGATTCCCCATGAAATCCATTTACTAAAACTCAAACTAGGAAAATGAAGAACAAAGTAAGTAAATCCTAATTAAGTAAGCAAACTTGTAATCCCATGGGGGAATCGGTTCCAATTGATGTGTCAAATTTGTCCCTTTCCCAACTCCTGAATTCAAAATGTTGATGATGTGTGGATAGATAAAATCTCCTTAATGATATTTTGGCATAACCTAGTTATGGAATTGTGAAAATGATGAACATATGAAATGAAATGCACAAAATTGGCTTTCAATGTCAAAAGAGTAACTTTGCATGAGATTATGGATGAAGAATGAGGAGAGTAGCCTCTCATTTATAGATTTGAATTTGGAAGAAAGAACAAGATTTGGGCAATGTGGGGCTAACTTTCAACCAATGGTTAAATGCCACATGTCACCATGTGAATGGTTGATGGTTGTGCACATTTTGGCCAAAGTGCCAATAAATGCAATTAGGTGGAATTTGAGATTGAGGAAATGACATGTGAGAGGGAAAAAGGAATGAAATAAATGCCACTTGGCTCAATGCACAAGGACATGTAAGAGGAGTGAATGCTTTGTTGGAAGTACCCATCCACTTGGACTTCTTGAATTCAAACTTGAGGGAATATTCCCTTTTTATGCCATGTGAGGGAAAATACAGATTTTATAAATGAATTAAACCTATTTTCATGTGCAAGTTGCATTCTCTAGAGGATTTTAGTGATAGGGATTAACTTAATCAAGATTTGATTAATTTAATGGGAGGTTAGGTGATTTGACCATTTTGACTTAGATTTTTAGGATTTGATTTAAATCAAAATGAGAAGAAAGATTAATTAAATAAATGTTTTTGATATATTTAACTAAAAGGGGAAATGTTAGATTAAATTAAATAAGGTTTAGTTTATTCAATTTAATAAGAAGACTTTAGATACTTTAATCAAATAAAATGATTTTTTTAATTAAATAGAGACATAAGGTTAATTAAATTAAATTGATTAATTTAATCAACAGAGGAGAAAGACTTAATCAAATAAATAATGATTTATTTAATTAAGAGACAGAAGGTGATGATAAGCTGAGAGTATGATTTAGGAGGAAATATCATTAGTAATCAAGATCAAGTGTGCCTAACCGAATTGTACATTTTCCATGTCTACATTTTTCCCCTCTTTGAAGCAATGTACTTGTTACATTGATTCAAAGAATAAACTATTGTGATCAAAGTTCAAAATTTCTTATTTCTTTTCAGATGCCCGACTGTTGCCCCAGCAAAAGGATTATGTTGGTATATTTCCCCCTTGAGAGTCACGAAAAAAGACAACAAGGTGCCTGACAAGCTAAAAAAAATGCCCCAGAATGCCAAAAATATGTTAAAATGCCAAAAAAAGATGCAAAATGGCCCTCATTTGGACAAAAATGGGATTAGGGGACCAAAACCCTAGTTAGATGGCCAAATTAGGTCAAAAAACCCCAATTTTCAAGCATAAATAGACCTTGAGAGGTCACTTTAAATACATTTGCAATCTTAGCTCTTTGAAAATTTCACACTTTGAGCTCTAAGTCTTGGTCGAGATGGCATAGCGACAGCTTCCTAGGCACATGTCGAAGAGGGTATGAGTACATCAGTGGCTAGTCGCTGCAAGACCCGTGGTATGTACCCCATCCCAACTTTTGATTTCTCATTTTTCGTGCATTAAATAGGGTCAAATTTGGTTTAAACTAATGTGGTGCTATATAGCACCACTAAAATTACTTGGTTGGTGCCGCACAGTCCTAAAAACGGTTGCATATGCAAAGCACGTTGCACAGTGCACTTTGGAGATTAGGGTTCCTGGGATCAAAGTCGGTTGCATGCACAAACAGTGCCATGTGACGCAGTTAGGGTTGTCAAAGTCCACTGCGCTGTGCAATTTGGAACTTTACAAACTACGCCGCATTTACAAAAAATGTCGCATATGCTGTTTCAAATGCAAAAATAGATGCGAGTGATAGATTTTTCTAGGAGACTTGACGTGGTGGTTTTCCCTTGCGCGGGAGGAGCTTAATATACTTCATTCGCGGGAGCACAGATGGTTGGTGCTCCACAAATTATAGAGTATGCATGTGTACCTTTAGAAGCAACTCAGTATTCTTGGTCTTTGGTATATTGCATACGTCCCTCCTGTTTGGACACACTTAGGTATGATGACAACTTTGGCCAAGTGGTGGCACAGTGAGACATCTTCCTTCCATCTACCTACTAGTGAGGCCACCATCACTCTTGAAGATGTCTAGCTCATTCTCTGATTGCCTATTCATGGAGTGAGAGTGATTTATGATCTAGAGGAGGGTAGGGATGCATGCTTTGACGTCATGGGCGTTGATGAGCTTATCCTTTCTGATGGGCAGATTGACCTAGAGAGATACCGGGGTAGAGCACCTACCTATAGATTGATTGTTGCTACTATTATTTTAGGTCTTATGGCACCTGATCAGTGGGACCAATACATTAGTCTAGGCTGGGGATTGGCATGGCATCAGATGTGCATTCATCAAGAGTGATTTGCCTCGGGACCATTTTTGTTGGCCTCCTTATATAGAGATTTACATGAGTTCGCATACATGGACAATCGGGCCCTTGGAGCAGGAGTTACTTTACTACACATTTGGACATGGGCGCGGATCCCAGTGCTTCATCCAGATGTCACACCAGTTTTCCTTGATATTGATGATCCTATTGTTTGGCGATATGGTCGGGTAGAGATCCATTTTACCTACACTAGCACATGTGGCCTTGCTTATTGGCGACGGGTTCTTGATGAGATGAGAGAGTTCATCTGGAGACCTTGGATGGGCATAGGCCCATGGTATGATGATGCAAATCATTTATTCTTTGCTTAGTAGGATAGGTGGATGCAGGGTTGGGAGCATACCATGATAGAGCGGTATCTCCCAGACAATGTGGCCCGATAGTTTGGAGAGATGCAGGATAGGCTAGATGATCAGTACGTGGCGATCTTTTCTAGTACTATGAGAGAGATGGCATGGGCCCAGTACATCCCGATAGTTGAGGCAGTGTCCTCTTTTAGATAGTCAGTGGCCCAATCGTGGTCGTATGATCAGGGGCCAGTAGATGCAAGGGTTACTCCAACATACAAAGCTTGGTTCAGGCCTCCCCTGAGATTGACAATTCCTGGTATAGAATTCCCACGGTGGAGACCCAGAGGTAGGATAGCTGGCAGGGGTAGAGGAGGAGGTGGACCACCTCCTCACCAAACACCTCCTAAGAATCCAGCATAGCAATCACCTCCCCAAGTAGGGGAGTAGAATGGTCAGCTGAGGGGTGGGGACAAAGCAGTCCCACAACAATAGCCAGACCATAGAGATGTGCTGATCTAGCAGTTGTAGGGTCAGATTCAGGTGTTGACGGTAGAGAGGGATGAGGCTAGGTGGCAGGTGGTGATAGTTACTACTAAGAGGGACCAGGCTCGATTCGAGAGGGATTAGCAGATCGGTCAGCGGAGGCAACTAGAGAGTACAACTTCATTATCTAGGGGCCGATAATTTTCTTTACAGGTGTACAGAGAGGTAGCCAGGGAGGTCGAGTATTATCGGAAGCACTATAGATAGGAGTATCAATAGCAAGCCAAGTGCCAGAATTCTCTTAGCAGATAGGGATGAGGCCCCCAGAGGATCACAGTGAGAGGTAGAGGGCACCAGCCAGCACGGCTAGCCCTTTGATCATAGACAGTTACGATTTTTGATTTATGGGCCTCAATTACTTGCCCCTTTCTGTATTATATATACATTGATCATAGACTTGATTTGATTATGTATCATGACACTAAATTTCTTGATGATATATATGAGATGATTCGCCTTTATGAAATTTTTTCCAATGTATGATATGTATTTCTTAATTTTCTATATGTTATGAGATGGTCCTATTTCTTATGCTCATGCGATATGATGTATGTTTCTAATGGATGTACTTCTTTTTGTATCTTTTTCATGCATTTTTAATGATGATCCTATGAATTTATTGTATGCTAATGATGGTGTATTGATGTGAAAATGGTAATGGATGCTAATGATTATGTATGATGTAATGATTTCTTAAGATCCTTAGAATAAAAATGCTAATGATCTAGTGGATGCAGATTGTATACATTGGTGATGTTCCGATTAACTATCATGATACCATGTTAGTATGGAAATAAGATAGAATAACTTAGAATTAATTAGTTAGGATGATGGTGATTTGCCTACCAGGAGTCAAGATTTTCAAAGGGTCAATTACATTATGTTTCATAACAAATCTAGGTATGATGCATCAAGGTATAAAGAACCACAATGGTGTTGTACCCAGTGTGATGGACTCTGACTTAACAATTAGATAGGAGTATTCTTGTTCACACTTAGCATGCATACTTCATTCAGGATGTCATTCAGACATTCTAAACTTCTCGAGCCAAAATGTAGGAAAGCAAGATTTCCTATGTGGCCAACAAGATATCTGAAACATCCTCTCCACAAACCAAACAAAGTATATATGACTAATTTATTTTACAAGTGTATCCCAAAAGCATAGTAGATAAAAGAAATAATGATCCTTGCCCCATTCCTTTCTCTCTAAACCTGTTTTGTTTAGGCATCATCAAGAGGTCCTTGGAATGGACATAAAATAAGATAAACCAAAAAAAGACCAAATAAAGCAAACCAACAAGCTAATGTTCTTCATACCGCTAGCCAAGACTAAACTATTGTGAGCTACCTAATGATTATGTCCATCGTGGGAAGGATTCATCCTAGGACATGTTGTGATTAGGGTTTTGATGAGACTGATAGGATGATAAGCTATTGATACTCCAATTTGATTAACTTGCTTGCTTATTGACTTAGACTTTTGAGACTCTTGATGCTTGGATGTTCACTTTTGAACTTGATACACTTGCTTCTGACTAGCTCACCAAAGATTGATGGCAATGATTGATTTTATTATGAGTGCTGAAAATCGTGGGTGAAAGCGAGATGAGATGGATGCACCATTTTTTTTTTTTCAGATATTTTGAGGCTATTTTTGGTATTTTTGAAGTGTTTTGCAAATGTTTTTGGTATTTTCAAGATTTACAGGGAAGAGACTAACTTAAAGACCTATCCTAGGGGGCTCAAGAGCTGATCCATAGATTAGCCTCACCTACGTTATACACATAGAGACCACGTAGTTTGACTTACGATAGACTTGACTCAATGATGAGATAGATGGGCAAATGGATTGTCATTTTATCACGACGGACACCTAAGGACTGACCTAAGATGTCTCAGGGGATGATCAAAAATCAAACTTGCCTATGTTCAAGCTAAGAGATGATGTAGTTTGGACAAGGTGGAAGACTAACAAGACTCAATGATGAATTTTTTGAAGATTTTTTGAGATTTTGGAGATATTTTTGGATTTTTGATGAATTTTTTGAATGTTTTTGGATTTTTTGATGTCTTGGGAAGAGCACAAAAAATATACACAAATCCGATCCAGTGTGAGTTTCAAGGACATGCCCCCAGTGTTAAGCGGTAGACTAATTCAATAAAGGCAGGACAAACTAACCTTAGGAATATGCCAATTATACTATGGTGGAATATGATATGGGCATCAGCTTAGGCCATGGTATGGATGCGAGTAGATGGGTGGATGGAGGATTAATGAAATGTGATGGAATGGATGGGTGAGTCATGCAGATCCTAGTGGATGGAGAGTGCTTTATTTACACTTGGCACATATTTGTCAGGTTTTCACCAAGGTACTTGTCCAAAGTGCCACCGAAGTGGTTTTCACTAGAGCACGATTTTTAATTTTTTTCATCTTTTTTATTTTGTATTTTTTGGTTCTATACCTTGGATGTTCTTAGGCATAAAATTTGTTGAGATGGGAGCTATTGAGAGGTTTCTATAGAGGCTAACCTTCTAGTGTTTCTAATTGATATGCTCTTGATTTATAGCTAGTTGTGATGATGAAAGGTCCTAGCCAGTTGGGTTCAAATTGACCTTTTCTCTCTGGATTCAGCACGTTCCTTTGGTTCTCGTTTAGGACAAGTTCGCTGACTTGGAAGGTGAATTTCTTGATCTTCTTGTTGTAGCTAGGTTTCATGAGATTCTGATAGACCTGTAGATGGTTGAGGGCATCCATGTGTCGTTCATCTAATAACTCTAGCTCATTCAATCGTCAAACCTTGTATTCTTCATCTGTGATGAGGTTTTGCAATGATATTCTTAGTGATGGGAGCTCGATCTTGATTGGGAGGATGGATTTTGATCTATAGACCAGGGAGAATGGGGTGGCATCTGTTGGCATGTGGATGCTAGTGTGGTAGGCCCATAAGTCAAGATTTAACTACATATGCCAATCACAATCAGAGTCATTGACTATTTTCTTAAGGATTTTCAGAATGGTTTTGTTGGTAGCTTCTACTTGGTCGTTGCCTTGTGGGTAATATGGAGTAGAAAAGAAATGTTGGATTTTGAGTTTGTCACATAAGTCATGGACATATTGATTCTTGAAAGGTGTCCCATTATTAAAGATAATGGATTTGGGGACACCATATCGGCAAATGAGATAGTTCAGGATGAACTTTGATATTTGCATCCCAGTTGTGTAGTTCATAAGAAGTGGTGATGATGAACTTGTGGCCGTTGGATGAGGTGGGTGTGATTTTACCTATGAGATCAAGCCCCCATTGTGAAAATGGACATGTGGTAACAATAGGATGGAGTTCCAGAGCTGGTGCATGAATAAGATCTCCATGTTGTTGGCATTGTAAACACTTTCTGAAAAATTCATGTGCCTCTCTTTCCATTGTGGGCTAGTAGTACCCTGTTCTTAGTAACTTCTTAGCCAAGGTCATACCACTCAAGTGTGAACCGCAAGTGCCATTATGTACCTCAGTAGAGCAATCAAGGCTTCCTCAGGTTTTAAGCAAAGTAATTGGGTTACATCAATGCTCCTATGGAAGAGGGTTTCCCCTAGGATGATAAAATGTAAGGACCTTTTGACAAAGGTTTGTTTGAGGTTCGGGGGAATGTCGATCGAGAGGAATCCTATTCTTAGGTAGGTGTAGATGTCATGATACCAAATATCATTGGGACCAATGAGTTCACATGCATATTCCAACTCTGGTACCTCAAAAGTGGGTACGAGAAGCTACTCTGTCAATAATTCATGTTTTGAGACATTGCAAGGGATATCTAGTAAGGATCCAATTGTTGCCATGGCATTAGCTGCTCTTTTGTTAGCCCTCAGTATTTTCTGAAAGGTGATATCAATAAATGATTCTTTAAGGATTTCTACTAACTTCTTGTATGGTCTGAGCTTATCATCCTTACTTTGGTACTCGTCATTGACTTGGTTGATAATAAGCTATGAATCTCCATAGACATTTAATGCCATGATTCACCACTATGCTACAATTTTGATACCTATGGTTAAAGCCTTGTACTCTGCAATGTTGTTGGTATAGGGGAATGCCAATTTGTAAGATCTAGGTATACAATCCCCCTGTGGGGTGATGAAGAAAACACCGGCTCTTGATCCATGTTGTGTGTGGGAACCATCGAAGTAGAGTTTCCCATGATCGGCTATGCTGAGATTTAAGATGGACTCATCTAGAAATTTTGATATGAGTGGATTATCTGCATAGATGGGAGCTTCTACCATTTGGTCTACAATGACTTTTCCTTTGATTTCTTTTCGCTCCACATATTCAATGTCATATTCTGATAGTATCATGACCCACTTAGCCATCCTTCCTGTGAGCATAGCTTTTGACAGTAGATAATTTAAGGGATCTATCTTGGTAATGAGTTTGATTTTGTGTGCCAGCATGTAATGTCAAAAATATTGTGAAGCAAACACTACTACTAGACAGGATTTTTCAATGAATGAGTAGTTTAACTCATGACCAACCATTGTTCTGCTGATATAATAGATGGCCCTTTCTATCCCATTTTCATCATGTTGAGCTAAAAGAGCACCCAAGGCTACTATTGTTGCTGAGATGTATAAGATCAGTGGTTTTCCTACAACGGGTGGCATTAATACTGGTGGCGTGAGTAGATATTCTTTGATTTTATCAAATGCCTGATTGCATTTGTCATCCCACTTGTACACCACTCCTTTGTGGAGTAGATGTGAATATGCAATATGTTTGTCTGCCAATTGTGCTATGAACCTCTGAATGGACTGGAGTCTGCCTTGCAATCCTCTAAGTTGTTTCAGTGTCCTTGGTGCTTCCATTTTGAGGATTTCTTTAACCTTTGCGAGGTCAACCTCTATTCCCCTCATCAATACTATGTATCCCATAATTTTACCTGATTGTACCCCAAAGACACATTTCTTGGGGTTGAGCCTAACCTTGTACTTTTCCAATCTATCAAAGATGTCACTTAGGGTTGCTAAGTGGTTTTGTCTCTTCTTTGATTTAGCCAGTATATCATCTACATAATATTCAATGGTTTTGTGTATCATGTCATGGAAGATTAGTGTCATGGCCCTCTAATATGTAGCCCCTACATTTTTTAGCCCAAATGGCATCATATTCCAGCAGTAGGTACCCCATGGACATGTAAATGTTGTCTTATGTTGATCTTCTTTTGCAATCATTATCTGGTTATACCCCGAGAATCCATCCATCAAGTATAGAATCTCATGTCCGGTCGTCATGTCCACTATCATATCAATGTTAGGTAGTGGAAAATCATCCTTAGGACATGCTTTGTTGAGGTCTCTGAAGTCTGTGTAGATACGAATGTCCCTGTTTGGTTTTGAAACTAGTACAAGATTGGATACCCATTCTGGATAGTCAATTGGACGTATGAAGCCGACATCCAGGAGCTTCTGCAATTCTACCTTGACTAGCAAAGCTATCTGGGGATGCATTTTTCTTAATTTTTCTCTTGCTAGCTTCGCTCCAGGGTAAACAGCCAAATGATGGACCACAACTTCTGGATCCAGACTTGGCATTTCAGCATAGGTCCACGCAAACTTTACCTTCCTTTCCTTTAGAAATCCTGCTAGTAGTTCTTTTTCTTCTGTCAGAAGTGACTCTAGATAGAAAGTGATTTGTGGTGTTTTCTCCGTTCCTAAGTTGATAGAATTACACTGTTCTTCCAAGACTATTAATTTCTCTTGATGAAATGCAATAGGGGGATATTGAATCCTTCATCCTCCAACACCTCAGAGAGGTTTTCATGATTGGATGCGTCCTTTATTTTTACTATTTTGTGGTTAGAGAGTGCCACAGTGTGGTTTTCACTCAGTAACTCTGAGTTTATTCTCGTTCTTTTTCTTTTACGACTGAAGGACTCAATCTTCTCCCCGTAATATGCGTGAGTGTCTAATGTGATGTCGAAACTAGCCTTATGATCCCCACATGGAACTTCATCCCTTCATCCCATGAATTCTAAGAGCACCTCATTGTTTTTGAATGAGTCTAGAATTGGTGGTCCCCGTTGGTCATGGTCGATGAGTTGAGAGTATACTATGTTGATTTTATGGGTTCGTTCGTTTCACTCAATGGGTGAGGCACTAATCATTAGTAAAGAGGAATCCTCAAAAAGAGAGGGTAGGCCAACTATGGTATCATTATCATCACTACTGGTGCAGACATTAGTTACGTTAAAAGTGAAATTATCTAGTGGGATACTTGTGCATATGGGTGGTCTAAGGGTGGTTGCCGATACTTGAGGAGAGGACCTGACTTCCCTACTAGGAGTACCTCTGCCACATACGGTTATACTTGGGGAAGTACATATGAGGCCAAGGTTCCTCATTCTTCTTTCTACAATGTTGGGCTCTAGTCGTCCATCACTATTTTCCCCTAGGCTTTCGTTCCTATTGTAGCCCATACCAAACATTATTTGTAACCCTCTACTAGCCTCATCCATGGGTAGTGTGGGGGTGGGTCCTTCATCACAGTATATCATGCTTGAAATATCTTCCTTGTCAATATTTTCCTGACTTAGGTCTCCCCAACGACAGAATCCAGAAGGGTCTACTCTGAGGCTGTGGACAGGTGTTTCAGTTGATCAAGGTTTCCCATGTGACCTAGGAGATTATGGTAAATATCCTACAATAAATGCACTCTTCTTCATTATGTAGTCTCCACACCCGTTATCTTGGGTCATGAGTTTGATGTTGAATATATCAAGGATGGTGGGTGTCTCTGTCGCAGAAGTGGAGGCAAGGTTAGATGGATCAATGTATGCAGTGAATGGGCCTTCATTATTTTTTAGCACTTGGGGGATTTTATAAAACTTGGCTTCCAAGTTTTTGCAGTAGGCGAATGGTTCAAGATCCCCGTGTATAGTGACCTTCTCATTTTGGTACAAGAATTTGATGCATTGATATGTTGAGGAAACCGCCTTCATTCTGTGGATCCATGGGCATCCTAGGAGGATGTTGTAAGGTAGGTTGAGGTCAAGGACTTGATAGGTAGTCTCCATGGTTGTTGGTCCCACTTGGATTGGGATTTTAATAGTGCCCTGAGACACTCTTTCTTGATCATCATATGCTCTTATAGTGATGCTTTTGTTCTTGTTAATGGAATCCTTAGATAATCCCAAGTTCTTTATAAGTTTGAGAGAGAAAATGTTTAAGGCCTGCACCTCCATCCACCAGGACCCTTTTAACTTTCTTTTTTGAATCAACACTTGAAGATGAAGTGTGTGATAATGAGATGGTTGGGAAAGGAAATATTGATCAGAGAATGTAAGGAGATTCAGGGTAACGATATTACCAACCTTAGCCTAAAACTATTATGTGTCAAGGGTGGCAGAGATGGTGGATGTTGTTAATGCTTCATCAAGGATTTTCCTATGGGCAGCAGAATTTTTTAACAATTCCACGATGGAGATTTGGGCGGGTGTTCTCTTCAGCTGGTCGATGGCACTATAGTCGTAGGGAATGGATTTTGTATTTGAAATGGGGGTATCAGATGGTTGTGATGCCCCTATAATAGTGATCTTTCCACCACATGTGGTGACTCCATAGTCACCATTGACTCCTTTGATGTGAATGACCATGACCATTTCATCTACACATGCGACTATCTCTTCATATACTAGGCTAGCAATAGCATATTTTTGCTTCCCTTTATTGTTCCCCTGTCTATTTCCTTGATTATGATTTGGCATTGAATTTGTGTATATTTTAAGGTCGTAGTTTCCAGCAGGTTGTTCAATTTTTATGATCTTGTCCTCGATGAGGTCTTGGATGATATTCTTCAGCCTCATGCCATTTGTGGTTGTATGTCCCTTGATCTTGTGAAAATAAAAAAGGAGGTTTTCATTGTACCATGGTGGTTTGGTCATGGGTTTTTCTTCTTCTAGCATGGTCCACTTGCTCTGATTGGCCTTGGATCACCATCTTTGCAAGAAGGATGTGAATAGCTCTCCTTTTCTTTGTTTGAGCGTTAATAGTTCTTCCAAGCTAACATCCGCACCCATGTTGAAAGCATAATTTTTAAGGAATGCTTCCATCATTTCTTGGAATGTTTTAATGCCTATGGATAGGCGAGAAAACCATTCTATGGCAGGACCAGTTAGACTTCGGGGGAAAAGTTGCATTAGATATGTGTCATCGTATGCAACCTCCATGCAATGTACTTGAAATTCCCTGACGTGATTTTTAGGGTTTCCAGTTCCATTATATTTGTCGAATTCGCAAATTTCAAATCCCTTTGGGAATGGTATCATTGTGAGATCTCTATCAAATGGATAGGGATACAAGTTACCCGACATTCTGGTTGTTTTTCCTGCTTGGAGTTTGATCACCAGCTGCAAGAGCAGTTTGATTTGTGTTGCGACATCGTTGTGTGGATTGAGAAGTGGGATGAATGTGTTTTGAGGTGTTTGGGGTGTCTGATTGGTGGGAGGAGTACTGGTGGCATTTTATTGCAAGCTTTGTTGTGCACTCAAGGCCTACTGATATACCTGCATTTGTGTCAACAATGCTTGTTGTTGATCTTGTTTTTGTTCCAACAAAGCTCGTTGTTGGTCCCTCTATTGTTGTTCCGATAAAGCTTGTTGTTGGTCTAGCTGTTGTTACACCAAAAAATCTTGTTGTTGGTCGATCTACAGTTGCACCAAAAAAGCTTGTTGTTTAGCTTGTTGTTGTGCCTAAAAATATTGCAAGGCTTGTCGGTATGCTTGCTGATGAATTACTTGCAATTGTGCTCGATATTGTGCTTGCACCTGTTGAGCCTGGTGTTGGCCTTGATTTTGAGCTTCTGCTTGTTGGGCTACTTGTGCGGCTTGTGCAACTTGTGTAGCTTGTTGGGCAGCTAGTTGTGCTTGTACTTATTGGGTAGCCTGTTGTGTAGCTTGTTGGTTTTGTTTAAGTACCCTCTGACGATTGGCTTTCTAGATGGCTTGGATCATGGTGATAAATGAATTTGTCATGTTATTTTTTGGTGGGATTGGTGGTGGATTAGGAATGGTGCTAACCATTGTGACGGGTGAAAGGGTTGTGTTGGTGTCTGGGATTTGGGTTGCTAGTGGTGTGGTTGAGATGCTCAATCCTTGAGAAGGTATGTTTTGAGAGATTTGAGGACTGACTGATGTATTGATTATGGTGGCTTGAGTGGTTGTCACTTGTTGTTATGATGCTTTTGGCTAAAGAAGAGGATTCGATGTGATGTTTGGATTGCCTTGATTTGAGAAACTAGCAGTGGGTAGGGGCGGAAGACCCAATCCAATATGAGCGGTAATGGAGGAAAAGATGGTATGCTCCCCGAGAAGAAGTGAGGGTCAGTGACTCCTGTTGTTCCAAACAAACCACCTTCTCCTTGTGATAGAGAAGTTTGTATGTTTAATGGATGGGTTGGTGTTGCATGGAATGAGGATGAATCCGCATCATTATGGAAAGTGAGTGGGATGTATGGGTGTGATGGATTCACCAAGACAGAGTTATCCGATGTGGTGCTGACATTTACCTCTTTTTTGTTTACAAGGTGATGCTTTTGTAACTCACAAAACATGGCACTTCCCTTCTTTACAATTGGTGAGGTTGGTGTGATTATCGATATGGTTTGGGGAATTTCTTGAGTGATTTTTGGAGTTGACATTGGGGAAATGTTTGTAAGAGGCCTTTCCATACTATTGCATACGTCAAGGTTAGAAGGGAACTGGACTCCTCCTTCTGTTAATGTGTGTAATTATTTAAACATGGCATTGCCAATTTTATGATTCTCTAAATTTTGAACCATTTCTAGAATTTATGATTTTGTCATTCCCAAGTCCTCACTGATTTCCTCTTCATAGCCTTCCTCTTGAGGATTTTTTGATGGTAGATAAGAGCTATTTGGTGGATTGCTTGATCTTGCAAGGTTTACTTCAGTGGTTACTTGACCTAAGTCACTGGAAGTTGATATTTCTTTGGTATTTTCCATGTTCCTCCTGTGTTGTGATCTTGTTTGGACCATAAAATAGAGATCGTTTGATCTTAATCTTTAGGCCCAAAAGAGGAGAAGAACTAGGAGAGTTCAAGGATCAAAAGGGGTGGTGATGGGGATGAGATAAATCGATGAGGTGAATGAGTGAAAGTTTTAAAGTAATTTTTAGGGGTAATTCTAAAAATTTAGGGCTTGGATTTAATTTTGATAGTTTGACTAGGTGTATTAAGTCAAACAAGATGATGGTGAACTTGTAAATCCTAGGAAGTTTTGTTATTCTAGAGAAAACTCATACAAGAGTATGAATTGGCTAAGTCTGTTAAGCCAATCAAGGTGATCATGAACTAGTAGACCCTAGGAAGTTGTGTTATCCTAGAGGCAAATTTGTTCAAGAGGTTTGAAATTTTGACTAGTTGTATTAAGTCAAACAAAGTGATGTTGATTTAGCCTTTAAGTTTAGCATGAATGATTTTTTAGAGTTCCCAAAAGTTTGTTGGTGGGATGAAATTTGATTGATGGAGAGATGGATGAGAGTGAAGACTTTGATCCTAGACTTTGACCTAGACACGACTCTTTTTTACAAGACCTCGGTATTGAAGAACATGCCTTACTTCCTATGTAAGAAAATCAAACCTTTCAAAAAGCTTAGGATTTTTTTGATAATAAAATGCATACAAACTTTGGTTATTATTTGAAGCCTTCTTATAGAAATTATACACCAATCTTTCTCTGACTTCAAGGAGCATTTCAAGACGTTGTTTACAAGCTTTTAGACTAATCCTTTTGAATCTTGGTTTTAGGATTCTGACTTTTCGGGAAATCATTTAAGACAACACATGTGAGATCCAATTTTTCTTTATCTCTTCTTAGTGAGTTCTTTTTACCAAAAGCACTTTCTTGATTATTGTTCAAACTGCATATCTAATATCCTATTTTCTTTTCATCCCACAAGGTCCATTGTGGAAATCAAGAAAATTAGGGCAAAATTTTCCTAGTGTTGACTTTGTTGGAACAAATGATGATAAAATACAAGCACTTAGAAACCTGTAAGGGTATAATCCCTAGGGAAAGCAAGAGCACTTAGATTCGTTAAAGGATATTTTTTTCCTCAAAGGGTTTGAAATTTCAAAGCTTTTGTGAATGTTTGTTTCTCCATTTTCTTAGAACCAAGCAAGGTGTCTCAATAGCATGCACAACCCTAGGCTGAAAAGACAATATTTGTTGGGTTCCCACTTGGACGAATACAGCTGCACATATTCAGTGTGGATGATTAGATGCTTGACCACACAGGCTTCCCCTTACAGTGCAATCACTTCTCAGGTCAATCAAGCATTAGTACCCATGAATCTCCCCTGGTATACTTTTCATCTCTACAAAAGAACCACATGTATAATATGGGGCGGCTTCAAAGGACATGACCTTTTGCACCAACAAATAGATAGGATTTGGCCTTTTCTAAACAAGAGGTTTTAATTCGGGCATTCCATTCATGGGGGGCTATCCATGCGGTGAGAGACCATTGTTGCCCTTCTCATCAGAATAATCCTCATGATTCTTGAACTTTTCTCAAGAATCCACATTTATATACTGGTTGGAAGTCGATCGGCTTTAGCGTGTTCCCGGTTGGGTCGTTCCCTTGGGTAAGTACTTTTTTCCCACAAAGCAGGCCCTCTAAGATAAAAAATACCCAGCTAGCACATCCCATAGTTCAATCAACCTTCATTGAAAAACAAAGGGAGAACACTCACAATATAATGTGCTCACACTCGCATGTTTGGTTCAATTTTAATTCCAAAAATGAAATGTGGAGGCAATTATTTTATTCAACTTAAGAGCACCAAAAGAACTTTTGATTCTCAAGATTGTCGTGAGGCATCAGAGAAGTGCATACGCCCTTTTGATGATATTAACTTGAATAAACAATTACAAAACATAATAGAATTTGTTCATTTTAACCCCACAAAGAAAAATGAATTCTTTTTAGAGAACCAATTCAAATGTTGAAGTTTCCTTGTTCAATATTTTAACCTTAAACCAAATCCAGTAGATTGTTTCTAAGGTTCTTTTTAAGCCCTTTTGCAAACTTTTGAAAAAATAAATTTGTGTTGTTATTTTTAAAACTAAAAAGAAAAATTAGTGTTTTCTAAGGTATGAAAGGTAACAAATCCTTTGAAAGAGATTAGGAATTCTCTAAAGTGTTAAACAACACTATAATGTTCAAAAACACTTTATACAAGATGGGAATGATGCCTTGATGTAACCTTCCATTCCTCTTTCTTCCTTGTCCTAACCTGCAAGATGATAAAAACCAGAGAGTGTAGAAACAACAAACAGGTCAATAATTCAAAAATCTAGCAAAAAGCAAAAGGCACATGTTAAAAAAATTAATTTGAATTTCTAACTATTTTTCAGCGGCATAGTTAGCGGGTGCGGTGTAGTTTGGAATAGAAGCGGTGCTATATAGCGTCACGTTTTTTACTGAGTGTGGCACTCTACAGAAAAAGAGAGCGTGGGTGCAATAGAGTTTGGCATGTGGTGCATTTTGCAACTAGGAAATTCACGGCAGTGTTTTGAAAATTTGAATGTTTAACATGGGAAAGCAAGTGCAATGCTGTTTAAGAAAAGTGTGGTGCAATACAGCACAGCGGGATTGGGTGCGGTGAAGTTTGGACTCCCAGATCCACGGTGAAGTTTTGCAATTTAAAAAAAAACTAGCACGGGAAGCAAGTACAGCGTGGTTTGGATTCAGAGCGGTGTGATATAGCGCCATGCCTACGAATGCGGTGCAATATAGAGCCGCAGGCCTGTGTGTGGCACAGTTTCCTAGGACCTGCAAAAGAAATAGAACAACGTATATTTTTTCAAGAAAACGTGATTAGAATTTTTTCATGCCCTCCTTATAGCGCCAAAATGTGAACCCCTATCCTACACTTGCACAAAAACAACAAACAATCACAAGATTAGATCATATGCAAGCAAGAGTGAAGGATTCCCCATGAAATCCATTTACTAAAACTCACACTAAGAAAATGAAGAACAAAGTAAGTAAATCCTAATTAAGTAAGCAAACTTGTAATCCAATGGGGCAATTGGTGCCAATTGATGTGTCAAAATTGGCCCTTTCCCAACTCCTAAATTGCAAATGTTGATGATGTGTGGATAGATCAAATCTCCTTAATGATATTTTGGCATAACCTAGTTATGAAATTGTGAAAATGATGAACATATGGAATGAAATGCACAAAATTGGCTTTCAATGTCAAAAGAGTAACTTTGCATGAGATTGTGGATGAAGAATGAGGAGAGAAGCCTCCCATTTATAGATTTGAATTTGGAATAAAGAGCAAGATTTGGGCAATGTGGAACTAACTTTCAACTAATGGTTAAATACCACTTGTCACCATGTGAATGGTTGATGGTTGTGCACAGTTTGGCCAAAGTGCCAATAAATGCAATTAGGTGGAATTTGAAATTGAGGAAATGACATGTGAGAGGGAAAAAGGAATGAAATAAATGCCACTTGTCTCAATGCACAAGGACATGTAAGAGGAGTGAATGCTTTGTTGGAAGTACCCATCCACTTGGACTTTTTGAATTCAAACTTGAGGGAATATTCCCTTTTTATGCCATGTGAGGGAAAATACAGATTTTATAAATGAATTAAACCTATTTTCATGTGCAAGTTGCATTCTCTAGAGGATTTTAAAGAAAAAGAAAAAATATCTACTGAAATGATGGAATTAATTCATACAGACCTTTGTGGTCCCACAAGAACAGGAAGTCTTTAATGGTGACAAGTATTTTATGCTTTTGATTGATGATTATTCTACACTGACATGGATTTCTTTTCTTAGAGAGAAAGCTCAAGCTCTAGATAGATTAAAATGTTCAAGGAAAGGGTAGAGAATGAAGTAAACTTGAGAATCAAATGTTTAATTTCTGATAGAGGTGGAGAATTAACTTCTGGCATGATTTAATGCATTTTGTGAAGAGCATGGCATAAAGAGACATTTTTATGCTCCTAGAACTCCTTAGAAAAATGGAGTTGTAGAAAGGAACAACCAAGTTGTTCAAGAGGCTGCAAGGACTAGGATGAAAGAGGAAAATTTTCCTGATGTATATTAGAAAGAAGCAATCCACACTATTGTTTATATTCTGAACAGATTTCAGATCAGAGGTAAAAACACAAAGACCCCTTATGAACTATGGACTGGCGAGATTCCCACTGTTAAGTACTTTAAGGTTTTTGGAAGCAGATGTTATATTAGAAGAGATGATTAGAACCTTGGAAATTTTGATGCAAGATGTGATGAAAGTATTTTCCTTGCATATTCAACAAATAGAAAATCATATAGATGCTACAATAAAAGATTGAGGAAAATAGTTGAAAGCGAAAATGTAAAAGTTGTTGAAGATATACATAGACCCATTGAAATAAGTCAATTTGAAGCAGATGAACCTATCTAAGGACAAGTACAAGAAGGGGATAAGGAAGAAGAAGAGACTCTAGAACCTACCCCTAAGACTTATAAGTATGTATAGAAGAATCATCTGGAAGAACAGATAATTGGAGATTAAAGTGATGGTGTAAAGACAAGAAGCAAATTTATAGCAGGTGACGTAAATTTGTGTTTACTTTCTAAGATAGAACCTAAAACAGTGTAAAGCATGCAAAGATGAGAATTGGCTTGGAGAAATGAAAGAAGAGTTGTAGTAGATACAGAAGAATCAAACATGGAAATTGGTTCCTAGACCTAAAAACAAGAATGTAATTGGTACAAAATGGGTATTCAAGAATAAGTTGAATGAAGATAGTGAGGTAGTAAGAATCAAAGAAAGTCTTGTATGAAAAGGTTATTCACAGGTTGAAGGAATATACTTTGAGGAGAAATTTGCTCTTATGGCAAGAATGGAGGCCATTTAGATGTTTTTGGCATTTTATGTTCACAAAGATTTCAAAGTATACTAGATAAATGTTAAATCTACATTCCTAAATGGAGAATTGGAAGAAGAGGTGTACATGTAACAATCAAGAGGATTTCAGTTAGAAGATAAACTGGACATGGTCTACAAGTTGAAAAAGGCCCTATATGGACATAAACAGGCTCCCAGATCATGGTATGTAAGATTGGATAGATATTTGACACAACAAAGGTTCAGCAAAGGCTCTGCAGATAGTAATCTCTATTTCAAAGTTCAAGGAAACAAAATGTTGATATTTGTGGTGTATGTTGATGATATCATCTTTGGAGGAATGAAGGTATGTGCAAGAAATTTGCAAAGGAGATGCAAAAAGAGTTTGAGATGTCTATGATTGGTGAATTGAATTTATTCTTTGGACTCCAAGTGAATCAAACTAATAAGGGAATATTCATTTCATAATCTAAGTATGCTAAAGAATTTTTGAAGAAGTTTGGAATGGTTAATTCCAAACCAGTTTGTACTCATATGAGGACTAGATGTAAACTAAGTAAGGATGATATTTATTCTAAAATTTATTAGATCATGTATAGATCTATGATTGGTGGATTGTTATATCTTACTAGTGGGTAAGTGCACCAATCTGTGACACAATTTTGGCTCTTAAGATGCCACTTTTTTTCTAAAATCAGGAAAATCTAATTTGCACAAGAAAATGAAGATAGTTACGCTCAAAATTTCAAGATGCAGCAAGAAAAAAAATTTGAAGTCCTTCGAGTCTAGTTTCTAAGCTACTATTATTTTTTGAAATTAATGAAGATTAAGGGTCTCAAAAAGGGGGGGGCCAAAAGAGGTCCTGTTTTTATAAAAAAAAATAGCATAGCGCCTGAGGGCTCCCCCCGTTTTGGTTAACTTATTTTTAGAATTTCAAAAATCACAATGGTGACAAATTAGCTAACACCATGTAGTTTATCCTCCTTCTTTTGGATAATTTTTTTAATGAATATATAATATTTCATGAATTTTCAAAGTGGACACATCCTGAAAAGCTGAAATTTGAGCGTGCTCCCCCCCAAATTTTTTGCAAACTAATCAAAAATTGATTTTCTTTTGTTTCATCATGTGTAGAATGGAGTCTAGTTTCAAAAAACATAATTTGTTTCACATTTTGATGAATGTGTAAAAATCTATCCTAAACCTAGCACATGTTGGTTTTTGACCAAAAACAAAGGCATTTACAATCGAAGCCATGGATCAAAACCTTAACTAAATCAAAATGAAAAAAAAATTATATATTTAGATAGCTGAGATAGAGGTTAACCCTATCATGTTTTTTTTTATAAACTTTCATTAAAAGATGTGCAAATGAGATGGGGAGCATGGTCGAAAATATGACAAAATTTAGCAAATCTTGTTAATTAACACATCTAAAGCAGGCCTTTTGGCGAGCACCAAATTTGGCACTCACCAAATGACTCATCACATTTGGCGTGCACCAAATGTGATGAGTGATTTGGCATGTTCCAAATGTGATGAGTCATTTGGCGAGTATCAATTGGCCTGCTTTGCACATAACTAGATTTTCGCTTTCTCTATCAGGGAAACTATATACATTTACATATGGAAATTTACTTTCCTATACTTTAAGTTATATTTCATGTATATATAGGCAAGATGTTTGAGAGTGGTTTTAGATCTCTAAGAGTTATAATGCAAATTCTAGTTTTTGGAAGATCTTAAAAATTTCAGACTTAGTAAAATTTCAGTAATCAGCATGTCAAATTTCAGTAATCAGGAGGTCAAATTTTAGTACTCAAGAGGTCAAATTTCATCTTTCTCTCTCTATCTCTCATTTTCATCTCTTATTCTCTAGACCTCTCTCTCTCTCTCTCACTATCTCCATCCCTTTATCTAACAATATCTTCCTTGAGCTCAAGAACTATGTCTCTACATGTCCATCTCTCTCTCCTTCCCTCTCCAATATCTATCTCCCTCCCTCCTTCCCTCTCTACATTTTTCTCTCTCATCCCTCTCCTTTAATCTCTATATATCTCTCTTTACTCTCTATACCTACCTATCCCTCCCTCCCTCCCTCTCCTCTCTTTCTCTCTCTCTTTGCTTCCCTCGCTCTCTCCTCCCCTCTCTACTCTCTAACTTGTCATTCTCTCTCTCCTTCCCTCTCTAGTTCTCTCTATCTCACTTCTCTCTCCTTCCCTCCCTCCCTCTCTAATTTTCTCTATCTCCCTCTCTCTCTCCTTCCCTTTCTACTTCTCTTTATCTCACCTCTCTTTCTCCCACTCTCTCTCTCCCTCTCTCTTCCTTTCACCCACCTTTTCTCTCTACTTCTCTCTATCTAACCTATCCCTCTATACATCTCTCTCCCCCCTCCTTCCATCTCAATCTCTCCACCTTCCTCCTTATTTCTCTAATTTTAAGCTCCATCACACATTTCTATCACCTATCTCACTTCTCTCTTTCCCCTTCCCTCTCTACTCTCTTTCTCTCTATCTCACCCTTCTCTCCCTACCTATTCATCCCTCATCTCTCTTATCTCTCTCACCTCTCTCTCTCCATCCCTACCTCTTCCTCCCTCTCCCCTTCCCTCTATTTTTCTCTTTATCTCCTCCTCCCTCTATCTACCTAGACCTCTCTCTATTTTTGTCTCACCTCTCTCTCCATCCCTACCTCTCCCTATATCTCTCCTTCCATATCTACTTCTCTCTACCTAGTTGTCCCTCTATACCTATTTCTCTCTCCCTCCTTGCCTCCTCTCTCTCAATATATCCACCTTCTTTCCCTCTCTAATTCTCTCTCTATCACCTCTCTCTATCTCTCTCCTCCCTCTCTACTCTCTCTATCTCTCCCTCCCTACCCCTCTTTCTATCTCTCCTCTCTCCCTCCCGCTCTTTCTATATCTCTTTTCCCTCTCTCTACCTATATCTCTCTCCTTCTATCTATCTCAACTATCCATCTTTACCTATCCCTCCCTCCTCTCTCTCTTCCACCAAAATTCACTCTACATCTCTCTATCTAGCCTACCCGTATATACCTCATTTTCTCTCCCTCTCTCAATCTATCTACCTTTCTCATTATGTCTCTACTTCTCTCTATCACCTCTCTCTCTCTCCCTCTTCCATCTTTACTTTCTTTCTCTCTATCTCACCCCTCTCTCCTTAAATATCCCTCCCTCCCTCCTCTCTCTCTATCTCACCTATCTATCCCTCCCTAGCTCTTCTTCCCTCTCTCCTCCATTCTCTACTTCTCTTTATCTCCCCTCCCTTTCCTTACCTACCTCTCTCTCTCTCTATTTCACTCTCTCACCTCTCTCTAAATTCTTATCTCTCCCTCAATTCCTACCCCTCCATCCGTCTCTCCTTCCCTCTCCACTTCTCTATATCTCCCTTTACTCTCTCTCCATCCCTACCTCTCCCTCCAACTCTCCTTACCTCTCTACTTATCTCTACCTACCTATCCCTCTATACCTCATTCTCTCTCTCCCTCTCCATCCTTCCCTCTCTCAATCTATCCACCTTCCTTCTTCTCTCTCTAACTTCTCCCTCCCTTCCCCTCTCTCCTTCCCTCTCTACTCTATCTCTATCTCAACTCTCTCTACCTATATATATATATCATTCCCTCATCTCTCTCTCTCTCTCCTACCCTCTCTCCCTCTCTCAAGTCTCTATCTCTCTCCCCTCTAACCTTAACCCTTTAAACCCTCTACCCTCTACCATAAACCCTCTACCCTCTATCTCTCTCCCACTCCCTCTCTCTCTCTCTATCTCATGTCTCTCCCTCCTACCCACTCTCCCTATCTCAAGTCTCTCTCTCTCTCTCTCACTCACTCACTCACTCACTCACTCACTCACTCCTATATCTCTCTGCTC